>BMAU01019875.1:0-414998 GCA_019973935.1 Trichonephila clavipes | reverse complement strand
CATTATCTTAATATGACTTTATTAAGATATTCAACAAACTTTGAACAAATAGAATCGTATTAATGAATGCGAGAATCTACGCTGACAATGCGCAACACACAATATAATACAGACCTATATCAATAATTGAACCGCCTAATCTTTGAGTATAATAACGGTAAGTAATCTCTCTCAATCCTACCTTATATTCTTCTGTAAATAAACTTGTCTTTATCTACAGTAGTCTGTAGCTGTACATCTTACTTCTAACGATCAACAATATGTTTATCCACGACACGTATAACTTAAATCTTTGAACGGCGAACTCAGTTATCATCAATACCACCTTGCAACACTTTAATTGTCGAACATTCCTTTACACTACCATTACATTGCTATCATTGCCCTCTCTCTTACTCTAAGATCCTATATTTATCTATATTATTTACATCTCTTCACTTCTCGTTTCTTGGATTTGGTTGGAAAGAGTTGCCATTAATTCTGGCCCAAAGAACCCAAAGGATTTGTTAAGAAAGACGTGAGTCGTACGAAGTGTTCAAACTTAAGAGAATTTTTAGATTTCGTTGATTATCTCTAGAGCTACTGAACAGATTTAAATGAATTTGGTTTGTACATAAGTTTGATAAAATACAAAAAAAATAACCCTTCAACAATTCTAATGCACACACAAATCGTGCGAAACACTCATTGGGAGTGAGGGAATATTAACGTCGCACTGTGTTCAACTACACCAGCGCTTTCGGCGACGTACCTCGTAACTTTTGAACCATGGTCTAGTGACGTGACGACACCTGCGCTGGCACCCACTCTCCTAACTACCACACCAAAAGGGGAGGACGTTTGAGCTCGACATATTTAACGTGCATCGACTTCATCTGCACGGCTGGTCTTTAGTCCAAATGCGACAGTTCTGTGTGTTGACTGTTTTCATTGAAAGGTAGAAATGAGCCTCGTCGCTCCACAGAATATTGATGACAGATCAATATTCATTATGTTGAGAAAACTGATGCGAATGAGAGACGCTGTGGTTTGTCCCTATCAAGCAGCTCCTGGGTATGGTGGATCTTGGATGGAAGTAGTGCATTATGTTTCTGAGTACTTTTCGGACGATGCTGTAATAAAAAAAGTGAATCTTAAGGTCACACTATTCAGCTACTCTAGGGCTTTTGATGACGGACCTCATAATTTTGAATCTAGTCAAGTGACGAGAACGGTACCTGAGCTGGCACCCCTCTCTCCTAACATACACATCACACCAACGAGAGATATTTGATTTCTCGACAGATTTAACTGCACGTCTCCCCTACACGGCGAGTCTTTAGTGGTACTGGGCTCGAACTCGTGACAAGGCCAGCCACGATCAATACCTTAACCACTAGGCTGTAAAAATAGCCTGTCTGTTGAGAAACTGCACGCGCTGCTGCCCTTACCTCTGATGTCAACAGCTGTTTGACGGCATAAACAAGTATACCGATACCGATGAGACACGTTGACGGCCTTTTCCTAATTTCCCTGTCTCTTCAAATCTCTTAATCGGATACCGTGAGAAGACATTGGCCAACGCCTTAGGTTCTTTCTAAGACGAAACTGCAGCAAAAGCATTCCCCTTGTTTGGGTGAAACTGCTTCACCAATAACTGAAGAGATCATCATTAGTACAACCGGAAACATGGACTTAAACATGACATCGTCTGCAAATATTTTATTGCCTAACCTGTTTTTGCATAAAGCTTCCTTTTCTTCGTAAGCAGATAAATCTCGACATTTTTCTTTTATAACTAACAGCCTTTCCCGGATTTTGCATTTTATTCCTCATATAATTCTTGTTCTGGATTCTTAATATTGTTTCTGCATTCCGTTTGGGTCGTATATTGTGTTAAATTTCATGCTTTTCGGAAAAGGTGCCCTCTGGTGGACATTTTGGAATTAAAATTCCGTGAGCGCGTCTCGTATATCGCCCATATACAAAATTTTGTTGCATTCCGTTCACCTGTTTGCGCTGTAAGATGCCATTCATAAAGTTTAATTATACATATATAACCACCCGGTACTTTAAAAGCTTGATTTTTTTTTCTTTTATCAAAACCTCACTTACTATAATTTCAGTTTTTAGTTTATTAAGTGCAGGATGGCTGCAAAGCGTTTTAACCGACTTTTCTAACTGAAATTAATATTATTTGCTTATAGTTCATTCGCGTTGTCCATAGTTCTAAAACCACTAATCATACAACAACAGGAATTTTAATCTCTAAGAAAGAAGTTCGTCAAAATTTTTTACTGTGAGAATTCAATTAATCTTTTACAGCTCAAGTTAGTGTCATATGGAATGCTTTAATGTATTGGGTTACGGATGCAGAGAAATACATTTTTTTACTGACAGTTTTTCCATTTTGAAAAGTTTCCAAAATATCAATAGAAAGCAGAATCCAGTAATTTTAAATTTAAGTTTCCTCCATCAAGAAATTCTCAAAATCGTTCAATCAATTACTTTCTTTTGGGTCCCTGCACATAAAGAAATCGAGATTATTGAAGAAAAATTAGCTAAGGCTCCTACGGATCCTTGGAATATTATCATTTCAATTTAAGTGGAAGATCTCCAATCTTATACCAAAAGACGGTATAAAAGGAAGAGGGATGTATGGACAAAGTGCAGGATATAAAAAATTCACTTGTATTTCCCATCTTGATAATTGGAACATTCGAGTGGCAAACAATATATTTACATAAGTTTTGATTAATAAGACATGATCTCTAAAAAGTTAGCATTACATGATTTAATGTTTTTTTTATTTAAACAATCTGATTTTCCGATGTATTCGGAGTGTGAAGTTTCAGGGACTGACTAGCAGACACGTCATGCTAACCTGCTCCATAAGAACAAAGTTCAAAGAGAAATATTGAAAAATATTATTTCACATCAAGACGAATGACCCTACTCTTCAATTGCGCGATGCAAGTAAAAAGAAACAAAACACACACACTCGTCCCACTAATTCCGAAAAAAAAAAAAAACTTACCAATTTTCTTCTAGTTCATTCGGAGCAAAAGGCTTTCTTTGTCCAGGTCTCCAACATCTCAACGGTCAAAAATTGAACTGAACTGAATTTGTTCAGAATTGCGTGTGCAATTTTGTTTCATATTATTTAAACTTCTTATTGATTTTATTAAAACAAATAGTTCTTTTCAAAACTAAAGATAATTTTAGATTTTATTTGCTGATAAAAGTAATAACTATGGTTCTTCTAACACACACACAGTCAGCCATAGAAAAACTAAAGATCGCCCTATTAAAAGTAGAAGAAAGTTATCTGAAAATAGCAAGAAGCGGTGACAGAAATCTTCTAAAACTTTTAATCAAAGAAACTGCAATACTGAGATTCTACTGCGAGGTCAATTATCTAACACTGTAACATTTTAACACGTTTTTATAAGTTTCACATGTATGTAACGGAATCTTTGAACTAGATTTTTACCCACTTTAAAAGATCAGATTAATTCGAAATTTTGTACACTTGTCAAAAACCGATAACAATACAATAATTTCATAATTTTGTTTCATTGTCTTGATCGGGATTATCAGGAATAACGATTTCCAGATTTGGTGACTTATTGCATAAATCATTTTCAGATTAGGCCACTAATTTCTTATACCATTTCCAGATTCAGCGACTAAAAGATTAAGATGTAATCCTAAAAGTGAATACGCTTGTGGTTAATACAAATAAAACAAACAAAACAAAAGTGTTCTTTATGTGAGAAAGGAGAGGGTGGGTGCGTCAGCAATTTCTTACCGTTTACGGTTACGTTTACTGTTCATAAACAATTGTCTAGTTTTTCTAAAAATGGAAATTAAAAAAAAGACTCGTGCATGTGAAAAAAAAATAATTTAACTTCTAATTGTTAAATATATATTTTTCATTTTTATAAAGCAATACGTTTAGAAGTGATGACACGAATTAACATAATAGCAATGCGTTTAAAAGGTCATAATAGGATTGACACATGTAACATTTCTTCTTAACACACTTTTATTAGTTTGACCTGTATCTATAGAGACAGAATCTGTGCAATTTAACGATACGGGACTCATCGGAGACCCCGTAAACGGAGAGAATAAATACCCTTCAGACCTGTTAATTCATATCCATTGAAGAGCAAGACTAATTCCAGCAGTCACGTAATTCCGGATCCAAATATCAAACTCAAGGATAAATTCATCAATAAATAAATAATAGCTTAAAAAACTACAAAAAATAAAAAAACACGTTTTTATGTTAAATTGAACTAAAATGTAAAAAAAAAAATCTTAATATAAGAATAAAATTATTAACGAGAAAATTAATGTCATTGTGGTAAAAATGTGAGGTGTGCCTTGTACTACATTTTTACACTAACTCAGCATTTCCGAATGGAACTAGTAAGAAATTATAACAATTAATATAGAGCACGCCACGCTTTTACCCCAATGACATTAATTTTCCCTTTTGATCCTTTTATTCATATATATTAAGAATTATTATTATTATTATTTTACCTTTTAGTTCGATTCACTATAAAAGCATGTTTTTTAGTTTTTTTTAACTATAATTTTTATTTCCAACCCGAAGCAAATTATATTTTAACTCACAAGCAATGTTTTCAAAAGTTTTTCGTGATATGTTGCCAACAGTTTTCGTGTTGCTTCACATTTCTGCGTAAATTAAAATCAAATCAAGTAGGAATACCACTCGTTTAATTATTCGGAATCGAAGTTACTCCATTAGAACGATCTTCAAATCACATTTTGTGAATGTGGAAAGGAAAAATGGTAGTTGAGAGAGAAACGCGTGTAATTATCCTAAACTGAGAAAATTATTGAGAAATGACATTTTTATGAAATTTTCTTTAAAGATTACACGTTTTTGAATTCATTCATGTAAATTAAGGAAATGAATTGAATTAATAGCTTAGATTCCAAGTATATTATTGCATATATTTCTTAATCTACAGTTTTTAAGATATCATATTAATTACTTGCTTTGGAGTAATTTAACAGCTGAAACAATGGAAGATTAAAAACACATTAGCTGAATTTCCAATAATTTTCAAAATAATACAATGGTAATGCCAGTATAAATAAATTTGCAGAGCAGAAAATCCTTTCACTTTCAACTGATCTCCGAAGATTGATAGAACTATTTTTTCCTGATCTTGTAAGTAAAAAAATATTAATTCTTGTATTTAAGAGCTTTTATTTGTGCCACTGATTTCTTGTTTATGAATTGCTCTATTTATGTTAGACTTTTTGGGAAGAGTGCCACTATCTGATTTAAAAAATTTTACGTACCACTTCTAACTTTTCCAACAAACGAAATTTATATTATGAAATTCTTACGCAAATTCCAAATTTTTAGCACATTTTTATGCAAGTCGAAATAGTGGAAATTCAAAATTTTTGAATGTTGTAATTCATACATTTGTTTATAATATAGCGTTTTAAAATTTTCAAAATACATTTTATAAATAATTAATTTTTCCTTTTAACTTGTAAAGATTTAGCATTACGGTATAGGAAAAAAACGCATTTTATACCCGAAAAAATCTGTCCTTCGATAAAAATGCGTGTTACGATATAATAAGTGGTTATCTAGGTTATCTACAGGATAGCGAAGTCAGAATATAATATTAATGTGGCAGTTCTTTTATATCTGAAAAAATATTCCGAATTCGGATCCTATTTTTTAATATTGACTGAAAACAGCCTTAAACACACGAATTTTTAGTGTGACCGCTTTATATTGTGTGAAAAATACGGTTTATACAGTCCATTGAGAAGTTGCTCACTCTCTCTGCTGTGAATTCACTCTACTGTACAATAACAGCTATGAAAAATATGCATAGATGCATTTAAGAATTTTATAAAAAATTAATTTAGTATAGTAAAAATTCGAAATGAGAAATTCGTAAGAAATTTTGCTTCATTGATTGAACTATACATATAAGTGTTGTGATATAAACAGGGCCGATCCTGGCAGGTGTGCAGCGCGTGTTAACGCACAGCGTGTACAACTGCGCGCTCACGCGGGCGGCCAAAGCAAGGGGCGGCCGCTGGCCGCACATATATTTCTATCAATGAAGCAAAATTTCTTACGAATTTCTCAAATAAAACTTATAATAAGTCGAATAAATATGTTGAGTTTTAAATATTGAAAAATCAAAATAAATCCCGATAGCATAGCATAATTAAAAAAAATAGAATGTTAGTGCACACTGTGTTGCTTCATTATCCCCACTAATGCTTACTCTTTAAACGCATTTTTCATTTGATAAATTCGCGGCAGAGCCGGTGATACCGTAAGATAAAAAGTTTTTTTCCTTTTCTTTTGCTTTTAAGCGGTACTAGCAGCGCACTGGGGATAAATGCTTAACAAAGGTTTCTCAAAAATGATTTTGATGCTTTAGGAAGATATATAATATGGTTGATGTTTCCTAAGACATAGGAGTATTTAAATTCACTATGCATTTAGGAAAATTAAAAGTATGTATATAAATTAATTAAAAATATACTGATAAAACTGTAAATTATTTTTTCATTCATATATTTATTACTATATCGAATATATTTCTGGATATCTTACATGAGTGTGTGCAAATTTAAATGTTTGTTTTTAGGTATCTTACTCGAATACAAACCGTTGATCGTATCGCTCTAAATTCGTTTTGGAAGCTTCGCTGATGTTTCGAAGGAGCTGTAAGTTTATTTCTGACAGAAAAATTTCAAATTTGTTTGGGGGGTTCTAAACCACTTTTCGTCGAAACTGCTGCTATCTGACGATGGCAACAACATCAATTTATTTGAGATTTTTTTTGTGTGATATAGGCCAAATTGGGAACGTTCAAGAGGCGTGAAATTTGGTAAGCTGAAACAATGGGAGATGATGGCTTGCATCTTTTAACAGATTTTTTTTAAATTGCTTCAGATTTTTAAAAATTTAATTTGAATTGATTCCAACTGTCACTAAAGAAAATCCATTCAGTTTCAAGCGATTACAGGTTCCGATGCGTTTAACTTTTGCCATAACAATCAATAAAGAGCAAATCCAGCCAGTGGCAGGTTTGAACCTACTCAAGTCCTACTTTTCACTCGAACACCTTGACGTTGACTGTTCACGTGTTAATAACTCAAAAAAAAAAAAGAAAGAAAGAAAGAAAAAACGTTACACCAAACGAAAAAATAAAAGAATTGTGTACCACAAGCAATGCTTGAAAATATTTTTGAAATTCTTATTTTTAACTTGTTGCTAACGGTTTTTTGCTTAACAAGTGTTAATAAAATATAAATGAATTTTTAATTCTATTTTAAACTTTGTTGTCTCCTATCTTTATTGTATCATTTATTTTTACTTACTTATCATTTATTCACTTTTTACTTACTAAATCGTTCTTCTCTTGGATTCTATATATAATTTGCAGTTCACTTAAAATTATTTAAAATATTATTATCTGTCACTTCCTATCAAGTGGCATTAGCAAAAAGATATTGTTGAAAAACTCAATCTCTTTTTGAAATTTTTTTACCTCGATTGCTATATTTTTTAATTCACTTGTGTGAAAAACGGGTATACCTAAGAATTTTGTTTTTAGTAGTAAAACAAAATTCTAATGTAAAAAGAGAACGAGGTTTTAACTAATGTAGCATAGCATGTAACATAAAATTAATTACATAAATAACTTAAATAGTATCCAATTATAGTATGCTAATTAATTTAACTGATGATTTATTGCATCCTTTTTGTCTTATTTCAGCGTGTTCATTTTGTAAATAAAAAGGAATTAGTGAACAAAAAAATAACTTGCTTTTTTTAAAATTGTTCATTAAAATTTCATAATTTTCATTTTATATTTGTATTGGTTTGAAACTATTATGACTCAAAAAAAGAAAAAAAATCCACGAGAGATACTGTCCAAAACTTCTTAATTTGTGACGCAAGATAAAGAAAGCAATCAAGACTAATGTTTTTTTCATGTAACTTCTCCGTTAAACTCGGGAGAAGAAAATGTTACTGTGAGAACGTAAACAGTAGATGATGAGGAAAGGAATTGAGAAATAACAAGGTGCAGCTAGCTATTTTTAGAACTTCCGTTCTTATTTCAAACATTCACCCAACTCTCTGCATTTATAATGACTTAAAGTCTTTCAAAAGGAATTCAGCGCTAAAAAAACAACTTTTTTTAAATAAAAAATGAAATCACTTAATTGCTGTTTTTATCGTACTGTAACTAAGATTTATGATTAAAACAAGCAATTATTATAGAAAGGAAGATATGTGATAAAAAAACAGTAATTTTTTTAATTAATACATATTTTTATATTATTTTACATTTATCTAGTGACATTTAAGTTAAACAGGAATATTTCAATACTTCTATTCAGCAATTTTTGAAAAAACATAAGAAAATCTTTTGCTTATTAAAGTTTTAGTTTTTAAATCAATTTTAGTAGGATTTTTTCTTTTATTTATATTACATATATTCTCCTGTTTCAAAAATATGAATATTATAATTATTTTATAAAAAATCTAGAAAGTATAAACAGTATAATTGACAAAATAATTTTTTAAATATTTGTATCTCTTACGAAAAGTTACGTTAAAAATGACTAAAATATATTTATTTTTACGTTAGAATCCTTTTTAGTAGTAAGCATGAATTGGAATAAACATTTTGAAACAGACATTGATATTTGAAAACAATGAATATAATACATTGATTGTTTGAATCGGGAAAACTTAAAAACAATTTCGTCACAGATTACCTTTCAACATTTTTACAGCAACTGTTGTTGATTTTTCATAGTCATTTAATCCGAAGGCCTCGGCTTTAACAACTCTTCCAAAAGCTCCTTGTCCGAGTGTTCTACCTAAATGAAATTTTAAAAAATACCGTTTAAATATTTTTTATCATTTCAAATTCAAAAATATTCGTTCAAAATTTAATTTTAAAATTTTAGATGTTTTAAAATGTATCAAAATAATAAAGTAATATCGTAAGGATTTAAAATATAATAGTATTCACATTTTGCTTACGATTAAAAGCTCGTCTGATACATACATATATATATTTCAACATTATGAATATTTTACTACTTTGAGGGTCTAAAGAGTAGGTTGTAACAAAGACTTTAAGGATTCGGGGAAAGAAATTCATAACAACTAGGCATGAAAATCAAAAAATATATAACCCATTTACTTATTCGGGCGTTCTTGTGGAAATAAAAGCCAAGAAAAATAATTAGATGAAAATAATTATATTTGTTAATATAAACTGCAGTGTGTAGATTGATAATTGCCAAATATTGCAGTATCTCATTCAAATATTGGAATGAAAAGGTACAGAAAAATATTCATATTCACTATTTTAGAGTACAGTACAATACTAACTTATGCTTTGAAAATTAATACATTTGAAAATGCAATCAATTTATTTTATAGCTCTCTATTACATATCACTGTAACCCCTTAAAAATTACATTAAGTACCTAGAATAGTGTTATAAGGTTAAAAAAATTTCTCCAAATGCGATAAAAATTCTTTATCTCTAATATCTATTATAACGCTTTAATTTATTTTTCATTGACCGAAGTAAAAACCAATGGAATAAACAGTTTCAGTAATTACTGAAAGAATTGACGCGTCACTTTCGTTTTAAATTGGAATTTTACGGGAAAGAATGACACACTTAGAAATATATTTTATTTTATTCGTTTAAAATTAATGACCCAATAAAAAAAACTTGAAACACTTTCTTCCGATAGCATTTGTAAATAACCTCTTCAATATTCTAAAAAAAATCTAAATTATTTCACGATCCGTCTAGGATGGCCGAAACAAAGCTATCCGAAGGCCAGAAGAGTGGATCGGAAAAAGGAAGAGGAACAATGCATGTACAATGCACCGGAAAAATGAGAAGAGGTTTAAAACACTCCAGTGTTCATTGTCACGATGATAATGACGACGTAATGAATTAAGGTCATGGGAATGAATGCATGTGTACGCAGACACAAAGTATGTGAAAGAGTTTTCTCGGTACGCTATTCTTACTTAATAAATGTGCATAGCAAATGAATGAAAACTTAACTATAGTATTTTGAAACATCACTAGCAAAATCAAATTTTCCAGTTTAAAACATTTGATTTTAAATACATATTTTTCTGATTCAATATATATAGTCAGTACTTTTTTTAAAATTTTAAATCTATTTTCTGTGATTGGTTTGGGTTTGGTTTGATGAATATTGTCCTACAGCTACACGAGTGTTATTGGCGACGAGCCTCATAATTTTGATCTATGGTCAAGTGACAAGGATGGCACTTGATCTTCCTTCTATGTGAAAATTTTAAGGCTCATTCTACTCTTTTACATGCAACAACCTCCAGCATTCCACATGAGGACTCGAACTGCTATTTAATTTCAACGTTGCCCCTAACAAAACTCGCCACCGCAGATCCTTTGGATCCGAGCAATTAATTGATAGATTTATAAATGCACATTTGATACACAAACAAGGTTACTTTTCTAAAAAATAAAAGCACAGCAATGTTTTAATTCAAAAGTTGTATACTTATTTATATATCAGAAGTCGTTGAACAAGACAAATGAAACAGGTCAACTAATTATCAGAGACAACTTTTTAACTAAATGCACTAAATCAGCGTTTCTCAAACTGTGGGGCGTGCCCACCTGGGTGTGTGCGATAACCCTACGAGGGGGGCGCAAGTATATCGAAAATAAAAGATTTAAAAGATAATAAAAAAAACTAGAATGAGAGAATTAAAACAAAATACTTTCAGACATAATAAAAAATGCACTCTGATGTAATTTATATATATCATCTACTTTTATTTCATTTGCTGTAATCCCATGATGAGAGATTTTTATTACGTTTTCTTTTTAAACCTAAAATACTACTCTTTCAGAGAGAAAAACAAAACTCAGGCCCAGAATCGAAAAAATTTAGGAAGATAAAAAATTCATCACTGTTATTTTTTGTTAAATATAGCTGATTTGCTGATCATCTGTTTGACATTCTAAGTTCTTGGTACAGTTAGTTATGACCCCTCTCTTATGTGTTTGTTTCTCATTTAGGGAAGTTGTAAATAATGTATTTCTCTGTTGCTCTTTTTTTCTATTTGAATGGTTGAATGTTATTGGGGCACATGATCCGAAAAGAGGTCTCAATCCCCTATCTTGAAGGTTATAAGTTTTCATATTTAAAAGAGTTTTATGATATTTGGAAAACCACAGAGAGCACTTTGAAGAATTACTTGGCCAAGATTTATTTTTATGAGAGAGTATTCTCAAACATATAAAGCATAATGAAAAACATTTTACACAACTTGAAAAACGTTTTAGACAAATTTTTTAGCAGTAACATATCGAGTGTGTGTCTGCTCTTCTCGCTTTAAATATTAAAAATAACACAATTATTTATCATCAGAATTTTTATTTTTCATTATTTAACATTAATTCTAAATGCTAATTCTGGGAAGCTTACAATTACAGTTCGCTTAAAACTGATTATAATATGAGCATTTATTTTAAAATATCATTTTACATTTTCGTAAACATTGTCACGCATTTGGGTTTACTCTCCTGACAATTCAACTATTATATCAAGAATGCTTCAGTTTTTTAAAAAATGAACTCGTGCGAAGTGCGGGTACTTCAGACTTTAATGTATCAGTGCTGCACAAGGTATTTTATAACTAATTTATTAATACTAATTTAGAGCAAGTTTAATAAGTAGTAGCGACTTCCATGAGCTTGTCTAGCAGAGGAAAGTTTTTCAAAGGAAGGCTTGCAATTAGAAATTGACACTCTGAGTACTTTTTCTATATTTGGCTGAGATCTATATTTTTTCTTCAAAGCAGCCGCCGCATTTTGCAATATGTTCCAATTTAAAAATTCGAGAAAAATATATATATATTACTTAAAAGTAACATATATAAAATTTAATATACTTATCTTATTAATTTGTATGGTTTATAATTAAATCGTATTGTAGCTTTAGCGTCTCAAAGTGTATTATTATTGCATTCGATGCCTTATTATTGTATAAGGGGGGCGCGATGAAAATTATGATTGAAAAGTGGGTCGCCAGTATCGAAAGTTTGAGAAGCACTGCACTAAATCCATAGACGAGACAAGAAGAAAAACTTTTTAACTCTTAAATGCATGGATTTTTATTTTTAATTAATAAACATAAAATTTGAAATCATAGCTAATGGAAAATATATATTAAACACACACACTAATGGAAAATATATATAAATATATATAAAACACACATACGCAAGAATTTTTTTTAATTTTAAAAAAAATTACATTTTTCTGGTATAAATTTATCATTGTACGCATAAGTATAAATATTATTCGTTCTCTTACCTTGTTTCAATCCGAAAATAATTTTCTCGCATGTTTTTAACTTTTTTACTTTTTATATAAATAGTAGTAATTCATAATACCCCCTGAAATATTAAATTGTACTCAGATAGCGCGCCAACAATGAAAACTGTCAGAGATAAGGAAATAAAAAGTGTCAAAAGATTCTAGTTGCTTTCGAAAAGATAAAATAGTTTTGGTAAAATTAAAATAAAAAACATTTTGCCAAAGGGCTGCTACATGCAATAAGGCAATAAAATGATATTTTTTATTGTCTTTCGAGTGCAGGTTATGTAAAAATACATATTTAAAGTAGATTTGTGCTATAAAGTGAATACCATATAAATAAAAAAAATGCTTCGTTGAGAAAAAGGAAGTAGTTATAGATTTATTATGATTTTACTAAATGACCAAACAGCCCAGAAATTGAAAGCCCGCATGCAATATGTAAATGGGGGCCAGGACACGACTCGACAGAAACAACACGAGTTCGCGACCGTGATTACTTGGATATCGCGGCTAGAAATAGATATTTCAAGTAGCAAGAGTTGTAAACAAAGAAAATTACTCTGCTGCCAGACTAGAACTTGCAAGCCAGTTAACCAGTTTTTGGTTAAAACTTTTCTCCGAAAACTGAAAGTTAATTATATATTTTTTCAAATGAACAAATTTTTATTTTTCTACTATTATTCATGAGGTAATAATGTTGCAATTTATTTAGTTTTAAATAAACACTATATGCATTATATGAAGGAGCGATCGATGTTTAAACAGCATATACACTGCTGGCCACCGTAGATGCAACACCCTGAAGGAAGCATGCAAATAACATGAAATTTACAACATGCATTAGTGGAGGTGAGATATGCAAATGATTAGAATTTCAGCGCAGACACACATCAGGCGCGCCTGTGGCGCTACCTCAAAGAGCTATTTAAGGCTTGGAGATTTCGACGATTTCAAGTTCAGCAATTGTGTTTTTCTTGTGTTTTTTTTCAAAAAACGATCAGTTATGTCTCGTAGAAAACAGCGATCAGCTTTTGATCAAGTATCCGAGTTCGACAGAGGAAGGATAGTGGCCTACCGAGATTGTGAATTATCTTTCAGGAAAATCGGTAGTCGTGTTGGACGAAGCCAAACAACTGTAATGCGGATATGTGACCGTTGGATGCAGGAGGGTACGACGGACCGACGTGGTCGATCGCATCCACCTCAGTGCACCACTTCACGTGAGGACAGACAAATTGTGCGCATGTCAGTGACGGATCGCTTAGTCACATCACGAACCGTAGCACAGCACATTTAGTCTGTAACGCATCATTCAGTGACTGCGCGTACCATTCGACGTCGTTTAGAGCAGAGTGGTCTGTCCGCAAGACGTCCATTGCTTGGTCTACACTTGTCGCAGAACCACAGACGTCTCCGCCGCCAATGGTGCGATGAAAGAAGGATGTGGGTGGCAGAATGGAATGAAGTTGTCTTTACTGACGAGTCACGCATCTGTCTGCAACACCATGATGGTCGAATTCGAGTCTGGAGACACCGTGGAGAGAGGCTGCTGAACAGCTGCGTTATGCACCACCACACTGGTCTTGCACCGGGTATTATGGTATGGGGCGGTATTGGATATCACTCTCGCACTCCTCTAGTACGCATCACCGGTACTTTAAACAGCCAACGCTACATCTCCGAAGTGTTGGAGCCAGTTGTCCTTCCTTACCTTCAGGACTTGGTCACAGCCATATTTCAAGAGGATAATGCACAACCACACGTTGCACGCATTGTCCAAAGGTTCTTCGTCAATCACCAGATTGAATTGCTTCCCTGGCCGTCTCGCTCTCCGGATCTTTCGCCGATAGAAAACATGTGGTCCATGGTTGCTCAACGTTTGACCCAGATTACATCCCCAGCTGCCACACCAGATCAACTTTGGCAACGTGTGGAAGATGGTTGGTCTGCTGTACCCCAAGAACACATCCAAAGTCTCTCTGAATCAATGCCGAGGCCTGCGGCAGCGGTGATCTCCAGCAATGGCAGCTACTCTGGCTACTGATTCTGGCAGGAACCGCACTTCACAGAAGTCTATAAATTTAATCATTTGATACTTGGTCAACATGTTATCTACAAAATAAATTTTGTTGTGCTATCTCTTGTCTTGCTTGGTGTTGCATTTACGGTGGCAAGCAGTGTATATGTAAATATAAAAGGCAACGAAGTAAGTAGGATTTGAGCATCAAATACATGAATCTAATAAAAAAGATCAATTCATGGTACAGGTTTTGTGTTATAACTACTGGGAAAGCAGAGACGTAACGTACACCCCTGCATTGCGGGGGACCAGGATTCTTGGGGGTCCAAAGCCCAAGTACGTACACTCTATAAGATGCGGCATGAGACCCCAAATCTGACTTTGCATTGACCCTAATATTCTCCGTTACGGTACTGTGTGTCTGAAAATTTCCTTAAATAAAAATATCTCTCATATATAATATAATACATATTTTGAAATTTCAGGTCCGAGTTCTATTCCCGGGCTGGGCAAGGTTGACTCAGGATTTCATCCCTATTGCAATGGGTCGATAAATAAGTACCAAGCATGCTGGGGACTTAAATACTGGGGGTCTCGCTTCAGACTGACCACCTGATCGGGACATCTGCTCATGCATCTCAGCGCCCAATGGTCACGTATACTCGGATGGGCACAGTAGGCCCTGGCTCTCATGGGCACCACTGAGTTTGAGTTTATTTTGAAATTTAAGTAAGTACTAAATGCACTTGCATCGGTTCAAATCATATCAACAGACAGTAAGATAATTTTTTCGATCGGTGGTAATTTCTGTGTCAAATTACATTCGTCATGAAATAGAACTAGTAAAACGCATTCATTTTTCTAAGACGTTATTTTATTAATAAACAAGATTTATAAGTTGCGCTTTATGATACTTTTCTATTCTGTTCACGTAATGAAGTATTAGTAACAAAGTTATTTTCTTTTAATTTATATTAGTCTTAAATAAAAAACAATCCTAACAGCTAAATTTTGCGTTGCATATTTTTATTTATTTTTTATGGCTTATAACTCCACTGAATTTAAATTATATTGGTTTCATTGTACATTTAAAAAAATTAAAAGTTTTTTTTAAAAAAAACTTTATTAAAAGAACCCGATATTTCACTTTGTGAAAAACCAGATTTTGAAATTTTATCCAGTTTTAACAAACCCTACACTGGACGGAGAGAGTATTTATTAACGTCACAATATAACTCAATACAAGGAATATTGGCGACGGACCTCCAAATTTTGAACTCCAGTCATGTGACGAAGACGAAACCTAAGCTGGCACCCCTCCCCCTTCTCCAAACTACCACACCAACAAGAGGATTTTAAAGTCACAACAGGTTTGATGTGCCCCTCTCACGGTAGATATTTAAGGGTATTAGAGCACAAACTCGTGACACACCGGCCTTGATCTTGTGATCATGACCTCTTGGTTACCACGGCCACGTACTGGACAGAGAGGAATTTTTTAATAGAATCCTAGGAAACGAGAAAATATTTACTGCCCTTTTTTCCCTCCCTCATTTTGTCATCATTTTCCCTTTAAGCTCAATTCTTTCTCTTAGCTACAGAATGAATACTTTTTTCTGATTTGAATAGAAAACTAACATAAATAGCCGTCGAATCGCATGTCCTGTCGTGAGGTTGGTGGAAGGGGAAAAGAAGTGGGAGGCCCCTGACCACTCTTAGGGTATTCTCCCTCAAAATTGGGGTGAAACCAAGCTAAATCGTTTTGTCACCTGTATGGTGCTCTACGGCTAACGACAAGCGTCACTTAGTCTTTGCCATGATGAATTTCGTAGGCCTTGATCTGGCCTTTGCAGATCGACATTAGTAACAACAACATTTTTATTCTCATAAAAGTATCACGTTTATTTGTGTAGTACAAGCTTTCTGTTATTTAAAATTGTATAGGTCAAAAACAAATTTGATACTCTAATAAGAAATGACATACAAAACGCACAAACCATATTCATAGTGAAGCAACACATACCAAATTTTAAATTTTCTTTTCCAAATTCCCATCTGCTGTCATATGGTAACAAATCAGCTTGATCTTCCAAAGGCATATTTGGATCAAACATTGCAAATTGACCTTCTTGGAATAATTGGTGGTTGAATCCTTGTAGTTTCATCATTGTATACTGAAAAATTTAAATAGTGATATTAATTTCTCCATAATTACTTATTTACTTATTTTTAGCAAAAACATTTAATTTTTTGTTGATATTCTATTATCACCATATATATCCTTACATTTTCATGAGTGTATACTGAAAAATTTAATTAGAGATATTATATAATATCTCCAAAACAAATTATTTATTAATTTAACAAAAACATTTTATTTATTATAGATATAGATATTTAACTAATTATCAAGTAATTTTTGATTTCTTCAGAACACTTATGCGGAATCGAGAGGTTGCTACACGCTTGGTTGCGACTTGGTAAAAATCCTCACGCGGCTCAATGCGGAAATTGAGCGAATAAAATAGAAATTCATGTCTTGCTCTTGTAGTAGTTTGAAATTTTCAAGTTTGTCACAAAAATTTGAAATGCTATTATGTTATGTATTCGATTCGCGTTTTTCTTACTAATCCTCTAGAGAAATTCTTTTTAACTGTTGCATGATTATAAAATCGCTTTCTGTGGAGGAACCGTGATTTTATGCTAATATGAGTTGCTATTTAAAGTCAAGCGAAGAGAGAGAGGTAGTCGATCGGAATTATCCATCACAGATAAGTGATCCAATCAATTGTGACACATATTTAGGTTAGTAGTTAAATTGACCTTTCCCTTCGCTTAAGCTAAAGTTTGATAGCACATAAAATGATACTTAATATAAAGGTGCGGGTTTTATTAAAATGTCTATCTATATATATTCTGTGCATCCAAATTCGCCAATGACAATTCCTTTCGATCAAAAAGGTCAGGATTTTTCGGTTTTTAAAAATCTTGTCGTATTATGATATACTTTCGATATGGTGACTACGATTAAAATTAAAAAGTTGATTACCATTATTCCGTTGAGTTGTTTTAGTGTGATCTTAAAACACAACAATCGGAAAAATTACTATTTTTAAATTTTTGACGTTTTTGCACATATTACAATATACTCACAACATACAAAATCACGGAACTGGCATGTTTTTAAAAAAATTTGTTTTCTTTTTAGTAAACGTAAGAAAAAACTACAGCAAATCTTGCGATGTACATGAAATCACAATATTTCCCCCTTAATCTATCAATCTAAAGTGATAGCTTCAATTTTTGAGTTACACATCTAGGGATTGGAAGAAAATACAGTTAAGAATATAAGGAAAATTACACAAGTTTGTTATTGATCGCAAATACCGAGAAACCGCTTCTTTATTTGTTATTTTGCTAAGGGATTTTCCGCAGAATTGATTGTTTTTCTTTTCGTTATTTAATGCACTGAATTTTCTTGATCCCTTTTGTGTCGTTTTCGAGACTAATAGAAAATAAAAAGTACAGCCACATTTGGAAAATATACATTCGAGGATGTATGTTTTGCGAAATATTTATTATGAATTTTGTTTACGTATACAATGCTTAAAAAAACCAGTAAATCACGTTTTAGTAGAGAAAATATTTTTGTCTTTTCAATATATTTGTTTTTTACATGGAATTAAATACTTTTATAAGGTTCAAATTTAGGCAGTATTTTATAATACAGAGCAAGCGGCATTTAATCAATAATTACGAGAAATATTACAAAATTGTACACAGAATTTATATTCTGAAAAATATGATCGTGAATTAATATTTAGTAAATTTCTGAATAAATGTTCCAAACCGTACTATTTTTGATCATTGTAAAATAAATTACATAAATTTTTTATGGGTTGTTTATGAACCGAATCTTTGAAAAAAGAAACCAAATACGAAGACGAAAAACCAGCAAAATAATGCCTTAAAATTAAAACTGTGGAAAAAGGGAGCTTTTAACACACATATTAATTATAATTTTTAGCTTTGTAATTTATTGTAATATAGGTAATTAAAATTTTTAAAAAATGTCAAATTCTATAAAATGAACAATGTTTTTCGTATATAATCCCACATAATCAATATCTTAATGAAACAATGTTCAACTGATACTTCCAGAAATCTTTGCTGTAACAGCAAATCTTTTTTTTTTCCTGAACAAAATTCGAATTTAAATATCGTTGACACTATTTTACTCCAACACTGCTTATTGTTTATAAAAATTGCGTAAATATGTCAGTTTTAGAGGTCAAACTTGTATTTATAATCTTTTTCTTTATTGACATTCGTCTACACCAGCGATACTCAACCCGCGGGCCGCATGTGGCCCACTGAGCCTTTTTAAGTGGCCTGGTCAGGGTCCATTGTTCGGAGAAATTCAGTTATTTATGAACATTTGGTGGGAAATTTTTTAAGAAATCAAATATGTCAATTTTGCTGTCGATGTCGTATGGGTGTGAATAGATATTTTTTTATTCTGATTAGTGATAATAGATAACAGTGGAGTATCGACCATATAATGAGGGAACTAATTTTTAACTATATGCCATACCTTACAAGTGAAAAATATTCGAAGAAAAAAAGGTTGTTTCTAGACGATTGGGAAGGTGACTATTTTGTAGTGAAAAATAAGCACAGATCAGTAATTGTTTGATTTGTCACAAAAGTGTTGTACTTAAAAAATACCAATAAATAGGAATCGTTCAATGCCCCTTTTTCTGGAAGATCTCTTTTAAGAGATGATAAACAGGCTTTCTTGAATAATCTTAAGAATAGCACAAAAGTGTTTTGTCAGTGGTGATGTCACAGCGGTAACAAAGGCACCCTATGAAATTTTTTATATTATTAATAATCATATGAAACCGTTTACTGATGCAGAAATAGTGAAAGAGTGATTCTTAAATGCTTCAAATTTAAGAAAATTTAGTGACAAAAATAAAAGGTATAAAAAATAATAATTAAAAAAAGCAAAATAAGAGCTTTAAAATTTTGATTAATTATTTCCACATTTTAAATTTTCTACGTTATCTGGGTCTTAAAGCATTTCTCCCCCAGCTCCTCCATTAATCCCCATGTTGCGGCCCACGTGTGTTATGTATGCGGCCGGCAGATAAAAAGGACCCCTGGTCTACACCAAGGGTGCCAAACTCAAAGGCTAACTTGGGCCAACAAGGTTTAACTTTTGGAGGGTCGCAAAAAAAATCAACATTCATAGAAACGTAGGTTAATTTCGAATAAAACATTATAATATAAACATATATAAAAGAACAAGAAAAATGCAATGCTTATGTCCTGACACGTGATATGTCTTCTTTGCTACTATCTTTTCATATTTTGAGAGACTTTTTTTTTATTGTTGACCAATTATTGACCGAACCGCAAAAATAGTCGTCGCGGGCCTCTAGTTTGACAACCCTGGGCAATACTATATCGGAGGATTAATCAAGCATCAAAGATTGTATGTGTAACATGTACGTATATAATTTTTTTTAAAACGGGTAAGGTCAATCAGTATTAAATACAGAAAAGGAAAATTTATTTTACTCTGTCATAAGTTAGTTATAAAAGAACAGGCTTATTTGTGTGCTTTTAGTTCTTTTCCATATTTTATCTTAAAAAGAAAAGGCAACATAAAATCAACGACATAAAAACAAATGATGTTAATATATTATTTTCTTTGAATATATCTCTTATATCTCCGCAATATAATTATTTGATCCAAAAGGTTTTCTATACATTAGTCTCCAAATCTTTGTAATAATTTGAAAAAGAAATTTTATTGACTATATTTACTTAATATTTTTGTAATAGTTTTAATTACAAAATAAACAAATAAAAGCAATGTCATAGTAAATACTACTACTACTAATAATAATAATAACAGTTTCTTAGAACAATACAAAGTTTTGATTTCTGAGTGCTTACTCAAACTTAATGAAAACCAGACAAAAATTAATAAAATTTAACTGACTCAATTTTTTACAAGGCGAAGAGACTAAAAGAAAAATATTGTTAAAATTTTAAAACTGAGTAGAATTATCGATAATTATTTTTAAAGATGTATACTAATATTTATAAATTATGTTGCATTGAGTTTTATTCAAATAGAACAATGTATGGAAAATAATGGTTTCTGAGAAAATATTCTTAGCCTGTATAATCCTTATTTCCAACAACGACATGCATGATATGCATTCTTAATCATAAATTATAATTTCATGCAAAAGCTGTTCACATACAAATAAAAGAGAAAGCAGAAAATATACTTTTCTAGTTGAATTTATTTCCTTTTTAGTTTGTTATCTGAAATCCAGACTTAGAGGGGAAAAATGTAATATATATTATATATAAATGTTAAATCCTTTTAGAAATTTTCTAGTTTAAGCAGACATAGTATATTACTTATTCTTACTAATTTACTTTTGAATATGCATTAAATCACTTTAAGCTAACTTTGTTAAAATGATGTCATATATAGTTAGTTCTACACAAAGGTTTCAGTAGACCGTGACAGCTCACATTTTAAACAGGATGAAATTATTTTACTGTCACGCGTACATCAAATTGACATTTCGTTTTCTGCCTAAATTGACTAATGAATTCTTACCTCGAATATTCTCTGCTGTATAGAACCATGGCTGTAAACTAAGGCCCATTAATTACGATGGATGAGAATATAAGAGTATGTCTGTTATTACATAAATTTAACTTATATTATTTATGATGAGAATCATTGCTCTTCACGATAATTTTATTTCAGTTATAATTTAATATCATTGTAAAATAGCTTAAAATATGTAACGCATATGTACAATACGAATAAATCAATATGACTAAAATTTATACAAATCATTTATATTCAGAGAGAGCTTTATTTAATAATTTGTGAATTAAATAATTTTACAAATAAACAACACAATTTTACTGGAAATTCTTTATTTGCACTTATAATTTTTAACATAAATGTTTTAACATTCGTTTATAAATAAGGAAATGTAAAATGCACTTATTTGATCTCAATAGCTAAATTCTTAATAAAACTTTAAATTTTAAGTAAGACTTTCAATTAAAATTTTTATCAAAAATTAACTTCATATTAAAATAATAATATGAATTAATTTATGTTTCTTCTTCTTTTAACCGCAATTTTTTTTGCTGATAACCATGATTATGATAGTGAGATCAAATAGATATATAATATAATACCGTTTTTGAAATAACCCTTTTTAAGTAGACGTTTTGAAACAATGTGTGTGTAATATATATATATATATATATATATATATATATATATAAATTAAAAAATTAAAATTAGAAAATTAAATGTGTGTGGGATTTATTCATACTACTTACAGTTCGCATGCTATCATTTGGAAAGTAAATTAGATCAACAAAAAGAATTTTCTTATTTTTTATTGCAACATACTTTTCTGCCAGATTGCAATCAGTCTGGGGCATGAATCTAAACAATTGTTTCGCTTTGATGATCAAGAATATCTGAAATATCATTCTAAACTATCACAGCTGCTCAGTTATACGAGGGGATGAATTGCTAATACACAGACATTTTTTTATAACTAAAATAGGTTAGACTAAACAGAACTGCCTCCCGCGAAACCCTTTGAAGGAAGTCCTAATGCTATCTCATAATTATTTGCCTATGGAATTTAAATGAGAAGAGTGGGAAGTCACATTGGGGAACTCTAATCCTGTTAGTCCATCTATTTTAAATCAGTTGTATTTTTTATGATGTCTGCTTCAGAAGAGACAAGCCTTTTGGCCTTTTTTTTTTGTTTGTATGCATTTTATGATATATATAATCTTGGGAGTCAACCCGTTCTTTTTATTTAAAATCATTCTTATCACGAAGAGAATTTACATTTCAGAGTGAAGCAAATTATAAACATGATACATATCAGAAGATATTAATAATTATTAATGACTCGTAAAATATTATAATTATTGATTAGTTGTATACATAATGCTCAAACTAATGTATACACTTGTTTGGTCTCTCATTAAAATTTAATATTGATTGATTGTCCTTTTTTTCTGCAAATCTTGTTAAGAAAGTATACATTCGAGTCATATCAAGAAACTATTGAATTGAGTAAATAACATTTTTTGTGAATATATTAATAACATCGAATAAGTCCTACGTTATCATGAAAAGAAAATATTTTTCTGTTCCAATAGTTGTATCTTCAATTTTAATAAACAATGCTTTCTTCTCCAAAAAATAAGTAAAAGAGTACCTTTAAATTTTTAAAACGTATGTTATTATATAATTTAATATACGATAATGATACTACTACAGGGGGAGTCAAAGGCACTTGGACGTGTTTTTGAAAAAGTGGTTTGAATTTTAAAATTCATCTAAAGAAATGATATTAGTTTTCATAAGAAGACCTGGTTTTTTTTTTGGCTACGAAATACACAGGACGTCTTAAGACTCCTTGAGGTCCTAGGCCCCTGTGCAAAAGTAAGCTCAGAGCTGAAACGTCCTCCCGTTGGTGTGGTGTGGTAGTTAGGAGAGGGGGTGCCAGCTCAGGTGTCGTTCACGTCACTTGACCATGGTTCAAAATTACGTGGTCCGTCGCCAAAAGCCCTCGTGTAGCTGAACAGTGCGACGTTAATATATAATCAATCAATCAATCAAGCAAAAGTAAGCTCCTCCTGCAACCCTTTTCTCGAATTTGGTCTAATGCATATTAAGTTCAACAAAAAAAACCCAAAATAAAATGTAGTGCTTATTAGAAAATTCGTGTTCTGCGTTATAAATTCATAAAATCATTATGTCTTCGAACTTTCTTACCTATAAAATTTACATTGACAATAAAGTATAGCATATACATTGTCGAATACTCGTATAAGCAGTAACTCGTAACATATAAATGTGCGTGATTCCCAATCTCACAAACCTATGCACAGACTGCCATCTTTCGACTAAATGAGTAATGATGGTATATGGTGGTAGGCGTAGGCCTTGACACAGACGAGGACCATGACAATAATAATGTAGTCTTGCTATTCTTGCTAGTTGGTATATAGTGCAAAATTCCTAGTTTTTCGGAGAATATATCCGGAAATAACATTTGACGATTCAAACTATCGGATCATGATGTTATTGAGGCTGAGTCGAGAGCGAGATGAGGTCGATGCCCTACGCCCGGGCTCAGTTGACCTATACCTTAAACTGTCCCTGGAAATACAAAGTTGTGTAATTTTTTTCTAAAACTAAAGTTCCGAGGGATTTGATATTGGAAATGAAAAAAAAACATATATGATATTGACAGTGGCGTAACGAAGAACATTTGGGCCCCCCTGCAAAGTCAGGCTTTGGGCCCCCCACGTTCAATTTTACAAAGGGTAGGCACTTGCGTCAGTCAGGCTTTGGGCCCCTTAGAACCCTGCCCCCCGCAATGCGGGGGTGTACGTTACGCCACTGGATATTGAAAAGTATGTCATAATTAAACTCTTAAATGAATCGTGAACATTTTTTCTCTTAACTTTTGATGTTATTCAAGATATTCTAAAGCTTATAACTTTACTTACTTCTGTTTTTTATTGTTGAACTGAAATAATACCAAAGTTGAGTTTATACATTTTTAAGTCAAGGCAAAATACTTATGTCAAAATTATGTATGCTTAAAATAACAAGTATTAAAAAGTTAACTTTCCGTTTAAATTTACTCAAAATATCAAGTTTCATGTATATTTCTTCTTATAAAAGACTTTAAAATGTTTTGAAATATCACAACGTTTACAAGACACCAAAACAGAAAATATCTTTTGATTAGTTAAGCACTTACGGGGAAATAAATAAAGTAGTTATGCATTTTTCATCAGTTCTTAATGCTATCTTTTGACACTTGAAGATTTATCAAGCTAATAATAAATCAGAATTAAAACGACGATCAGTTGTATTTTCTTAAACATAGAATTTAATTGCTATTAAAGTTTTCCTTTAAAAAATGGCTAAAGTTTTCCACTTTATCCATTTTAACTTAGACGAACCATGACAAAGAAAAAGAGGAAGTTAATACAGTGAAAATGGCACTATTTAAAAAAAAAGATGGAGTTACATACACATGCACTAGAAAAACAATTAGAATAAAAATCTTATTCATATCTTACGATTTGAAAAGTAAAAAAAAAGAGCAATTCAGAACGATTTTTTTTTCAGTTTCAGTTCTTTTAAGCATACTTTCCCTAAAGGAACAAAAACTATTTCAGAATACTATGCTGTTATATAGTGTGTAGAAGATGTAGACACACACACACACACACACACACACACACACACATTTTGGAGTGAAAAACACAAAAATAGCAGGACATTAGTAGATGGCTTGCCTTCCCTCTAATCTCGTCGAAGATCTTCCCATATTTAGACGATCTTTTGGTAAGAAAAGAGGAAATTCCCCCCTTTAAACTTATCTAAAACAGGAATTGTAAACACAATTCGTCAAATGTTCTCGATATTAAGCGAAGAGAACTTAATCCAAAGAATGCTGCTCCGAGAAAATTTTTATAATCAATCTTAAGGCTGTTTTCGACAAAAGTATGAAAGCCTGAACTAAACGCGGAGCCCATTTTCAGACAGAAAAATGCCTCAATTTTCATGAAAATTTGCAACCTTATAAATCATACATCTGTTAACAAAAAAAAATGTAGGGTTTCTAAAATTTCAAAAAATTCCGTTAATAATATTTTTTTTCATTTAAAACAGGAAAGGATAGCTCATTTAACATTACGGTATAGGAGAAAAACGCGCAACACATTTTATGCCAGAAAAAATTACTCAAATCAGTCAAAAATGTGAAGTATTATAAAGTATGTTACTCTCTAAGACAGGGGTGCCCAACCCAAATCGGTTGGTGGGCCAAGTAAAAATTTACTAAACTGAGGTGGGCCGCACATATCAAAATAAAACAAATTATTCAAAATATTTTATTATCGTGCAACATTCAAAATATTTTATTACCTTACAATTAATGTGACACTTGTTTTTGTATTTTACTTGAGATAAATATATAATAGAAATTTATTCAATAATTATTGATATGATCAAAAAACAGCAAGTTTACCTTTTACTGGATCACAATCACAACAAAGTTGAAAGTCGACCGATTGCACTTGTTGCACATTTTATATTTGTGTTACAGTATGTTTGCATAAAATTGATTTAAATTTTCAAAATTTTTATTTCAAATGCAGAAAGGCAATTAAGCAAAGAAGAACAGCATTGTAATTATTACACTGTTTGACAAAATAAGGTTTTTTTTCTGCCCAATAGCCAAATGTTTAGTTTCTTATTGTATGATATTAATTATTGTGCATCGGGATTAAAATATATCATAAAATGAAAAAGTTACATAATTTCAGAAGGTTAGAATATTAAACATTTTTATTCTGCTGACGTAATTATTTTACATTTCTACCAGCTGGTATTACAGTTCTGAGGCAACTCATTAAATCCATCATCGGATTCTTTCATTGCCAAATAAAACAAGAAAAAGACTACTAATTTGAACTTAAAAATATAGACATAAATTATTTCTCTGACAAATAGAACTAAATACACTACTCACTCTCAACGAAGTTCTCGTTGAAAGAGGAATAACATACACACGCTCATCTGCTTTCCTTCATCCATCAACACCTGTTATTAAAATTACTTGGAAGTCAAATGAAGGAAAAAATTATTTCGGTAAGAAATGCACGGGGAGAGGTGGGGGTGGGTCAAAACACGATATTTTCGATTCAACTGTCTGTAGTCCAAATGTCTAAAATAATATAGACAGAAACTTCAATTGGGCCGCAAAAATTCTCCAAATGGGCCGCGGGTTGGGCATGCTTGCTCTAAGGGATAGTGAAGCCAGAATATATAGTATTAATTTTTCATTTCTTTTATATGTGAAAAAATGCTACTAATTCGGGTCCTATTCTTTAAGATTAACCGAAGATAGCATTAAATGTAATCAGAAAACTCAATGTTTGATGGTTCTTTTAGTTTATTTTAAACTTATTAAAAGGGTAACGAGTTCAAAGTAAGAATATTTAATTAAATGAAACTTTGAAAAAATTGAAATAGTTCAATTTATTTCCTTTTTTCACTCAGAACGTTAGATGACACAACAGATTATTGGCAACGATCCTCTCATAACTTTGAACCTCCTTCAAGTGAGGAGGTCGGCTCTTGATACAGTGCTTCCCAATCTGATCCATCACATCACTTTCTAAAAAAATGTGTGACTAATACTGATTCAACTTACAGCAGTCATCCATAATTATACAACATGGTCTTTCACGGAAAGTGGCTTGAACCCGCGCAATCCAAATAAAACAATAATACGTGACTCACCGGTCAAACCATCAGGAGTTTCAAAATTTAAAAGAACTATGTGAAATTACCGTAAAATCCGGCGTATAACGTGCACTTTTAACACACAAAAGGAGATCGAAATTTAGGGATGCGCTTTATACGCCGGGTATAAAAGTGAGAGGATTAAAAATAAAAAAATAAACATAGAAGAAATTAGACTTTTACATACATCGAAATACTGTTTATTTAAGAGAAATGACATTCCTTATGAACTTAAAGGATTTAGTTCTAGAAATAAACTAATTTTTTTCTAAAACTTAGGATAATACCTCGAATAAATGATTTCAATACAACAGCAATGAGCACCTACATTTCAGGTTTCTTCGGAAGAAAAGAAGGTGCGTTTTATACGGCGGATATACCTAAAAATTAAAATTACAGCTGGAAAGTATAGGTGCGCGTTGTACTCCAAACTTTTCACGGTAATATATTTTTTTGTTATGTGTAAAAAATAATTAGTGAAGTAATTTTTGAAGTCTGAATATATAACAAAAATTTTCACATCTTTTAGGCTGTTTGATGTATGCTATAATCAATTCTGATCTTTACTCTCACTTTCACTGGCGTAGCTAGTTCTGAGTGGGGCCCGTATCAAAACTCCTACGGGGTCTTATTTTTGAAACGAAAGCCCACTGATTATTACTGTAGTTACACTTGTTGGGGCCCCTGTAGCTTGGGGCCCCGTATCATTGATACAGCTGTAGCTACGACCCTGCATCCTTGCATACTTCTTTTTATTTACATATATACATTTGTAATCCCAATCCCTCAAATCTACTTTCACCTTTGTGAACACATTTTTTTTTATCCAAAGGATATCCGTTATAAATATCCAACCGGAAATTTATCAGCACTTCTTTCTTCGAATTGTTCATCTCCAATCGCGTCAGCGGAATAATTCGCAAAAGTAAACAGCTAACTATCGTACCCAAGAATTTAGACAAGACTTGAGAACTCTGTTTGATACTTATAAATATCTATCAATCTGATAAGGTAATTGAAATATCTCTAGCTACACCTTTTTTTTTCACTTATTTGAACATTTCCTCTCTTTTTTTTTCTCTTATTAATTTTAAGTTGTACAGAATTCGTTCAACAAGGGTTTGGTGAAAATTATCATCATTTTCTATTTGAATATTTTAACAGTATTCCTCCACTAGCATTAATTAAATTAAGAAAACACACAAATGATGTATTTAAAAAAGGCTATTTTTAAATCCTTTGTTTGAAATTTAATTTAATTCAATACCTAAATAAAACATGAAAATAAATTTAATATTCTTTAATATTTTAACGTCTTAAAATGTCACTTAAACCTGTTAAAAATATTAAATATAGAAGTGGAAAGTGAAAATTAAACATGTTTCAGTGAAACAGTACAATTATTTTTGAGAGTTTTTATTGTATTTTACGCTTTTTATTTTTAGCTGTAATTAAAAATAAAAACTGTAAAGTTTTAAAAACATTTTTGAGTACTAGAACTTTAAAAAAGGAAACTATATATATATATATAATTTCAGTGCTTACGACTTTAAATTTGAATAGTTTTAGAAACTATACGCTCTCATGAGATGTTGAAATACTATTTAGTTAAAATCACACGGCAGAAATTTTCCCACATATTAGAATAAAAATTCCCCTTCTAGCATACTCATCACTAGAATAATGAGCTTGCTTTCGATGCCTTGAAAATGGAAACATTTCATGTCAGAAAAATTTCCTGTTATTAGAGAAAATTAAAGTAATGATATCTTTGGATTCTCAAATATAAGAACAAAAGAAGTAAATCAACCGTTTCATTACACAGAAGTTTGAAATAAATATCATTTCAATTAGTCATTCCAAGAGAGATAGGACTAAGAAGAGACGTGGCTCTCGAGTTTTATAAAAAAAAATTGATTTCATACACATATATATTTTATACTATTTTATAATGTTAAATTATTATCGATTTTAATCACATATTATCATTCTTAAGACATTGATAATCAAAGAATTATGACAATTTTTAAACCGCTGAAAGTCTGTGATCACAATAAAAGAAAGCGCTTATCTTATATGTACTATGTATACTTAAAAAGACACTAAATTCACAAAAGTCTTTATCTAAAAGGGGAAATAAAATAGAAAGAACTATAATCAAAAATATCTCTTGATAAATTTTTATGAAAGACTCCTTGTTCTTATCAATAATGACTGATATATTTATATTACAATATGTCTCGTTAAAAGTAAATATTTCTAAATCTCTTGCATGATATATATGTGTATATTATAATGCCCGACATTTACGCATATCACCTTTCGTATACATTGAATAAATCAGGTACTGAGACAAAAATTGTCGTGCGTTTGCTAAACAGCAAGTTCTAAATTTAGCTATACATGATTAGTGCTTATTTTTCAAGATTATTTATTCGTGTGAAATTTTCTCAAAACGTGTTCCGTCAGAGTAATGGAAACAAAAAGCATTATTGTGAGATGGCTTATCTAATGAATCCCAGTGGCTCGAATAATGAATATTTAACAAAAGAACATGTAAAGAAAATTATGATAATCTACAAAATAAGAAGAAATAATATCATCTAGAAGAGCTGTATGAGAAAAAAAATTATAACCTAAGTATTTATGGAGGCACAAAGAAGAGGGTTGAATTAATGGTTTTATTGTACATTTAAAATTTTTTCTAATCAGCAAATTATTCATAATAGAAAGTATTAGACAAAGCCTCCTTACCATATTATGTGGTAAATAACAAAACTTTTTTTTTGATTCAGATGTATAATTAGCATCACATACAAACATTATATCACTTGTGAGAATCCAGAACATTGTTTAAACATTGAAACCGATTACTATTCGAATTTTGTTAATTTGTGGTATAACTATTTTCTTTGTAATTATTGAATGTAAAACAAGCAAAAAGTACTTATTACAAATATATGAAACATCTATAATCATGTCCAAAATTAAGGTTATAAACATGTTTTTCGTCATAATTTTGAAATGTCCCCAGTAAAACTGATAAAATTTGTATTTTATGTATTTTGAAGCACGATATTAACCTTCAATTTGGGAAAAGATGTTGTTTAGCGTTCGTTTTTACAGAACTACTGGGTTGAGACCTACAAGCACATAGGAATTTTACTTCCAGTGTTGTGTGTGAATATTCCATTAAAACAATCTTACTTCTCATAATCGTTCAGATGATTCCTTGAAACGAGCAGCCGAAGCTGGCCTGTCTTATGTGGAGGTGGCTTGATGACTACAAGTGGCCAGAAAGTAGTCCCCTGGTTATGGAATCAATTCCAAACAAGTGGTATTGTCCCCAGGAAAGTCGGCCAAGGTCGATACAGAACATGGACATTTCCACAGGATCGCTATTTGGCATTAAGTGCACGACAACATAGGTGGAAAACGGTGCTTCAGCTTGCTCGTGACCATGCTGCTGTGTCTAGAAAAGGAATTCCCAGGCAAACAGTCAACAGCTGTCTTGCAGAGACTGGCCTTTACACCCAGCGTCCAGTTTGGTGCGTCCCTTTGACTGCTTACAGCAGGATAGACCAGATATTACGGAGCCGAAAACATCAGCCATGGACACCATAAGAATGGGGGCGTGTTATTTTAAGTGATGAATCGAAATATACCAAAGAATGTGATTCTCGTCGACCTGGAGAGAAAATGGAGCTCGCTTTCCTCCCTCCTACGTAACAAAAATCGACAGATTGGGTGGCAAAGAAATTCTTGCGTATGGGGCATAATATTAGGCAGTCGTACACCACAGCACGTTTTCGATGCGGGTGCTGTCAACTCACAGTGCTCTAGAAATAATATCCTGGAAGCTTATGTGAGGTTTATCTGAGTGCTATGGATCCGGACTACATTTATATGGACGATAAAGTGCGGCTACACATAACTCACAACGTTGATGAATTTTTTTAAAGAAGCGGATATTCGCCATATGGATTGAACCTCGAGGTCTCCGGATCAAAATTTTGTTGAATATCTTTAGGATGGTCTAGGAAAAGCCATTTCTCAGCGTAGCTCCCCTCTCAGGACTCCCAGGCATTTAAAGACCCGCTTTTGAAAAAATGGTATTTTTTGCCACAAATACTTATTGACACCCTCATAAACATTATGACAGCTCATTGTGAGACTTGTATACTGGTGCACGGCGGTCACACTCCATATTAGATAGATTTTTCTCGAGTTAAATACTTATCTCTGATTCATGATTTCACAGTTTTTGATATGACTTGTGGCTAAATTCAAAATTAAAATCTTTTTCATATTCTTATGCTGCTATATTCTTTTTGACATTGTAATATGTCTCTGTGCTAAGTTTTGTAGCATCACAGAAAATATTTCATCAGTTTTTACAGATTTTATGTTTGTGACCTTAATTTTGAACATGAGTGTATATTTGGAGCTGTCATAATCTTGAAATTATCATTAAATAAACTGAGTTTTATTCAGTTCCATTTTTACAAAAGCAATATTAAAAATGGAATTTGTTTCATTATTGTTTAATCAGAAACTTTTGGGAACAAAACCTTCAATCGAGCGTTGTCTTGGCAGGTTGTTTCTCATTAGTTTTTCCGACTTATATCGAGTCATATCGACTTATATCGAAGATGCATTGTTGGCTAAAATTATTTTTGAGATTTGTTGTTAAAAGTGTTTTTAGAAATTTTCAATCATTAATGTGTTTATTAATGTTATGGGGATAGTTTAACAAAAGAAAGAGAAACTAATTCGATTACAAAAAATGTGTACATATTTTGCTTCTCGATATCTGTGAGGATCACGTTATATTTTAAGTAATGAAAGAAAACCTTATTTACGGGATACATAGATGATGTTAAAAGCAGCAGACCCCTAATAATTCCTACCTGCTTTTACCTTAATTTAGCCGGAGTATAAACTTTTAAAGCAAAAGAGTTAATTATTTACCTTTCTTCTATAGAACCACTTCCCGAGCAAGAGAAGTAAGATAAGTACAGATATTGTGCTGACTCCCACAGCAATTAAAATCCAAATTTGCACCGATTCAGATGCATTTTGTGAAGCAGAAACTGGAGCACCACCTAAAATTATAAAATATTTATAAATATTATTGAATTTTTTGTTGCATTGTAAATAGGTTATTTTTAGCTTTCTTTATAACTAAATTGTAAGTTTCTCTAACTTAAATTTCAGACAAGTTGCTTCTAAAGATTAAAAACATAATAAAATCTCCTCTTTCAAAATATGCAAGTATTTTCATAACAATTTAAAATAAAATAAATATTTCCTCCATTAGTTATTTTGTTAAACAAAATTGCATCTAATACATTTGAAATTTTATCATGGTGCTTTGTAATTTTATCTGAAATGATATAATTTTATCAAAAACTTTTTTCACGTAAATATATGTTTCCCATTTTTTCTGTTGGTAGTTACAAAACATACTATACGTGACATTAAAAATGCAACACCAAGGAAGAGTCGCTTGAAAATTACCCAAATTTCAAGGGGGTAAGCAAACATCACAGAGTAATGCAAATTATGTAAAGTGAACAGCTCTCTCACTCATGTTAAATAGGAAAAAAGGGAAGAAACCTGCAGAATGAGCAGCAATTGAGCCATTATTATTGAAATCATTGTGGAAATCTTTCTTTTTGTCTCAAAGGATACGTGTAATAGTCAAGAATGCCAGGAAGTCTCTAATTGAGATAGATCCAACACAAGACAATTTTACAAGGAGCCTGGTGATTGCTTAGGGCAGATTGGTCCATTCATCACATCTCAGCTAATACTCAGACACGTCCATGGAAAGACGCAACTCGTGGCTAAGGCAAAGATGGTTAGAACAAGGAAATATGACAAATTTGGAGGGTGCTTATATCAACTAGAACCATGATCTGTTGGCTCGTTACCACCCGTTGGACCAATTCATGACATCCATTGAAAAAACAGCCCCATTTACATTTACACAGTACAGAGAAATCCAATTACAATGATGCCAGGCTAAAGAGACGTGGATAACGGAGTAGCACAGGGATGTGTTTTCAGACGAGTCACGCTTTTGTTTGTTCACCGTGTATGAGTGTTTTATCGACTTGATGACAGGTTCTATTCAGCCGCATCTGTGGAACTTCTCAAACATGCGACAACTTGGTACTATATTTTGAGGCGTCTTTCTGTACGGTATCAGGTCTACTCTGGTTCACACTCAGGGCATTATGATAGCTTAACGGTACGTGGATGACGTGCAGAGTCTAATGGTATACCCATGCTTCCAGGGTGAAAAATTCCTATCATCAGAAAGATAACACCTGATTCTTTTTTTTGCACGCATTTGCCAACGTGCTCTGCAAAATGCTTTCCTGATCTCTCACCAGTCTAACCATTTTGGGAGGTGTTTATACTGCTTGCATGCCTTGAGCCTCTGCATAAGAAGACGAGCGTTGGATGATAGGTTGGAGATGTGGTGTTGGCTAAATGGTTGATAGGGAAGGGAGAGCCTCCCCTCAGGACGCCATCCGTACACTCTTTGACTTGGTACCCAGGCGTGTTTCTTAGTGTGTTACCGTCTCCTGTAGTCCTAAAACTTGATGATCTGACGTTCTGTCTTTATGCTATGTGTGAATATCATTTCCAAATACACAACACTTATTGTTCGTTTCTTTTCTATTTACTTGCCCAGTTTCTTCATTTTCTGACCATACGTCTTCTTGATATTATATTTTCAATCTCATGTAGTGTACATAATTATTTCATCCATCTCCATTTCAGTAACTTGCAAATACATTTATAAATGTAAGCCATACTTGAAAAATGGAGCCAATGATAAAAATGAATTTATTATCAACATAATGATTATTAACTTACTTGAAATAACATTAAGAGTCATGTTCCTCATTATAATTCCAGCAATATTTTCCGCAACGCATGCATAATCTCCACTGTCATCTTCAACCAATCGACTAATAACAAGCATCTGAAAATTATCCTCAAATTTGCCTCCAGTTAAATTAGAAGTTAGAATCTCACCATTCCTGTACCATATAATTTTTGGCCTAGGCGTTCCTTCTACTGAACAGTTAAACTCTAGAACAGAATTTGGTGCTGCCGTTAGCTCTGTATCCCAGTTTGTGTTCAAAAAGACAGGTTCCTGAATTTCTATATCATAAAAAAAGTTTAATTAATTTGTTAGTTATAACATGCATTTTATTAAAATACATTAAACTTGCAAATGCATTACTTTGATTTTTACACTAAATCTATTATTTTACCTAGTACACGAATGATCGCAGACTTTTCTTTTGCTGTATCTCCATCTCTTGGGATCGCAAAGCACTTATAATTTCCTGTATTGTTGAGATAAATGTTTTCCAAGTTAATTTTTAATGTGATAGAGGTGGAAGTTATTGATTTAGCTGAAAAAGAAAAGTTTTCTTATGAAGAAAAATGCGTTTGAGAGAAGCATTTCCAAAATTATGAACATAAAAAAAAAGAAAACAAGATGTTGAAATTTACATTACAAATTTAATTTAGCGTTTTGACCAGAAATTAAAATAATGAATAAAAAATTGCAATGGTTTCTTTTATTTGTGTAGTTTTTACTATTGAGCACAATCCACTTAAAAAAGAAACTTTCTCTCTATATAAATAATATATATATATATATATATATATATATATATATATATATATATATATATATATATATATATATATATATATATAAGAGATGTATAATCCATAGATTTCACTTTTTTTGCTCGCAAATATCTTTATACTTGGTCTCAGAAAATTATCGATAGCCTTTACATAACAATAGGGTACAGTTTTGATAATTTTAAAATAATATGTTCTTAATTTATTTTTAATGAGGTAAAACAAAGCATAGGAAAAATTACATTTTTCGATTTTTATTATATATATATATATATATATATATATATATATATATATATATATATATATATATATATATATATATATATATATGGCATGCAGCCAAAAGCAAAACACAGTCTTCGCGCGCAGGCGCAGCAAATCAAAACCAAAACGAAAACTTTAAGGACTTTGGAGAAACTTTAACGATTAGAAAAAACAGCGGAGAGAACGCGAGAGGTGCGCGAGCAGGCGTTACCTTCTGCATGTCATTGTCAAACTTATCTACCTTTTTTAATTAATTTTTATTAAGTTTTAAAATAAAATAGAAGAAAGACAAACGTCTTGGACCCCTTGTTGTCTCCCACAAATTATGGGGGCTCGGCCGGGATCGATAAAATTTCGATTTTGAACCAAAGTCTGGACAATGAACAAAAGCGTCCGTGAAGGAGACGCTCCGCCATTTTGGAAACTTCGTTCAACCTGTGTAGAGGTTTGAACTCAGCATGAATACTCCGCCTGTGTAGAGGCCGGGATTGAAAAAAATTTCGATTTTGATCAAAGTTTGGAACGTGAACAAAAGCCGTCCGTGGAGGAGACGCGCCGCCATTTTTCGGAAACTTCGTTCCTCCTGTGTAGAGGTTGGAACCCATCGTCGAAAATTCCGCCTGTGTAGAGGTTGGAAATACCACAAACATCTGCGAAGAGGTGTCAATTCGAACAATTTCAACTATATTACCTGCGAAGAGGTGAAATCAGTGGAATCGAGGTTTTTTTTTCAATTATTGGATACATCGTACGTGCGAGCAACAAGGGAGCTAGAAAAAAAAGGTAGGATCTTTCCATATTTTTCTAAAATGTATAAAAACGCTCTTAAAGAGGATCTCATAAGAGTTGTTGAGGATCTAGACGGTACTGTGGAGAGTACGGACACTATAGTTAAACTAAAGACTAAAACTGAGAACAGTAGAACATTTGAAAGTGATCCAGATTTCGTTAAAACTTTAATTAAAAACTGTATAGATGAGAGGGTATCGCGAAACGAAAGAGAAGTAACTTTAGAAAAACAGAAAATTGAGCTCGCGAAACTACAGTTAGCAAAATTAGAAAAAGAAGTCGAACTTCAAAGGGCTAAAAATAAAGCATTAAGTTTAAATCCTGCAGCTAAAGTCGAAGAGAAACAGTTCGAAACTTTAAATAAGGAAACTGCAACTCATATTGGCATTCGAGAAGCAGAAGATTGGTTTAGGCCTATTGATTTAGCTAAAGAGTGTGATATTTATATTTCATCTAAAAACGGATCACATAAAGAAATTCCTATTACTTATGGATATACCCAAGACCCCTTTAAAAATAAATCACAAAACTTTAAACCAAAGATTAAAGAGAACTATCCCCAATATCTTGAAAGAGAAAATAAAAATTGCTATATATGCGGTGATTCATCTCATTGCGCAAGAGACTGTGAGAAGCGTTTTAAACCTAAAGAATCTAACAGCCACATCCATAATAGAATAAACGTGAATACTTTGAAAGTCGAGAGTGAAAAACAAAATAGCGATGGATTCGAACAATTTCAATATGTAAACATTTTTGTGGAAAATCAGCCCGTAACAGCCTTGATCGATTCAGGTTGCCAGATCCCAGTTTTAAATTCCTCACTAATTAGAGTGCAAACACCTTCCGAAGAAATAATAACATTAAGTTCATGTTTTGGCGAACAGCGAATGGTAGAAGTTAAACCGATAAATCTTTCTCTTAATCAACACTCTCCCGGTCTAAGTGTTCGAACGGCAATATCACCGACCTTGACCGAAGAAATTATTATACATCCCAGTGTATATTCTGAAATAAAAAAACTAGGCCACGCAAAGAGCGATGTTTTATTGAATGAAAGTGAATCCTCTTTAGGTGCTCATGCTTATGCTTATCCTAATGTTGTTTCTGTTTCAAATGTGATAGAAAACTCTAGTTATGATTTGCCACATGTTAAAAACTTTAATACTAGAAATGATTTTAGTTCTCTAATTAAGGATTATAAATGTAATAAAATTAAGAGTACTAAGTTAAAATTGAGTATTATAAGAGAAAAATGTTCTGATATAGTATTGTGTAAGAAAGTAAATGGTGCCATGAAAACGAGTTCCGTGAACTTCAACGCCCCTTCACCTATGGAGAGTAAATATAGACGGTTTACAATGCTCCGGAAAATCTTTGAGCCCTGGCAGTGGAAACGGAGGAAAAAGAGAAATCGTTTTGAACAGACGTCCAGAACTCTACAGAGGAAAATATCGATGCATTCAACCAAAGATCAACTTGTTAAAAAAGACGTTCTTATGCCTGTGAAACACAATGTTTTCCTGTGGAACCTTCCGGATGTCGAAGAGATGCCTTCACATGATGGAGAAACTGTCTAGTTCAGAAGAATTATGATATGTTTAATCTTTGTATATTTGTCGTATAGTCCTTGTCTGTTCCGTTTTTTTTTTGTATGTTTCAGATTCTCCTCTGGTATCCATGAAAAGGAAAAAAGGAATACGTACCGCTGCGGACAGCGTACAGTCAGGATGGCCGTTGTGGCATGCAGCCAAAAGCAAAACACAGTCTTCGCGCGCAGGCGCAGCAAATCAAAACCAAAACGAAAACTTTAAGGACTTTGGAGAAACTTTAACGATTAGAAAAAACAGCGGAGAGAACGCGAGAGGTGCGCGAGCAGGCGTTACCTTCTGCATGTCATTGTCAAACTTATCTACCTTTTTAATTAATTTTTATTAAGTTTTAAAATAAAATAGAAGAAAGACAAACGTCTTGGACCCCTTTGTTGTCTCCCATATATATATATATATATATATATATATATATATATATATATATATATATATATATATATATTGCTATATTATATTCTTCATTTCCCCACATACCTCCTTCCCTACAAAAAAACAAAAACTTTTAACTTTAGTTTGAGGAATACTTAGATTGAGATTATCTTTTACAGTTATATCAAGATAAGTGGTAAAAATTGTATACATACATACATATATATATATATATATATATATATATATTGAAAATATATTCCTATCTATTTTTCTTATAAAAACTACTCTAACAGTCCGAATCATTATTAAAATTCATTAAATACGTTATTAAGACAAATTTGTATTAAATCCGTTGAGAATATATTCTTTTTCGTAAAGCTCACAATGGATGGGCACGGTAAATTATTTACTTTCTTCTTTTTATTTTTCGTCTAAAATATCTGGTTTTACAAATTTCTATCTCGTTTTTACACACTCGTGTCTTTCAACACCAATAGATTTTTTTTTGTTTATTTACATTTGATTGCAATTATAAATATTTCAAGATTTTTTTTTTTATTTAAAAATAAAAAGGTTTCTGTTCTGTTGGAGTTGCTTTGCAATTTTATTCAAAATAAACCTTCTCTTTTCTCCATTCACATAAATTTTTTTATCAAATATAATTAATCTGATGAAGTAATTAGGCCTAACTTTTTAAGTGTTTTATGTTAGGCGAAGTTAATCATTCCTTGAAATGGAGTGAGTGAATATTAACGTCGCACTGTTCAGCTACACGAGGGCTTTTGGCGACAGACCTCATAATTTTGAACCATGGTCAAGTGCCGTCCTTGAAATGGAAGACAAATCGCTTTATACTCAATAAACAAATACTGGTTCAGATTCTGACAAGCAGTTCCAAGATAACAACTAGAAATTCCTTTATTTAAAGTAACTCCAGTTTACTTATTATTAAACAAAATGCTTCTATATCGTTCTGTAAGCAGCTTTTTTTTGAACATAGAAAAAGCATATGCTAAAAACCTAAAAGAGTGCGTCTTAAAAAGTACAAATTTGCTGGACCTAGCAATAAATTATAAAAAATTCCATATCTGTGTCTTTATCTATATCTTCCTTTGAGTGTTTTATTTTATTCTAACTATTTATTTTAATTTTTTATTGAATCTGACAAAAGAAGTTCCGTCAAAAACGCCCCATTATATATATATATATATATATATATATATATATATCACAAAAATACGAACATGACACAAAAATACGAAACATAAAACTTACTAAAATATTTTCTAGTAGAAAAATGGGCGTTTTTAATGGAATTTTATATATATATTATATAAATATTATATATATATATATATATATATATATATATATATATATATATATATATATATATATATATACTTGTTATAATGTTCACTTGAACTTTAGAGAGTCTATATTCATGTAAAAGAATTTATGCTTTTTTTTAATTATAAGTTTTGAACTTCGACAAAAATGAATAAAACAACGTTGTTCATAAATTATATTTAAAAAAAGACTTAGATATTTTTCTATTACATAAATTTAATTGAATCACTAAATAAAAAAGCAGAAAAATTATACTTCATTAGAAAGTTTCAACATTCTTTTAAAAATTGAGTCTGGCTATTAACATTTCAGCAAGGATGAATAAAACAATTTTTTGTAACATTAAGAAACCAAAGCTTTTTAATAATTATAAAATATGCTTTGATATTTAAAGTACATAGTTATCAAAGGTTAAATACAAAAATCCCAAAAAATATTTTACTATATTTATTTTTATCATACTGAAAAAAACGCCTAATAGACTGACCACAAAAAATACACTGATGGACAAAAAAATTAGCGCTTCAAGGAGTCATCAAAATGGAACGAAATTTTCCATACGTAATGGCTACTTTGATATAAGTAAATGGTTCGAAAATCAAAGAAAAAGGATCATTTATTTCTGAAAAAAAAGGCAAAAGAATGGAGGATTTAAAATACCCTGTTGAACCCCCTCTAGCACGAATGCGAAACGATAGGGTGTTAAGGCATACAAGTTCTGTATGATGTCTTGAGATATTTCGTTCCATATTTGCTGTAACCTTGCCTCTACTTTGTTCAAACTCGTCGGATGCCCAACTCGCCGTCCCGAATGATCCCAGATATGCTCGATTGGAGACAAATCTGGGGATCGAGCAGGCCAAGGAAGGGTAGTAACAGTGCGGAGGCAGTCTTGTGACACCCTTGCCGTGTGAGGCCGAGCATTGTATTGTTGAAAAAAAGCTCCTGGGAGCCGTTGCATGAGTGGAAAAACATATGGTTGCAGGATGTCATGGACATACAGCTGGGCTGTCATGGTGCCACGGATAAATATTAGGGGTGACCGTTTATTGTAGGCAATGGCACACCATACCATCACACCAGCTGTGGGAGCGGTGTGTCGCTGTAAAACAAAGGCAGGATTGCGGTGTTCACCACGGGGTCTCCACACACGAACACGATTGCCATCACTGCTGAGATTGAATCTAGATTCGTCGCTAAAGTCGACCTAGTTTCATTCCGCTGCAGTCCAGTTTCCTCGTTCGTGCCACCACTCCAAACGGAGGCATCGATGGGGGGCGTCAAGGGCAGCACACGTAATAGGCACCGCGATCTCAAATGTCCTTCAGCCAGGCGCCTTCGTATGGTTCGAGAAGACACAGGGGCCCCTAATGAAGGTGCTACCTGTGCCTGGATGGCGAGCGATGAACCAGTTGTCTGTAAGCGTACATTTCTGACGATGTGGTGGTCTTCTGGACGACTGGTCTGCGGAGGGCATCCTGAGCCTGGTCTTCGTGTAAATGACATATCTCGGACCCACTGGTCCCAACACCTCCTCACAACACAATCAGAGCGGCCTAATTGACGAGCTACTCACCTAGCTGACCACCCAGCTTCCCTCATGCCGATGATTCTTCCCCTCTCAAACTGCGACAGCTGCTCATATTGTCTTAGAAAACGGCGTAATGACATGTCTACCTCAGCTCTTCCTTTGTAAACGATTCAGCACACTCAAACAAGCTTTGGTTTCCTGTTTTATACTCCGCGGAGAACGAAGTTAAACGCTTTCTACCGGCTACACGTAATGTGTAATCGCGCTGCATTTCTAATCATTTGCGTATCTCCCTGACATGTACCTTCATGCCAAGTTTCGTTACGATCCCGCAATTATTTCTTGGTGCGCTACTTTTTTTGTCCATGAGTGTATATATAAAAATTCAAGAATTAGGTCTTCGATTAATTAACTCCTAATCAGAAAGGGCTATTGACGACGGGCCTCGTAATTTTGAGCATCCATAAAGTGACGAACTAGGATGACACCTGGGCAGGCATCTCACTCTGCAAACTTCCACACCAACGTCAGGATTTTAAGCCTCTACAGATTTAACGTGTGCACCCTCTCCTCTTAATGGCAGGTTTTCATTGACAACAGGACTCGAGCTCCTGATTCAACGTTCACGAGTTCATAACTATGACCACTTGGCTACCGTGCCCTAACCTTTTAGAAAAATTATAAGTAAATGCGGTAATCAAGATATATGCGAAACTTTAAGTTGTGTTATTTTAGAAAAATTACGCCGAGCAAATAACATTTACTTAATAACTCTTTCGGTATATTGAGGTTGCTTTCATTCCAAAAATGTGGTATCCATCTCCAATACAGATCTCTGTACAGATCAGAGCTTACTTTGCAAGTGATAACAAATGGACTCATTTCTAAAGGTGATGAGGTTTGAGCTTCGATATCAAAACCATCTTTTATATCTGAAAAAAGTATATCTGTGAGTAATATACATATTTCTTTAATAGAAGTATATTTAATAGTAATTACGAAGTAATATTACAAAATTTATAGTGGTATAACAGTAATGAATTTGAAAACCATGTTTTGTTTATGTGTATGTTACATATTTATTCATCTATAAATAATCTATTATTTTCAGTAAGTCACAGTTAATTATTTAATGATAAAATTATTACGTTTTTATAAGTTTCTAAAATTCTTTCTTGATTTTACACAAGTAACTGTTGGTACATTATTTCATGTGCATTTTTATAATCAGCAATAAAGTCTTTTACTACTAGCATAAACACAATAACGTATTGGAATTTCTACGTAGTGTAACAATAATATCTGTGATAGTCTTTGCTTTGAGACATAAAAATATAAACATCCAACCACATGTAATTTTCAAAAACCTAAAAACTGAAATAATTATTTTTATTCCAAAATTGGCATCTAAAATTGATGCATAAAAGAATTGCTTTCAAAATAAAAAAAGAACGTTTTTCTTAACACCCAAACCTTCATGTTATCGTAAAAATTGAAATCTTTAAGTTTTTCTGTAGCTCAGAAGTCTTTATTGTTTCATAACTTCCTTAAAATGAAAATTGTCGTAATCCTAGTTAATACGAGTAAATCTTTAAATGTGTAATTAACAAAATGACTCTGTTAACCATAACAAAATGAAAAAAAATATATTTTCTAATTTTTTGAAAGATTACTAGCTGGTTATAGAATATTTAATTTAAAACACATTAGTTTTTTTACAAAAAAGGTCATTAAATTTATATATAAATGAGCTGTCGAAAAAAACTTTTAAAAACATATTTAAAATGCATTTTCTACACATACACATATACATGTAAATACAGGGTGTCCCAGGTTTATAGGGACAAATTTTAAGGGAAGGTAGGAGACATCACACACAAAGGATTCAGATTTGCATAGTAACCCATGGTCGGAAACGTCTTTGTTCGGTGCTAGGTGGCGTTATTCACAAGAGCATGGGAGGAAACAGACCTGTAATACCGCAATCATTTGAGCTGTCATCGCTCACAGAGGAGTATGGAACAGTTTTACGAACACCGCGCTGGCAGATATGCATCCGATTCACGGACTGGCAGAAGGAAATGCACGGGCAGCAGACGGATGGACGTTTAGTAATTTGCATCACAATTTGTGATGGTAAAAAGTTCAATGGTTTGCATTCACGTGCAAAACACGGTGAACACTACTCCAACGGCAGAAGTGACGGTTCGCATGCTAGTACTCGGATTTTTCGAACGGTATCCAATATATTTTGTTCTATGCTGGAAGTTCGAGTCACTCGTGGCCCACCCTCACAATGCCTATTACCTCGTAATAATCCATATTCACACAAATTATGGTACAAATTAGTAAACATCCGGTGGTTCAGTGTATTTCTCTGTGAGTAGCTTTCGAGATACAATCTTTCTGCTGCTCGTGCATTTTCTTCTGCCAATCCGTAAATGAGCAAATAATTCTATTATTTCAAGACAAAAAAAACTAGATTTATTTCATTGTATCAAAAACCTGGATGATTATGATTTATTTCCACATACCTGAAACAATAAAATTCGTTTCTTTTTCCGCGAACCCCATTTCGTTTCGACTGACACATTTGTAATCCCCAGATCTTCGAGCTGTTATATTTAGTAATGACCAGACGTTTTCTTCGTCGACATTCATGAACCATTGAGTGTTATTGTTTACATCCCTTTCGTCAACGTTCTTCCAGTCTTTCTTGTCATTGCATGGAGTTGTAGCACAATTTTCGATTGGTGTCCAGCTCCATGATAATCTGGGAGTTGGAAATCCTCTCGAGTGGCATTGAAGTTGATAGGTTTGTTCAGGAAAGAAACAGCAAGTGGCATTCTGTATTTCAACGGCTGGTGTATCTACGGAAATTTTTTTATATGTTTAGTGTATTTAATTGGACATACATATATACAAAACTCGTTATTTGTACACATGAAACTTTTTAGCATTATTTACCATTATAATAGACTGAATGCTGGGGATAAAACTTTAGTTTAAAAATAAAACTAGTTTAGATCAAGAATAAGTAACCCGTGTGCCAACAAGTGGGACCAAAATCTGTTATAAATTATTGAAGTTTCAGTTGAAATTATATAATTGAGACTTCAATATACAGTAGCTAGCAAAAGTCTTGGGACGATATGTTTTTCTGTTAGCAAAATTTCTCAATTATAATCTCTACAATAATTGCTGTTATAATTACAAATTAAAACTAACACACGCATCAGATTTTAATTTTCTGAGTAAGCCTTCAAATTCAATCATATTATATTGTTAAAAATGTGTTTAGTTAATTATTTTTAAAAGAATTAATGCACTTTAATTAAATTCAATAAAAAATAGCAAACATTTTAAAACAAGTATATATGTCACTAAATATTGTGAAATATGTAGAAAGTCAGTCATCATTGACATTAATTAGAATGACAAATATGTTTAAAATTATTCGAATATTTATATTTAAAGAATAATAAAACTGCTAAAGTATAATTTACTAAAGTATGTCACCTAAATGTCTACTTATATCTGTAATTTTTAGAGTTAAAATCTATGTGTTCATTTCTTGTACTGCATACCTACTTTTCTTGAGTTCTTTTCCCTAGCTTACACAATTTTCAAGTATAAAAACACAAGTTCCAACATTTCTTATTTTTCTACCCTTCCCCTTTCCCTCAAAAAATAGCATATACATTAAGGTGGATCGTGGTTTGATGAAAAAACTCAATCAAAACCTACCTATATACAAAAAAGATGTTATATGGTACGGAGATAAGGAGACGAATAATTAAAAAAAACTCATTTCAAAATTTAATATTACCACAAAAGCGTTGAATTTTCGAATAAACGGTAAAAGACTTAATTTTAGTTGGATGATTTTAGATTAAAAATAACTATTTTTTTACAATATTAATAATTGAAAGTAACGATTACTGATTGGTAAGGAGTGAGCAGTACAGAATAACATTGCAACATTTCAGCTCTCTTTCCAAGTCTAATCTAAACTGTTTTCCGTTTTTCAATTTATCATACACTGTTATTTTGACAGTAGATAATTATTTTTTAAAACTTAATGCTAAAGAAATCGTTAAGTGTATCTAATGTTTTGTTGTTGTTGTTGTTATTGTAACTATTTAATGTGTGTGTGTGTGTCCTCACTTCCCAAAAAATACTAAAAAGTACTAAAATGCTGTTCCACTTTGACAAAAATTGCTTTGACTTTTCCCCATAAAAAAAACTCGAATTCCTAAACTTCAATTCCCTTTTATGAAAATACTTGACATAAAAATTAATTATTTCCTTTTTCCCTTTATCTATATACCACAGAACATCTTTTCTGTACAGGTAGGTTTTGAGAAACTCTGAAGGAAAAAAAAATTCATCCACTCTAATGTACATTTTGTTTCACAAGATTCCCATTTAGTGTTTTAAATTCGGAAAACATAGATTTTTTTTTAAATTAAGCTTATACTTATTTAAAATTACAATTGTAAGACATTGGTAAATAAGCATACGAACATCACAATAAAACATACAATTAATAAATTAGATACATAATGTGCTTTTTTAAAGTTTTTAAAAGAAATATGTTTAACTAATTTATAGTGTAAAAATATTGGTGTCGATTGATAAAAGGTAAATATTTGTTCTTCCATGAATTTTCAAAAATGCAACATGCATAAAACAATTTTAATAAAATAATCAATATGATAATTTAAAAAGAGAAAAATTTTTAAGAGAAAATTTTAAAAACTGAAATGTGCTTCTCTAGAATCTTATTAGGGTTTTTATAATATCAACAGACCATTTTAAATATTTTCACCAAAATACTGTGAATTATCTCTTTAATTTAACCAAAATTATGAAATCATTATAAAACTCTGAAGTTATATACTGTTACGGTACTTACTTTCATTACTTATAAAATAATCATTTGACTTAGACAGTTATTTGTCTTTGAGTCGTATAATGGGGATGAAGAAAGACTTAAAAGTTTTAGTTTAATCGATTTCATGGATAATGCTAAGCAACTTGAAGGAAAAAATAAATTTAAATGATTTACCTTTTATGCGAAGAGAAAAAGATTTATTAAATGCTCCTCCAGCTGTATGGGCTGTTACTGTGTATAATCCAGAATCAAACCTTGAAAGATTTAAAATTTCCAATACTAAGTTTGAATTGGACGTTTTGATACCATATTTACCACTGCCTGGTGGAAGATGATTCTCATCTTTTGTCCATATTGAACGAATATCTGAAGTAAAAGGAAATACATCATAGTCTGCAATTAGTTCTACGGTTTCACCTCGAGTTTTAACGATTCTCTTCAACCCTGGAGTAAATTTGACGACTGGATCTTGAGGATTTTCTGTGAGATAGAAGTAAGTTATTTGGAAGGATTATTTAGCTTCAGAGAGAGTTACATTATTTTAATCAATAGTAAATAGTTAAGAAAAATTGAAAATCGCAACGTGCTTATTGATCAGAAAATTTAACATGGAAGTAAAAAATATCTAATAATTGATTTATCTGAGATTCATACCTCAAATTCTGCAATAGTTAAAATTGAAAATTTTTTTCAAAGATGTAGATTGTTCAATTGCACATATACGTTCTAAACAAATAGTAGCATGTAAAAATGTGTGATTTTGGTAGAACATAATGCACACACGTGAATAATTTTTGTAAATTTTTTTTCTTAAAGATTAAAATGTCTATTTTTAACATGAAAACTATCAAAAAATTAATGAGAATTTATAAATAATTCCTGACCATTAATGTGTTTAATCAGTTCTAAATAACTTGATTTTCAAATATAGAATTATTTACCATTATCTGAGCACAATTTCAGACAAACTTATATTCTCAAAAACTGAAGGGAGACAGAAGTACGAAAAAATTATTGTCAACATCATATCAGTCAAGTAGTTTATATTAAACGTGTTGTGCTATATTTTTTTAAAACAAAATTTAAAAAATCTTAGAAGAAAAAAATATTTGTAGTACGATATATATATATATATATATATATATATATATATATATATATATATATATATATATATATATATGCGTGTGTATTCTCATTATAAATATTTATATTATATAAAAATCTTACTATAAATATATTTCATATAATGATCTCATAATAAATATCTACAATATGATAGTTTCTTTATTAATATATATAGATGTATAACAATATTTATACTACTAAGATAATTCTAACGTTAGATAACAATTTCATAATATTTCGTATGTATCCAGATCCAATAAAAAATCAAAAGACCATACATTTCTTATGTATCACCAATGCTTCGCATATGACTGTACTAATGCTTCGCAAACGAATTCTAGAACAGTATGAGCAGATGTCACCATTTGAATGAAAAAATGCAATTAAAATAAAGGAAGCAGGATGGTCAAATCGCAAGATCACTCGATGTTTGGGTCGAAACGGTGATACCATTGACACTGAAGTCAGAAATGTGTGATCAATGAATAAATATAAGACTACAAAGTAAAAGAATTTTCCTGCCATTAATAGTTACAGATATTCCCCCTACCCGATGTCCAAGAAAAGAACGCAACTCTAACCAGTGACATATTTACTTAATATGTCACTGGTTAGAGTGTATAGAGCTCAGTACTTATACTGTATATAGCTCAGATCTCTTTACAGAGGCTCAACTAGAATCTTGAAAAAATTCACATTATTTTCAGAGTTACCGCCAATTGAAAGAGTTGTTGGAGTTTTTTCTTAAAATTGCTCCCCTCTGTTGTCGTAAAAGATGGATAAACCCACTTCTAAGTTATGTATTTCAAAAATTCTAGTGGAGCCTCTGTAGAGAGGTTTGAGCTATATACAGGCAAAATATTATTATAATAAAACCATTTTTCACAAAAGGAGAACATTTGGAAAAAAGATTATTCTAAGTTATTTTTTTTGCCAAAATATTGTATTTAAATAAATTTTTTTTGTCAAAATGTCCTTAAAACAATTTTATCCATATATTCTAATCTAAGTGATACTAAAAATCATGAAAATTACCCATTTATTCGCTTTCGCAAAATCACGGTTCCGCGAACGCAGTCGGATACCTTAAGCCATTAGTTTTTAACATATTTTCTTAGAATATTAGGTGTGCCCCGCATGTATCCATCTAATTCACTGGATCTTTTCTGACTTTTAACTTGAGATTCGTATAGTCGACTCGTTATTTAATGCAAAGTATAGATGAAATTCAAAAGATTAAGGAAAGTTTTCACTAATTTCTTATAACAAAAACTATAATTGATAGCAATTCATTCCTGAATTGCTATCAATCAGGAATCCTGATTGAAATCCTGAAATTACGGTTTAAATTGCATATGCTATAATATAAATTCTTACCATAAACCTTAATTTCCACTTGACTATAATTTTCTCTACTTGAATGATCTGTTACATTACACTGATAAATTCCTTCGTCTGATTTCTGAGCATTTATAATTGTCAGGGGATCAGATATCATCTTATGGATACTGTTTTTTGATATTTTTGTCAAACCCATAATGATTCTTTTCTCCTATTAAAGAAAAATATATATATTAAACAAAAAAATTAATTTAAAAAAGTTTTTCTATAGTTGTATTATCAAGATTTTAAATTAGATATAAATCTCATCTGTTGTTAAATTAATCTATTTAAAGCGTATTATTTTATTTTGAGAAGTAATAATATTGAGAATTTTAGATACATGAAGGGAGTTACTATTTTATCATAGAAAACGTACAACTATTTGATTCCTTTTGAATAATTTGTGTGTATGTAAACTAATATCATATATTCACGCAGGCTACATTCGATTAGTAAAATCCCAAACAGTGCATATATACAAAAAAATAGATACAAGAAGGTCAAAATAATATGGCATAGTGAAATAAACAGCGGAGATTATATGTAGTTGCTTTAAAAAAATTCTTACAGTAACTATTAAAGTATTTTTAAACAACAATAGCAATAAAAAGCAAAGCTGGTGAAGAAATAATTATAAAAATGATATAACTTACGTCTTTTACAGGATGCGACCATTTGGGACGACTACTTATTGTACCCAGTTTTATTTTGACATTGCATATTAAAGTGAAATTGGAATGTAATAACACGTATTTTGCGTTACTGTCATCAATAAAAACTTCTGGAATCGACTGTGTCTGTGCTAAGAAAAGTGAAAATTTATGTCATTTTAAGATAAATTACATTATGAGAGTAACTAATATAAATTATATTACAATATACTGATGTTCGAAGAAAAAGAGAGAGAGTTTTCATCATACATCAGTCTCAATAAAAAATTACATAAAAACTATTTTTGTAAGTAATAAAATTTTAAAGAGGTATCTCAATAATTTGATGGATTAATGTAAAAAGTGCCTCAAAACATAGAATTTCACTAATTTACTCAATATGCAAACATATATTAAACTTTTAGCATTAAAATAACACGCATGATTTTCCCCTTCCAGAAAATGCAAGATTTTCCCCCTCTTAACTCTCAAATGAATGAAAATTTCGACTGCAAGAGTTATGCAGTCTCTCCCGTGGTGTGATGCCAGACTCTAACACAACCATTGTGATGTTGTAAGCAGAATCGTGATTCGTCTGAAAAGATAAGTTCGCGCGTGCTATTCCTTTGTCCATGTCTGTCATTCAACGTACAATTGTAGCCTCCAAAGCCTGTGGTATGCAATCAAAAGTAATCGTGGCAATGAATGCCCTGTTTAAATTCCTCTTTGCTGCAGTGACAGGCTAACATAGATTGTTGAGCAACAAACCTTAATTCTTTCACTAAGCTTCTCGATGTTGCATTGCGATGGGTCATTCCTATGCTCATAGTATGCCTTTTCTTATATTCGAGGATGTGACAAGACTGGTACAGCCCTTCCCTTTGACTGTCCGCTTGCACCTAACGATTCTATGTTCACATCAGTGGGGCTTGATTTAATCCAACACGAGCACTCATTTCTTGGATGGATAATCCACAACCTTCGTAAGCCCTAATTCCTATGCCAAGCTCAAAGGATACTTGACTGACCTCTGTATTCCTTTTGACGAGGCATATTGAAGTTTCTCACGCATAATAGTAAGAATAACTATAATTCCAGTACTTAAAAAGAACCTTCCGTTCTCTCTTTATGTAGCGCTTGTGTGTGGTGTACCAACGTACATGATTTGAATATTTCAAAAAAGTCAACTCATGGTGCACATATCACTCCTATTTGAGGCTGTCTTCATAATGTCTCATTTGTTACGGAAATTTCTAACTTCTCTTTTGAAACTGTGTTATGACCGGAAAGATCATTTGTGGGACAAATTAGATTATTCTTTCAAAATTAGTAAATTAGTAGGAGTGACCTTGGTGACAAATTCGGTCACCGTTTCATTTGAAGAGAATAACAGATATTGCTATTTAAGTCCAGAATGTTTTAGAGTGGTTTGATTAGAAATCTCCAAAAGCTACTACCAGGTACTTTTCACCCTATGTAAGGGCGATGCAGTGAAACAACATTTGACAGTAGCTATATGATTCATTTGCCTAATGCGAAACTGTGATTAGTGTTCAATGTTTGTGCGAGTTTTCTGATTCTAGGCTGTTGTCAATTTATACAAGTGTGTTTATTATTTCCTGTTAAATTAAAAATGTATTGAAGTTACGGGAAAGTTCCAGAATAAATTGCTATTTACCCCCAGAACATTTGCCTTTTAATTGCATGGACTTGTTCTGCATTTGAAAGACGACCTACCACAGAACACATTTTACATAACCAGCAGAAAACATCTTCTTTTTATTTTTTCGGTCTTTTTCATGCGATTTTAAACTAACACAGTTTAATTAAAAAAACACTTTTCTTTTTTTAATAAGTTGATATCTATAACATGATGTAGGATCTCTAATTATCTTGACCATTGATCTATTTGCCACAACCCCAGGGACGTCTTAAGGTATGGACCCAGAGCCTCGACCTCAATTAAGACCTCGTCTCGTTCTCGATTCAGCCTTAATCAAGTCATCATTCGAACCATTTTAGTGGTCAAATATTATTTCCAGTTGTATTTTCTAAAAAACTGCGAATTTCAGACTATATGTCAACTGGAAACAGTGTCAGGACCCTTTATGGGATGATTGTCGTCCATGTATAGTTCTAGGCCACCCGTAACGCCCCTTGGGGTTCGAACTTTGCAAAATCCGTTCTTAGCTGACGTCTACTCCATGAAGGGAACCTACTTACCAAATTTCAAGTCTGTAGGTTTAATAGTTCCGGAGATATCGTGATTAGTCAGTGAGTGAGTCGCCTTTTCTCTCCTTTATATATATATATATATATATATATATATATATATATATATATATATATATATATATATATATATATATATATAACTCATAATGCTTTTTAATATTATTGTTTCTTAGAAATTTAGACAATATATCGCACAAAACGATACTGAAGTTAAAATTATTTGTTATTGTTTAAATAAATCACATGAGACTAAATTGATTACATTAATTTGTTATGCAATTTTTTTTTCAATTTCTGAAACATTCTTTTTGTGACATTGTATTCGATTTTATTATTAAAATCTGTGATATAGCTTTATTAGATACGGAATTTATAAATATTTCTTTTGAACTTTTCTGCCTTCATTCCTATTTTACCCATTTGAAATTTGTTTATATATATCCTTATCAACAAATTGATGATCGTACTATTACATACTTCAAATGATGCTTTGAAATTCGTCACACAATTTTTCGTATCGCTTAGCTTCACCGCTATTTCGAAACGAAAAGTTATCTACACGAGGAAATCCTTTCATCATGAGCTTTTGCATTGAGACAAACGGGGAGAAAGATTTACGTGTTTACCGAATTTTGAAAGCGAGAATTTCTTTTTCCTTGAAAACCGGATTTTGGAAATTTTTGTGATAATTAGAATTTATTTCTTTTCAATAGATTCATTTGGTGTACTTTTTTCTGAAATCTAAGTATAATTATCTTGGGTAATTATATAATTTCTTTAATAGTTTCATAGTTTCAATATACAGAGTAGAATTGAGATTACATTAAAATTTAGTTCATATATTAATTATTTTTTTACTTGCTTTAATATGACTCTTCTCACTTTTCTAATATCATTAATTTATTAACCAACTGGTGTAAATATTTTTTAAAAAACTAAACACTTCAATTTTTTCTTCTTGGATATTTACATTATTTAAAAACTAAATATAAAATAATATTGATATAATTAAATATCATTTTAATATAAACAACTTTAGTTTTAGTTCATGAAATAGGAAAAAAATACAATCGAATAAAGTGTACTCCGTGAATGTTCCATTACAAATGCAACAAGAAGGAGTTTCCATAAAATTGCACACATTTCAGGGTAGGCGCACTTTATCAAATACAAATGACATGGAATGTACAGCTCTCCGGCTCACTCTCAGTAGGATATAAGGAAAGGAACCTTCTAAATGGGTAATATCCATGTCATTAATATCCCAGGGAAATCAATGCGGCAATTCTTATTATTTCAGAGGGCATGTATAATATTTGAAAATGTCAGGTGGTCACCAATGGAGACAGATCCAGAAGATAGACAATTTTACGAGTAATATGGTGATTGGACTGAGAAGGGTTGGTTGGTCCCTTCACCTAAACACACATGGTGTGGAAAGACAAAACACGAGACTTAGACAAAGTGGTTACAATGAAGAAATATGGCAAGTTTGAAGACCGACAAGTGGAATGGTCAGGCAAGCCACTTCTACCGCTAATTTGCAGCATGTATAGGACATAATTGACGCGTTCCCATATAGATCCGAACCATTACCCGTCGAATGATTACTATTGACCTGCACTCTTGGAGTCCGTTAAGTATATCATTTATCTACATTACAGACCCTTTATAATGGTGCCGGGCTAGAGCGATGCGGACAAAAGAATGGCTCTGTATATAGTGTTAGAATACGCACAGTTAGTACACAGTATATAGTGTTCTCATACGAGAAGTCATGTTTCTGTTTGTTCATTGATAGTCGCCTTGTGCGAATGTGTCGTTAACAATAGGCAAGTCTAATCTGGCCGCAACTGAGAAAATACTCTGCCGAACTTCGCATTCTAGTCGCTTCTTTGTGGTGTTGCAACTCCATGGTGTCGCGTAGTGAACATTGAAATTTTTTTTTAATAAATTTTTACAAATTTATTTCGTATTGAATAATACTGAGGTTTGATTTTTGTAAAAAATACTCTTCTTAAAATAATGCTGTACTATTTCTCTAATTTTTTTCCGAAAATTGTTGTTTTCATAACATTACATCATTTGTTTCAAAACAAGTAATTTTAGTGAAAACGCTTAAAACTCTTTGAAATATTTGTTATTTTTCGTGTATTTTTGATTTGTTTAGTAAATTGTAATAAATCAAAATTTAAGAAATTAATCTAAATGCAGTGTGTGTGTGTGAACACATTAATCTATCGATTTTAGAAATAATAAGTTAAGAAAATTGTGACGCAATAATTCTTGCGTTTTTGTGAGATGCGAAGCAATTCATGGACATGGAAAATAGAAAAAAGAAACAAGAAACAAGCCTTTTATATACTGTAGTCGCATATGATGTGTAATATCTGACATGTTGTCATAGTAAATACGCAATAGTAACTTATATCCTGAAAAAAATGAATCGGGTATGATTGGAAATAATTTTCTATCGAATATCTATATCTTTAACGAAAATTTTATTTAATTATATAAAACAAGGAGTAATTCAATTTTTTATCAAAAATAATTATTCTTGTTCCATTTGGTGAGGGGAGCGGAGATAATAGACTTATGATAACTAAAATATGACACAAATACTTGTGATTTTAAAGTATTTAAAAACCGTTGAAAAACAGCATCAATAACAGCACCACTGTTAGTTGTCGAAACATTTTGATTTGTGCCCATTTTGAGCTTGAGTACATCATTCAAAAAGCTATAAGTGGCTCAGTTTTTGGCAAACTGATGTTAAAATTAAAATCACGACTCAAAATCATGGGAAGCGAGTGATAGTTTTTTGTTTCTAAAGAGCAGAACCATCTTCGGTACATTCCTTTAAGACCCGAATTATTTTTATCTTTAAATATTAAATTCTTCTGGTTATTAATACTATATGGACCCCAATGACACTGGGGAAAATACTAAAAAAATTCCCACTCTCCCCCCTCCGGAACCAAATTGTTACGTTAATCGGGGTTCGATGATTTTATGCAAAACAGTCTCAAAGAAAAATAACAGCTCTTTAAGAACGATGTGAATTTATTATCGGAAATCCAGTTCTTTAAATACAGGATTCCACAGCAATATTCACAGAGTAAATCTCCGAAGGTCTTCACACCTTCAACAGCAATCAAACACAATTATCAGTGTTTAAAATACACGTATGTAAAAGATTATTCACAAGCACAACCGAGCTAATCGGTAATCAAAACAATGCTCACTAATCGTGGGTTGAATCAAGACTGACTCGTTGCGGCTAGCACCGCTCTATTTATAGACCCGTTGGAAACTTCCAGAAAAGTCCACACGCGTCACAGAGCGTGAAATTAGTAGAGAAATCCACTAATTTCTAGAAGAATCCAGAGGGTCCTGAACTCGCCAATGTCGCCAAAATAGTCGTCAAATTGGCTGCAAACTTGGTCGTCAAATATGATGCCAACTTAGCTCTATTGCCAAAATCTCGCCAAGTTCGCACTGACGTCACTTCCTGTTACCTATTTCCGTCCCTTTTTACGAAATCACTCCGACAAATATCCAGCAACCGATAGGAAAGATGTTAGACATAAAAAATAAACTATTTTCAATATTCTCCCTAATAAAATACTACAAATTACCTGCAAAGTTTTCGAAATTTAAAATGATGTATTTATTAATCAAAGTTAGAATTATTAATTCATATAACAGTAATAGTAAAACAATAGAAATGCGTGTTTTCTTACGTAAGATGTCGATATTTAAAGTCAAGTTTTCCGACCTATCTTGGATTTCTGCCAAGCAATAAAAATTGCCTTTGAAAAAGCTGGTCGGATTTCTCAAGAGGAATCCCTCGGTAGGATCATATTTTAGGTCAGAGTTTAATCCGATCTTTTCAGCAGTTGGTTTTCTCACCTTCCACAAAGTCACATTGGTGTTTGAAATGGTTGGCAAGCATGGGATAACGGAACGAGTTCCTTCATGAAGCGTCAAAAATGGAAAATAATGTAGAGGAAGTAACAGATGGGAATCATCTAAAAAACGAGTAATATAAAAATTAAGTCAATTCCTATTTAGGTCAATAAAGAAAAATTTTATTTTAGTTACTTTTTATTAAATAATTACAGTTAATATAAATATGTATATAAATATGACAGAATCACAATATTAAGTTGCAAAACACAAAGCTATTTTTCTTGCAATTTTCCATTTTCCTTTCTATATATATTGTTGGACTATTATTTTTGTTTGTTACTATTTATTCATTAATTAAATTTAATTTTTCAAATAAAATAGTATAGTAAAAAGAAAACGCATTCTCAAAAATAAGGCCATCCCAGGTGGGATTTGAACCCACGACCTTTGGATTAAAAGTTCAACGCGCAAATCCATTGCGCTCCAGGGGCGCAATGAGCGATTTTCCTTTTTATATATGGTGTTGGCTTATTATTTTTGTTTTTTTTTATTCATTAATTAAATTTATTTAACGAATTAATATTTGAAAAAACTGTATTACATCAAGTGTCAACCCTACAAGTTTAAAAAAATGTATTTGAGCTTATGTGGAGGAATAAAAAGTATTTTGTTAACGATTGAAAATATGAAAAGATATCTATTATATATTATAAATGCGAAAGTTTGTGAGGATGTTTGGGGGTCTTTCACACAAAAACAACTGAATGGATTTTAAAGAAACTTTACAGTAATATAGCTTATACATCAGAATAACACATAGGCTATAATTTATAAAGATATTGTATGAAGTGTCCAAAATAAAACGATATTTGTTAAGTAAGTAGGAAAAAATTCTGCCATCTGCAAGCAATTCTGGCGTGCGCTGCAAAAAAGCCCACCACAGCATATATCTTATCTTTTGTTTGTGAAAAATCCTTTTTGTTTTTTGGCTAAACAAGGTGCTCGTTTCTAATTAATTCCTGTGATCAGCATAATGCCTTTTTTTTTTATTTCAGAATAAAACAAAGTTTTGAAGGGAGAGGTTGTTATAAATCTATCTTTATTTTAATGTTTTTTTTTATGATTTTATTATGCACATTTGTTAGTAAGAAATTGATCTTTCTTCAAAATAAATGCTTTTATCAGTTCTGGTACTTAACGTAAATAAACTTTCTCTTTCACACTGCATCATTTGGACAAATTTTCAAATTTTGCTTGTGGTTAGTAGTTAATTATAACGCTATAATTTGAATTGAATAGGCAGATATTGCATTTTTAAGTATAAAAATAATTAAAGCTACTGTACTGTATTTTTTGGAACGAGTGAATATTAACGTCGCACTGTTCAGCTACATGAGGGCTTTTGGCAACGGATCACGTAATTTTGAACCATGGTCAAGTGACGTGGACAACACCTGAGCTGGCACCCCCTTCTCCTAACTACCACACCACACCAACTTAGAAGGAATATTCTACCAATACTTAGCAGGAATATTCTTTGAAATCCACTCTTCCAAGATATATGGCAGCACGGGTTCTATGATGAGTATTTTAGCGGGGAAGGCGAATAGTTTTGTAGCAGATATTGCGTTTTCAGCGGATTGCAAAGATTATTATTTTTGTCCCGAAAAAATAGTTTATGTCCAAATTTAAGTGTCTTATGTGTTTGTAGTTAATGAAGACCTTAGAAAAAGATTTGACGACTTATTTTAAGTGTGTGTGAACGGTGTACATAATTAATTTTACACAGTGGGATATCTTTAATTAATTTATTAGCTCTAACGGATTAAATTTCCCAAAGAGGAGTATTTCGTTTATGTATATCCCTTAATTTTCAATGCAGTGACCCCAAAAAAATATTGCATGAAAAAAACCGCTGTAAATCATAATGTGGTAGATAAAGCATTAACGTGCATCTTACCCCTACACGGCAGGTCTTACAAAGCTCTAATAAAGCTCGAGCTATGAAAGTAGCTAGACATTTGCCAACTTGACACTATCATTAACATTTCGCTATGTTTTTCATTGAATCGCCATTATATTTTAAGAATCGGTGTTGCTTGAGAATATTACAATTTTAAAATAAAATAAATACAACAGAAAGTAATATTAATGTATTATACTTTCAGATATAAATTATTTACACAATTTTAAGCGTTCATTACACAAAACTTTTAACAATGTGTTACTTTTGCTGAGCAGAGATCAGCTTATGGGGGGATTTTCAAAAACCGACCCTGAAGAGTGTTACGGGGAGTTATAAATAATAAAAAATTCTTTTTATCAACTATTAGATCTACAGACTTAAAATTTAACAAAGGTGGGTTTTTTTTTCTTTCTTTGTTTTTTCAGCTGAGATATGCAAAAAGCTTTTTTTGTTTAATTTGAAATTCACGTAAAATTAACTCATTAAAAACTTCTTTATCCTTCAATCTGTGTTGTTTAATTTTTCAGTTCACCCGTGCGAAGAACGGGTATACCAGCTAGTATATATATATATATGTAACGTATTGTCCGAGTGGTATATTTTGTCGAGTGTTAGTAGGTTTTCATTAAAACAACATCTTCTGGGGACGTTCATCTTCTTTATTGTGAAGCACACATCAAAATCTTAGGACAAAATTGCGGTACATTTTCACGTTGATGATACAAACTTGCGACGATTATAAAGCAAAGCGGACAAAAGACAAGCTGAAGCGATATCTTAGAGGACACAACACAAAGACAAAGAGAGCGATTACACAAGATTTTTGCTTTTATACCGGCAGTGGCAAGCGCGTGATTATTATGTAATAGTAGTTCTGATTAAATAGAATGGGCGGGACAGGGATTTCGGACTAGTCGATTACGATTATTACGATTAAGATTACAGTGTTAGCTTTAAACCAACGAATTAAAGTTTGTTTGAATAAAAAGAGTTAACAAAAAAGGATGCTAGAGAGAATTATACATATATATATATATATATATATATATATATATATATATATATATATATATATATATATATATATATATATATATACAAGGAGAGTGTGAACTGATGGTAGAAATTGAATAAAAGGACTTATTAATTAAAAAATTATACCTTTTTAGATTAGAAATAAGGTGTTGACAGTCGATACTTAGAACATAGTTTATAAAGGGTGTTTTTTTTAGAGGTATAGAACTTTAAATTGCAATAAAACAACGATGTATTATTCGATTGACATGAATTTTTTTTATTCGAAAGATAATCTTGTGGCATTACATTTTAAATATGATTTCTGGCATATGACTGCCACGGCTGGCTGGGATGTAGTCCAATCTGGACGTCCAATTTTCGATGACTTTTTCCAACATTTGTGGCCGTATATCGGCAATAACACGGCGAATGTTGTCTTCCAAATGGTCAAGCGTTTGTGGCTTATCCGCATAGACCAATGACTTTACATAGCCCCACAGAAAATAGTCTAGCGGTGTTAAATCACAAGATCTTGGTAGCCAATTCACAGGTCCAAAACGTGAAATTAGGCGGTCACCAAACGTGTCTTTCAATAAATCGATTGTGGCACGAGCTGTATGACATGTTGCGCCGTCTTGTTGGAACCACAGCTCCTGGACATCATGATTGTTCAATTCAGGAATGAAAAAGTTAGTAATCATGGCTCTATACCGATCACCATTGACTGTAAAGTTGTGGCCTTCATCGTTTTTGAAGAAGGATTCCACCAGCCCATAAAGCGCACCAAACAGTCAGTTTTTCTGGATGTAACGGTGTTTCGACATACACTTGTGGATTAGCTTCACTCCAAATGCGGCAGTTTTGTTTGTTGACGTAGTCATTCAACCTGAAGTGCGCTTCATCGCTAAACAAAATTCGCTTATGAAAATCGGGAACAACGGCAATCTCGTTTTGGGCCCATTCGACGAATCTACGCCTTGCTTGATGATCGTTTTGATGAATTGCCAAACCAAACTGAGAATAAATCACTTGACAGCTGTTAAATCAGTCGCCATCTTGGAAAGTAATGCCAACTTAAACTTCTATACCTGGAAAAAAAAACACTCTTTATATATACCAGAGTTTCTTTCTCAACTATAATTAGCCGGAAACGATTGTGCTTTTTATAAGGCAATATTTTATTCATGAAAAGTTCAACTGAGTTTGTATTGATTGCTTGTTCATAAAACACGAGGTAACGGGAGTTGGATTCTTGAATCACGGTCAAGTAACAAGAACGATATCTGAATTTGCACTTCACTCTCCAAGCTTCCAGACCTCACCTACGTGAGGACTTTGAGACTCGACATATTTAACAAGTTTCGACCCCATTAGGGATTAGTCTTTTTTGGTATCAGGACACATACTCGTGGCTCCATTGTAACAACGCCAGGCACGAGCTAGCGACCAAGGTCCCATAGCTACTGTGGTCACAATCAATTTGTATGGAGATAGATAAGAAGAAAAAATATATTTTTATTTTAATTTTAGAAGACTATGATTTTAATGTTATGCATTCTATGGTGTAATGCTTAAGTCGACTGAAAGTCAACTAAATGTCGTATATTTTAATTTCAGTTTCAAAATTAAAATCAATAGGAAGAATGAATGTGATTCGAAGCAGGAGCAGAACCTTACAGATGTGTGGACTTTCAAAACTCCTTTTGTCAATTTTTCCTCATATGAAACAAAAAAAATATTTCTAGAGACAGCTTCAATTGAAATTGAAGGGATTCGGATCACTAAAAAACTTGACATTTAGTTAACTCAAGAAAAAATAGTTATAAGTATTGAGATTTCAGCTCAGTTATCGTTCCCGGCACTTACGCAGGCACAATTTAAAACAACAAGATCTGTTGACAACTACGTGTACAGCTGTAAAAACAAATTAACTTCACAAAATGTAATAAATTTGCGTTGATTTTTTCACTCTTCCTAATTATTTAATGAATTTCTATTTATCCCTTACATTGCATTAACAATTAAGAACCCGTTGTTTAAATAGTCTGTTGCTCTTCCTTAATTTATTCTCATGTCAATTGCTATTTATGATTGGGATTTATTGATTGATTGATTATTAACCTTGTATTGAAAAGCTGCATGAAGGCAATTAGCAACGGACATCGGAATTTTGAAGCACGGTCAAGCAATCAGGACGACACCTGAGATGCTCTCTCCACAAACTGCCACACCACGCTAATGTGAAGATTTTGAGCCCTGATAGATTTAATGCACATCAGCTCCTCTGCAAGGAGGGTCTTAAGTCGTTCTGGGATTTTGCTGGCTGGGTGGCGTTGTTGGTTTGTCGCTGCCCTTCTGTACCCAAGGTTATGGGTTCGACAACGTCCCAAGTCGGTGGAGTTTCATGATGCAGAAAATCGACAGCAGCCATGTCGTATGATTATGTGGCATGTAAAAGATTCATTGAGTACCTGTTTGGCTTGGATGCTCTCGGCAAAATTAAATTCCTAGAACAAGTTCTCATCGTCAGAGCTCAGGTGGCTTCCTCAGGGGAGGAAACTGGGTGTCAAAATTACCTGCGGCAGTTGGTGCCACATTAAACAATGATAAAATCTCCTGGGGGATGTTCTATGTCTGCAATGGTAAAAATACCAAGCACCCCCATAGGGAAAAAAATGATTCGCCGGAAACACTGCCAACCGCTTGTTCACGGCCCATGTCCTCTCTCGGCTACTACAACCTTAAAATTCTTAAAAAATAAGTAAAGAATTATGGATACCATTTAACAGAAACTTTGATTCATATGTTCTAATTGACATAGTACCTATAGTATTATTTACTTTCCACATTCATCCTCATAAATGTTTGTATATCTTAATTGATATTTCTCTTCAAATGAGGCTGCCGATTGGTAATTACCATTGCAGACCTAATACATTCCCTAAAAGCTGGTATCACTTTACATGGGGTATCCTATAGGTGTATACCAATTGCCACAATGTAATTTTGACACCCAGTTTCCTCCTCAGAGGGAGACACCTGAGCTCTGATAATGTGAAATGGTACTAGGAATTTAATTTTGCCAAGAGCACCTAAGCCAAACAGGAACTTTATGGATCTTTAACATGCCGCATAATCACACGAAATACACACTGTCGATATTTTACATCATGAAAATCCACCTACTTGAGCCGGAGTCGAACCCGCAAACTCGGGGGTTCAAAGCTAGCGCCTAACCAACTACGTTACCCAGCCGACATCTTCATTGATATTGCTAACGTAATAAATACTTTAAGTAATTGTAAAAATAAAGTGAAAACAATATTTCTCTAAACTGCATCTAATAAATCAAACGAATCATTGGGCACGACTTAAAAACATAAAAATAATTTTTCTGGTTATTTCGCATTCCAATTCCTCAGTTATGAAAATATTGCAGTAAGTACTAGTTTATTGTTTATCTAAATAAAAATGTAAATAATTTTTAGTTTTGCTACATAAGTGTTACTATGTGCAAATTCGGGGAGAAGAACAAGTCAATTCCTAATTTTTTTTTCCTTTCCATTGCTATTTGTGGATTCACTTGAAGCCGTCATGGTTGCGAATTCGTTGAAGGCGTTCTTTCTGTTCGAGCCATGGTTTCAATGCCTGAAAACCCACCGTGTAGAGAAGCTGATGCAGAGTTAACTGTCAAGATTAAAAATCCTTCTGTTGGTGCAATGTGGAAGTCGGGCATCAAGTATCGACCCCGTTACTACAAAATTCGAAATTGCGAGGTCTGTCGCCAATTGCCCTTCCTTCCTTTAGTTCACTGTTACTAAGCAATCAGTTACAGATTCAGTTAGAATTCAATGTCATTTTACCTATTTTTACATACTGTCAACTTAACGCGCACTTTGAACACAAAAAATGAGGTCGAAATTTAGGGGTGCGCGTTAGACGCCGGGTATGAAAAAAGGAAAAGAGGAGACATAGATCGGACTATTGTTAACTTGAAGGAAACGACATTCCTAATAGTAGAATGCTCAACCGTGCAACAACGCAGCATCAGGGGAATGGGTGCTATTGCTTTGGACAGGGGGGACCAACCCAAATGACCTTGGGGTCACTTCGGAAAACATCATGATCTCGCGGGCTGCATATACGAAAATATATCTTTATATCTCAGATTTGGACTCAAAACAAACATTTATTGGGGAGAAAATTTAAAACAAAAGGAATTATTATTAGTGTTTTCATTATTTTTATGTATACAAACATAGCTAATTTAATAATAATAATACTATGATCAAATAATGTTTAATTAATGAGATATTTGTTTCACAACGTATTCACTTATTTTTTGCAAGCTGATATCAATGCGTGTGTTTGCACATCGTAATTGATGTTACAGGTTTTCGTTCATTAAGTCTGAACGTGATTTATGTTTGATAAATTTCATTCTTGAAAAAAATGATTCGCATGTGTAATTTGATCTAAAAACACTCACAACTTTTGTGCCAGATATTTCAAATGCAATGCTGCCAACTTCTAAGTTTGTAAAAAAACAAAAGCAATGTGGTGAAATATAGTTGTGGGACATAATTGTTACAAAACACACTAAACTAAAAACAAAAATATTGCTCAAAATAATCGCATTTTGTAAAGTTGTAATGAATCTCACGAGCCGCAAAATTATTCAAGATGAGCTGCATACGGCCCCAAGGACACGGGTTGGCCTCTCCTAGCGTAGGATATCAGATCATCTCGGCTCGTATTCAGGGCATTATGATACGTAGATAACGTGCTGCGATCGATGATATTCCCCTTCTTTTGAGGTGTTCAATGTTCTTTATCAGAAGGATAACGCCTGACCGCACTCTACATGCATCAACCAACTGACTATGACAGCTTCCCTAGCCACCTACAACGTGATCGGACATTGCTTGCCACTGTAAAATTCAGAAGGGGAACTGTAGCACATGGTTGGCAGGGAATGGAGAGCGACTCTGTACTTAAAAGTGTTGCTTTATGTCTATCTGTTAGCAGTGTTCCAGCAACCTACTACGCTGATGTTCTCGTTACGTGTTCAAAATAAAAATCCCTTTTTGTTTCGATTGTGTGTCTCTGTTTGCTAAGTGTTTCCCCTTTCTGGTAACTCTTTCTAGGTATTGAAGTTTCCATATCATGTAGTAGCATTTAGAAATAAACTATTCATATGGTTTTATATCTCATATACAACTTCATTACATCTGTGCGAAAAAATAACTAAGTAAAATTCAAGACTATTGCAAACAGGTTAATACAATTAATTAAAGGAATTCAATATGAAAATTTTAAGTAAAACTCCCACCCAATATGATGGTTCTGACACTCGGCTTGTAATCGAGTTTGAATCCTGAATAAGGCATGGATGTATCTTTGGGGAAAGAAGTTGGACTTTAGCCTGAAATGGATTTCCGTTTCGAATGGAAAGCAGCGCACCCCTTCTGTTCTATGTTGAGATCATCGTTTGTAATCAAGTCTATATTCTTCTGTGTTTGTATTGTACGTTTCTGTTCGTCTATCTTTCGTATGTATCCCAGTATGAAACGCACGACAACAACAAGTAAAAATCAGAAATAATAAAACAATTAAAGTGATTTAAAATGTAAGTCAGAGTTCAAAAAATGGGAATAGAAACTGCCCTCAGTTTGATAAATGACGTTTGATGTAAAGGTAGACAAAATCAATCTAATATATTAAAAATTTTATTTAATTAAAAATCTTTGTTATTATAGTTGTGATAAAACAAATTTTTAAAATTCGGAAGTTCATTCATGTGCAGTATGGTAATTCCAGCTGAAAAGTATCCTTAATATAATAGGACTGATACATTACTGCATTTTATATTATAACTGATAATATTCCAGTGACATTATTTGTAATACAGCAACAATAATCTAGAGTTTGTTGGCTTTAGAATAGTTTACAAAGAGGTGGAGTATCACACACATGCAAACATAACATTTAAAATATACAGATTAAATCATTAAAAAATGATTCTAAGAAAAAATGTTAACGATATTTTTAATTTAGTGTATTATCAATCTTTTTTACGAAATTCCAATCGTAAAAACATGTGAAAATTTCAACTTAAAATACAGGATACAAAAAATATTATGCATTTTTGGAAATGAATTTTACATTTAAATTTAGAGATTTTTTAAAAATTTTATATAATTTTTAATAACTTTATTATAATTCTTTTTAATTGATATCATTTATCTTTTAAACAATCCCATCTTTAACATTATTACACTAGGTCTGAATCTATGAGTCAAAAGTCTGAATGAATAATACTCGTTTTAATGTTAATTTTATCACCCAAGCTGCTCTTTTTTATGTAGGCTAATCTAAAAAAACATTCTAATGAAACTTGTGATATATAACAGAAGGAACTTCAGATAACAAGACAATTGAAATGATTTCCTTATAATAAAAATATAAATAGTACGTTGTTCCTCTATAAGTACAACAATCCAAATTAAATATATTCGCGGACACCTAGCTATATCTTTTGGATTAGCTGGCTAGAAAAAATAAAGTGCCATATGCCACTTTGTCCATGAATGTGTGTTAATAAAATGTACAATTAAAATATTCACGAATCTTAAAGTGGGAAAAAAGTGCATTGAATTTATAATTTTAAATATATTACATGAAGATTGTTTTTTAAATCATGCGACCTTTTTTATCTTTCTTTCTGTCTTTCATTTATTCCTTTTTTTTTTTTTTTTTTTTTTTTTCTTCGAAAACGACTTTCAGTAATTTTGGTTTGTGATTCTAAACTCAAAGTCTTAACTATGCAATAGGCACAAGCTACATTTGCATTAATTTTAATTACTCTATGTTGATAACTGGTCACTTACCGTTTACAAATATATAGAATGAAGCTGATTCATTATTATAATAACAACTATATTCTCCTGTTTGCAAAAAAGATGTAAACTCTAGTTGAAGTATGCTTTTAAAACCTTGATCACTGAGACCGGAAACCGAAGCAGCTTTCACATCCTGATATTTTTTGTTTCGATTCTGAAAATACATTCACATATAAAAAGTGGGCATTATTACTCTCATATTTGCATGTCTGTATTGAAAAATTTTTCATTTGTATATTACTCTAACTCATATTAAAATAAATATTTTAATGTTTTTTTCCACATCTCATGAACTGGCATTTTTAAACTTAGAAGAACAGACTTAAAGAGGACCGATATGAACACAATACTTTATTAACAATACATAAACTATATAAAATTTATGATGTATTTTACATGTATACAAAAAACATAAACAAGTGTTAGTATTGTGTGTGTGTGCTGCTGGATACTTTTTAACAAAATAAAATAAAAAAATTTAGGGGAAAATAGTCCTTCCCCTTAGGCAGATTAAATTTTTTCCCGATTATTTAAATTAGAAAATACAAATGAAAGATGTCTCTTAACGCTGCAAAATTCAGCAGCGTTATTTAAGTATGATATTATTTACTTCGATCATTTCTAACCATCTCATGGTTTTATGGAGACGAGAAGAATCAGTTGGTAGAAAAGGAATAAAAGTAGAAACATTTTCAATAATATTTATTAACTTAATCACGTAACTAATTTTTAGGTCGTAAATAGTTTGAAATTAATAGAAATAAAGGTATAATATTTATGGTGTTATTCATGTTCTTTATGAAATGTATCATATTTTTCCATCGATATAATTTTTGATTTATCTTAATTTACCACAATATAAAGAAATCGGTATTTAAAGTATTTAAACACGAATATAACAGTTGGATTCTATTATACAATACATTCTTAATAACTAGAATGTTTTTAAGTAGTGCGTAAATATAAGATGAAGATTTGATCTGAAAAATTTTAATGCAAAAATTAAATAAAAAATAAATGTTACTACGAAATAATTTCCTCATATCCATTCGTACTCTTACTTTCGGATCTCTGTATCCCCATGATAACGGCTTCTGACCAGCACATTCAACATACAGCGTGGAATTGACCTTAACATCAATGGCCGGTTCAGTTACATTTATTTTTGGAGTTGCTACATCTGCAACATCTTCATTAACATGTTGAAGAGACATGTAAAAGAAGCAAATTTTCAAATGAAAATATTTTGAATGAAATTATGAATACAATCAATAAAATACAGCATTAAAAGCGGTAACTATAAAATTGTATATTTTTTGAAGAACTACTTTCCATTTTTTTTAGTATCTTGATTAGAAGTGTACACTGTACAGAGTGGTCCAGAACACCGTCGACTAAGTAAAAATGCCGCAGTACGTCTCAAGACAAACATTTTTTAATAAAAACTGAGATTTATCTCCTTATCAATTGATTCAATTGGAAAAACTTAACTTTAACATGAAATGCTTACATTTTACAGACAAAAACAGCTTTGAAGCCAATTCCGTGGTCTATGGATCTTTATTCACTAGATTTATTTTTCTAGGTCAGTCTCATAATGTTAGAGTGGAATACATATGTACCCTGGAAGATCTTGTTGCAACAACCACCTCTTCTGAAGACGAGAATAACTCCACACCAAGAACTTACAAAGAGCTATGACAATTTATATTTTCCGTCAATGTCTTCTGACGTTACTTTGCATGGCCACTTTGGCTTTTAGAAATGACTCAAATTTTTCACTTCTTTCTTCTCGTTTAACAACCCATACAATGCTGTTGAAAAAATGTTCCGATTGAATAAATATATTGCGACACTAGTTTCCAGTGCAAAAATTGTTTGTATTGACACACACTATCACCCCTTTTATTTTGTTAGTAGAGTTGAGAATAAATAGATTAAAATTTCTACACGTTATTGATGAAATGTTAAGATTTTTTTTAACTCTATACACATTTCTTACAGTACTGCTGACGGTACTAATTAATCTAATTGATTTGGCGGAATAAATTTAAAAAATAATTACGTAAATGGCGGGGAATCATATAGACTTAGGAATATATTATTGAATGTCAGAAACCAATAAGTGAATCATAGAAATTGTGGTGCAACTCTCTTTGATGTTACTCAACATCGTAAGACAAATTTCTAGAATGTCGCTTGGATGCTTAAAATCGCTAATTATGACATTTCCATTTCCGATCGAAAGGATATTTATCAGTTCAAAATAAATTTCCGTAAAGAGATATCTCAAGTGTACTTGTTGTAGAGACTCTGAGTTTGTAGCTTTTGAAGTTTATGAATGTTACACAAGTACCAACTTTGGTATTAAAGAATCCCAGAACTTATATCTCTCTCTCTCTCTCCCAAGAAGTTTGTTACATGATGAGTAGAGTTGATGCGATCAAACATAAATCCCTAAATTCTTTATGGAGTGTATTCATTTTGTCGATGTGAATATATCGTATAGTTCATTAGCATAATTAAATCAGTTAATTTCACGGGAAATTCCTTTTTTTTCCATATAAATTTGCCTTCTCTTTGCATTAGATTGTCACATTTTAGTTTACCGTGCTGGAAGTAAAATATATATTTTAATAGTATAACTGGAAGTCGCATCGTACCTAGAGGGTAGATTTCAAACATTTTGAATGATATTTTGATTTCATTTATTCAACCGCTTTTTTGAAAATTCGTCCAATTCATAAAAAAAATTATACACTAAATTTTTCAATTCCTTATGATTTTAGATTTAAATTACTAAATATATGCAAAATACAGGTCGACTTCATCATTCAAAAATATTTTAAAGCGAGTTTTAAAAACAAGTAAATAACATGGCATTATTTTTTCAATTATTATTGGATTTTAAAATTACCGAAAATTTATATTAAGAAAAAAACAAGAGATAATTAACGAAATTAAAATTGCTACAGGCCGCATTTTTTGACTTTGTAAATAATATAAAAATATTTCATCCAGTTCCTATTTACTTTTTCTACCATTTTACATATAAATACCTAAAATTTCTTAATGAGTAAGGAATTATTGGGTTTTTAATGAAACAAGAGCAAAAAGATTTTGCATAAAAATATTACTACAAGTCGACACTTAAGTAGCCGAAAAGTTATAAGCCCAATCTTGCTCCAGTCAGACTGTCCCTGAAATAATAGTTGTTGCATGTTAAATGTGGCATGGTTTCAAAGATCCATATAGCATGAACAGAAAGATTTGCTTCTGAAAAGTTTGTAAAAGAGTGAAGAATTTCATGATAATTAGTCGTCCTCAGAATTCAGATTTATACGGTTTTTACAAGTATATGTGTGTATGTATATTTATATATAAACTATAGTTCAATTTTCTTTTATTGTACTGGCTAAGCTAATCTGTATGCTAATAGAAAAATTATTATATAATTTAAATTCAAAATTATAAGACTCTTAGCCTAGAAATAAACCTAGAAGTATTTAATTCAAATAAACAAACCTATCAAAGATAAAAGAAAAAATTGAGAATTTATGTCCTGGCATATATAGCTAGTCCTGAGTGGGCCTTGTATCAAAATTCCTTGGAGGCACTTTTTGGTGGGCTCTCAACATTTTACGATTTTTTTCTTACGCTGAAGCTTGGGGTTCCCGTATCATTGATACGGCGGTAGCGACGCCCCTGAATTTATGCCTCACAAGTTTTAAGTTATGTTTTTCACGTTTTTTATATTCACATTAAATTATTCTAGAATACTTAATTTTATAAAATTAAAAGTCCATTTCTATGAAGTCATAGTATAAAGTTGATAAAAAATGTGAAATACAAACATGACCCTTTGAGCATTAATGCAGCCCTTGTGATGTTTAAGTGTAAATAAATTTTACTAAATTCTACAAAAATATGAAGCTTTGTATTAAAGAAATTTGATAAAATTGCTTAAGGAATTCAGAAGAGAAATGAAAAAAATTCTTTTATTAAAAATATATAATATATGAAAACTTTTACCGCCTGATTTTCAAAATTAACATTACTGTACTGATGCAATTTATTTTAGAAAGATGTGACACTTCTTGTTTTTTTTTTTTTTCATCTCATTTTTTAGTGAATTATCTAATTCTAAATGAAAATTTAAAGCATCATTGTGAAATATTTAAAAATGTTCTTACACAAAAATATCATCCATTAAGTTTATATACCAAATACAATACATAATTTTATAGAAAATTAAACTATATAACTAGTAATAAAAAAATAGCAAAAATATTTCGTGAAATCGGTGTAGTGATATATACAAGAGAAACAATTTATATAAATCTGATGAAAATAACCTTATTTCAGACTTAGACAGTAAATGAGTATTCGATACACAAATTTGAAATTTTTTTAAAAAAAAAAAAAAAAGAATACTTCACATTTACCTGATCCTGTTACCATCTCAAGATTCCAAATAATGTAAACGAGAGTAAATGGAATTGCTTGTCGTTTCATGTTGTTATCTGTTTCTTTGGCCCATATTCAAAAGTTGCGAATATCACAGCATCTATTTTGGCAGATCAAAAATTGTTCATTGTAAAATTGCACATTTCAGATAAGAAAATCATGAATACTTTTATTAATACAAGCTTATACTTATATATATTGTTACAAGCACATACAAATACTTATATTAATATCTTCATCAGCATTATATATCTTTGATAAAAATCTCAGTTCATTTCATGAAATATTTTTGCGAATGTCGGTTTCTATTATGTTTCAATGCAAAATATCATAAAATTCATACACATTCATATATTATTCACAATAATATTTTATAGCCCTATTTCTATTAAAATTGTTTTACTTTTGTAATAATGTAGAACATAATTTTGTATTAAAAGCTCAAGTCTTCTTACTTTCACATTGCCATTATTAAAATCTAATTATCCATGAAATGAATAATAAGAATTTTAAAATTACTGTAGATTAGATGCAATTCCATGTCCTTAAAAAAGTCCACTTGTAGAAAAGATAAAAAACACTTTCACTAACTATTTATACGTAAATCAAAATTTTTGCTTTGAGAAATAAATAATAAATATTTGTTGGTTAGTTATGGTATGATACATTATAACAGTTGCCTACCATACTCAGTCGATAAATTCTCAGGCAATAAATTACGACTTTGAGTTCAGGATGCGACCCTAGAAACGGATACACTTCCTGTCACTTGATGTTACTGTTCACGAAAGTCATGAAAAAAATAACTTCCTGAGCAGGAAATAGGTAGATACATAGAATATGTCATTTGCAAAAATTCTGAATCAAAAATTTAGCCAAATGCCTGCCATTGCTACAAAATATATTATTTATTTCTTTCTATTTTCAAATACATAAAATTATTTTGTGAGAATTAATCTGGTTCAGTTACTATATTCTACAATGTATTAAACACATTTTTACCGAGAGAATAACCTCTTCTCTACAATTCGAAATTATTATTATTATCTACTTTATTAAAATTCGTAGGTAAACAAACGTATCTAAGTATGTATGAATATATGCTTCCCTATTTTCTCACGAACCACACGACGCAGAATCTCGTCGAAGGTACCAAAATTTTGGGAATGATCCGAGGAATCCGTTTTCACCATTTATATTCCGATATTCCAATTTGTTAAAAAGATATTAATTAAAAACCTTAAAACGCATAATTAGTACCATGTTTCTCCGCCAGGGGACACGTTCAAAAATTCGGAGCTTCTTTTTTTTTCAGACGTTTTTAAAACGCGATCTAATTTTTTCATGAGACTCAGATAAAAAATAATTACAGATTCGGAACGATCACTTATTTCGCCACAATACGGTATAATTTATTTTACAAAATAATTATATTTTCTATTTTTTACGATTTTTTTTTAAAATGAGTCAAAATTGATACGTTTTTATGAATAAGATTTCTAAATCGTTCCGCTTGCATTTTCTTTCGCGCTAATGAAAAAGTATTTTACACTAAAAAAGTTCATGCTTTTCTATTTCAGAATCAGTCATTTAAAAATTTTAATGTCAAAAACTGTTTGTTTGTTTTTTACGATTTTTCAAAAAATACTCAAAATTTTATTTAAATACTTAATAACTTCTTTATTTATAAAAATAATCTCACAAAACTTTTTTTCCGTGTGTTGAACAATATTATACGTAATCTGTACAAAGATTGATAAAATATCTTAAAAATGACGGTTCTTTAAAAAAAATGTGTTTTTCGTTTTTTTTTTCCCTTTTGCGATAAATATGGAAACATTACTTTTTTTTAAAAGTTTTTTGTTTAAAAATTATCGTTTTCAATCGATATATGAAGTTTGAAAGCATTAACTTAAAAATGAAGCCCGATTTTTTTTTTTTTTTTTTTTTTTACTTTAACAAATAACGAAATGAGAAATTGAAAAAAATCTTCCTTTATTTTAAAGCTCAATTCAATGCTTTTCCCCGAAGGAACCGACAGCGTGGCTGTTAAACCCGCTACTTCATAAAATGGTAGTTCCCGGTTCGAAACTGAAGAGGAAGAGGCATTCAATTTCGCTTTACGCTACTTCCTAAAGTTTAAAATTTTGGAATGAAAAAGGTTAAAATTAAAATAAAATATAGAAATGTTTTTGTCAGATCGGTTTTTTTTAAAGTTTTTTTCAGTACATGTATATATATATATATATATATATATATATATATATATATATATATATATATGTATATATATGTATATATATATATATATATGTATATATATATATATATATATATATATATATATATATATATATATATGTATGTATATATATATATATATATAGGCTTTCCTCATACTGTTTTTTTCTAATTTATATATATTTATATGTTTAATCAAACTTTCAGAAAAAAAGCAATCGTTTCAATAGCTATCTGTAAATTTTTCTTTTATATATTACTTATAGAAATTTGATTTTAATTATTATATATTTTTTTAAAAAGGATTATTTCTATTATTTCATTACTAAATGAATTCTTTGTTAATTAAAAAGTACATTGTCTATTGTTTTGGATCAAAATACATTTTAGAGACATTTTTAAGCTAACTATATGTAACGATTGATTGGTTCATGAAAATCTGAAATCTATATATTTTATTATTTAAGATTCTTAGAAACTAACTAGAACTATTATTAAAAAATGATGAATGATTTGTGTCTTACTCTTAGCATCAGAATCATTTTCTATTTATTGCTTCACATTAATAATTTTTTAATTCTAACGCAATATTTTTTTTATAAGTCATAAATCGAAATTTGAAGGTATTTCTTATCTGTGAGAAGAAGGGGAAAGATAGAACAATAATTTTACACTAAAAAAACCGTGTTTGGGCTATAGACAGGGGAAAGAAACCTGTCTTAAATCAAAAATAAGTGGAATGGAACAAATTTCGAAAAAGGGAAATTTTTTGACATAATTTTAGAAATCACTCACATTGTGCGCGTACAAACACACACACAGAAATGCTGGTGTCATGAGGAAAAGGGAAAGCCCGAGCAACGCCGGGCTAAGTGGTGGAGGGGGGTGGAAGTCATTTTGAAAATGAGTATTAGAAGTGCTGATTTTGTGAAGGAAAGGGAAAATTTATAAAAGTAGAGATAGCCCGTGCAACGCCCGGCCATGCAGCTAGTTATTATTATTTGTGTGTTTATTGAGGGGTCCAAAAATACTTTCAAAGTAATCTAAAAACAAGGAATAAAATTAATTTTACTAACATTGAGGGTCAGTGAATCTCAGATCATGTAATTTTGTATCTAAATTAATTACATGTATAATTAATTCTCTTAAAAGTATTCTTAGCGACGATGTTTTCAAACTTAAAAAAAGTCTTACCATGATTGTATATCGACATGAACTGCTTTGATTTTCAAAATTTTAGACTTGTACAAATTATTAAATCTGTTTACAGGGAGGGTTTTTTTTTCATATATATATAATCACACATTACATAAGCTAATAATACTTTTCTCTGTCACCGTCAAAATAAACTTTGGAGTCCATACATATGAAAAGCATTTTGTAAATATTCCGAATTTTAAACATTTACATATATAAATATTTAATAATAAATATTATCATATTACAGAAGAACTTATTATATGAAGAGTTACGTGCCCCCGCCCCCATTTTTTTTTTTTTATCAAAAAATAATCTAGCGTAAGTTTCTGAATCATTTTATTATTGTTATTTCGTTTGCATTCTGTAGTAATCAGTGACTATTTACGTAAACTTCTATCATCAAGCTTTCTGTGCTTACGCTTCCGTACTGTGAATATGTTGACTGTAGCAAAAGCTGAAAGTCGTGATTTAGTGATCGAAGGGTTGCAGTTTGAATCCGGACTCAACTAAACATTTCGGAATAAAACAACAGCAGTTGTGCGCGTTAAATTCAATTGGAATCAGCTTCATGGAAAATTTGAAAAAAGAAACTCCATCTGTGAAGTGTGTCTTATTATCGATGCTTAAAAGCTCATTACAAATGCCCTTTGTTTTTCTTAGAAACAACTCTTATAAAATAATCATATTAAATAAAAACTATTTTCTGAAATTGTTTCAGGGAGAGCTGTTGAAACAAAATAAATTTATTCTAAAATTATATTTAAATGTCATTAAATTATTAAATTTTTGTTTAAATGTTTTAAATTATTTTTCTTAGCATTTATAGAAGAGAAAATAATGAGGTGCGTAAATTTCATAAATTTCTACAAGAAATAAAGTAGTGAATTTGACTCAGGTGATCGGGGTGGTGTACCTCTTTACGCCTGTGTCAAGCATCAGCGCTTTTATAAACTGACATCACCTCACTGGTTGATAGTTTAAAAAAATATTTAATATGCAAAAATGAAGATTCTTTTCTTTCAGTTTCCGTTCCAGCAGGCATTCGTGTATTTTTTCTCACATGCATTTTCAGAAAATTAAGTAATTATCGCATTAATTGTTTTCTGCTACATTTAAGAGCCAAATTGTACTTGTTGCTTATCAAAAGGAAGAAGTATGTTTCGAGAAAATTTGTTTCAAACAAACGAAAAAAACGTTATTTTTAATACTTTGGATATAAATATATTTCACCATCATAGGAATCTTTTAATGATTTTCTAAACAATGTTAATGGTTTTTTAATTTATGGTATACAGCAGAGGGAGGAACCTTTTTACTTTTAGAGGCCACATGTAAATTAAGTAGTAATACAGGAGGCCGCATAGGTTGATATGCCTATAAATGCAACTTTTATGAAATTATTACAGTTTTTGTGTAGTTTTAACACTTTGATGCATGATATAGAAATATTACAAGAAGAATTAAATCCTTATTTATTTATTATTTGGCATAATAAGCTACAATATAAAATATTTTTATATTCACGTAAGGGTAAAAACTTGTTATGGTATTACTCGAATTATCAGTTTGTCATAACATTATCATATTTTTATGATGATTAGGAATGTTTGATGCCCAAGAAGTCACAAGTGCCTTTTTTAGTACATAACTGTTGTATAACAACTGTTGTCAACAGAAACTTTGTGAGAACTCCCCTGGACACTAAAATTAACTTGAAGCAAAGAATGACCAGACGCCATTTGTATAATAACAAATTATATTTATTCACTTAGTTCCAATATCAGCCTTCTAATTACAAATACTCAACTATATATCTACGTCAAAAAGGGATTTTCTTTACTATTAAATTAAATTACGAAATATGAAATTAATCAATTACTAAGCTCAATATCGAAAGGAGGACCGGAATAGGAGGTCCGAGAAATACACGCAACTTGAATTATTACCATTCACTAAGATTTAACTAACTTTATTAACGCTTGTGGTAAGAGGTACTAAGTTAAAATATATCACCTGGCTTTACTACCGATCTCTCCAGGTAGATTAATTCTTCTAAGAATACTTCTCTGAATAATAACAGCAATACTCCAATATCGTAATCCAATTCAATCCTCCAAATCTCCTCACTACTTCTGCTGGCTCAATCGCCTTCTTCTCCGCTAACTTACAAACCTCTCCTTAAATACCTTATCTGCTTTGCATATCCCATTTTCTTCTTTTAGAGCTGATTGGAAATATACACGAATTTACAATCCCCAAAGACGCCTAAGAGTATTAGTGGAAAGGTGCTGTAAAGATTCGTCACAACTTAAAATAAAACATAAGTATTCAAATGTCCTTCGTGCAGAAAAATAATGCGTTTTAACGTACATGCAGTCAATCACAACAGTAATAGTAAGAAATATTTTTTTTGTAGAGATTATATAGCATGTCTGGTAGAGTTGCTGTGTTGCACATGTGTCGTTCTAACATTTGAAATGTATAATTGGCTATTTCCACACAATTAGTCATTTAAACATCTTTACATTCATGTCATTCTTTATTTAATTCCATTGATTTGCAAATTGTTGCAATCTATATCAGCGGTCACCAAACTTTTTGACCTCACGGACCAGTAAATTTATAATTTAAATCCCACGGACCATTAATAGGATTTTTTGAATGTTAAATACATTTATTAAAAAAATGTGATCGAAGAACGCAATCAATGCATCTTAAAACATAACTTAACGTGATAAGAAAGTATATTCCACATTTTTCTGGGGACCAGTGATATTTTCTCGTGGACCACTAGTGGTCTACAGACCACCACTTTGGTGACCTCTGATCTATATAATTAAATAGTAATTATCATTAGTGCTGACTTTCATGAAGGCCTCACAAGAAACTCACGAAGGCCGCATGCAGCTTCAAGGCTGTGTGTTCCCGACCTCTGGTATACAGATAAGTTATCATATCAGTATCTAGAACCATCTCTTCTTGAATACAAGTTTTGCTAGTGATGAAGGTAGAAGAAATTGTCCCCTCACTTGTCATTCGAGATGTTTTCGTAGAAGTTTGATAATGATAAGACCTAGAGACAAGGACACCCAGGAAATTTTAACTTTGCCTTATGTTTATTAAACCAAATTGCAATGCATTTTTCTGTAGGGCAGTGCTTCTCAAAGTTTCAATATTTGCCACCCAATATTCAATCGTAATTTTTATCGCGCCCCCCTCATTCAATAACAATGAATTGAATTCAATAACACTATACTTTGACGCTAAAACTGCTTTACGACTTTAGCCTTTTAAGTACCTCTGGCGAATATAAACGTCTCACTCAGCCAAAGAGTCAACCCTCCGGGTGGTTTGCTTCCTCGTGAAAAATCATTCCGAAAGTGCTTACTTTTATTTTGTCATCTCCTTCAAAAATGCAACAGACTTCCCTCCTTTCCCCTTTTAAAACTTGGGAGGTCGAACGGGGACAATTTTATGACTTAGTTCGCCCTCTTTGTCAAGTGAGAACGAGGAAATCACTCGTTTACAGTTAGCTGTTAGTTGTCTTAGGCAATCTTGTATGAAAGTTGTAGTTCCGATTGGTTGTTTTCCCAATATGTTCTCAGTCACAGTAAAATTAAAACAAAATGAAGGGTAAAAAAATGAAATAAATGACGTGTTAAAAGTTGAAAAATAATTATATTTTCTTCAAACAAAATTTATTTTTCTATCATTTTTAAAAATTAAAAAGAAAACTGAAAAAAAATTATTTTGGTATTGCGATTTGAACCAGAAAAAAACATCCTGAATTCATTTTTGAATATAAGAGTAAGAAAACACGATCACTTTCCTGTTTTTTAAAAAAAGTAATGAGGTAAAAATACCCTCTCTTTTCTTAAACAATAAAACAATAAATGGTGCATACGGTGATATACATACGATGGTTATATTTATGAAATAAAACCGATCCTTTTCTATTTAATTATATTTTAAATTTAAAATAACATAAAAAAGGATTTCAATACTTTTTATTTATTTAAATTTAAATCATATAAATGATTTTTTTATGTTAAATGAATATTTTTCGGAAAAAATCTAAATTTTCATTCCTAGTGCTCTCCTTTTCGAACTTCTTGTATTAATAAAAAAATTTTTTCTACATCGGCATTTGTGATGGACATAACACACATTCAGTCAATAATTTTTAATTTTAATGGGGGGATATACTTCTTCAAATGCGCATGACAGTACTTCTAACCATTTTCTACTCAGGTTTAACTTCTAATCTTTCTGTTTCTTTTATTACAAGAAAAAATGTCACACATCGATAACTACAATTTTACACAATTCAGTCATCACAAATTCGATTGTGAGAAAACGTTCTCCCCAATTAATTTTGTCTTTAAAAAAAAGTACACTTAAAACAATTTTGTTCAGTGCAGTTAACCGACAGTTCCACAATGTATCCATACCAAATTTTAAAAACAATTTTAACATTCGGAAATGTATCCTGTATTAAATTTCTTGAGTATACACAAATATTGCCTGCTGTAGGGAAGACATAGTATGATACGTGGAGTATGGTTTTGAAAGAATGCTTTCGTACGTGCTGACTATTTTTGAAAATTTAAATATCACTGAAGCTGATCATATAACTGCAAATGAGCCTTATTTTAGTGTGTGCGGGTATCAAAATAAAACACTTCACTGTTAAACAGCCTATGAGTTTATATTCAATATCAAACTATTCGCAAAATGACTTACAACTTCTATTCAAATTATAAAGAAACTAAAACATAAATATATTTTACAGCAGTCAAAAATATTCATAATATGTAAATATTCTATTTCTCCACTTATTTCAGTACATTTTAAAAACTGTAGCTGAAAGCAATTTTTTATATTTATAAACGAGTCATAAAAACTCACGCAGTTATACAAATGTCTTTATCATTTTTAAATGTACTACTATAAAACGTACATGGATTGTAAGATCAGTTCTAAAATCCTAAACACTTTTAGAGGAGCAAAAAACATGTAATTTTGGATGGATCAAAATTTTAATATAATACACAAATATACATGTTATTAAGCAAATACATTTGAAAAATCAAAGTTCCTTCTGAAATAAACGTAATTGAAAGAAAAATATTTAATTGCAAATGAGTGGAAATACATGTTTATCTAAGGGGTATCCTCAAAGTGAGGCAATCTTCAAACATAAAACTCAAACTCAATGGCACAACAATCCATGAGGGCCAGGAACTATTATGCCCATCCCAATATACGTGACCATTGGGCGCTGAGGTGCATGAACAGATGTCCCGATTTGGTGGTCTGTCTGAAGTGAGACCTCCAGTGTTTAAGACCCCAAGCAAGCTTGGTACTCCTTTATCGACCCAATGCAGCGGGGATGAAAGGCAGAGTCGACCTTGCCCAGCCCGTTAATAGAACCCGGACCTGTGGTGTTGAAGCACGATACACTACCACTCGACCCTATTCGATGAAAAATAAAACTTAATGTTGGAATCTTATAGAATTCCCTAATGAATGAGGGAGTCCAAACTTTTTTTCATGTAAACCAGTGATTCCCAAAGTGATCTCTATAGACCCCCCAGGGGTCTACGACGACCTTCAAGGGGTCCACATCAATAAAAAAATAACTTGGATGTCTATGATAGTGGCTCTCATTAAACCAGATCATGACATTAAAAAAAGTTTGATCTCGTGGAAACCAGATTTTACCAATTTAATTTTACTACATTTAGTGAGGTTTATTAAGTGATAGCATAAATTTTACTAAGACAAGGACCATTTAAGCATTTCTTTCAAAATTAATCTACAGAAGTATAATATTGAATTTCGCAAATTTTCTCAAATTGTCATAGATTGTCTGTCGGAGCATTTTAACCTACATTCAACATGTAAATGCCCTTTACTCAGATTTTGAAACTAGGTTTGAGATTGCTTTTTTTATAGTAATACAGCAGTAGATAATGAGAGATTTCATATAGTTACTTAGAAGAAACATGTCATATTACAATAGGAACTGATCAGAATAGGTCCTAAAAAAATTCTTAAAGTTTAGAAACGAATGTCAGCAATTTTGGCTTTAAAAAAGACATACCTGATATTTGTCACAAATTATGGTATATCGTGAGAGAGTTTTTAGTTGCTTTTCCTAGTGAGAGGAAATGTCAGCGAGTTTGCAAATCTCAATAAACAAGAGAAAGGGAAAGAAAAAAAAACTGGACACTTACTAACAAAAGCGATTTAGGGTTAAACCTGATAAGATTGATGACAAATGTTGAAAATTTGTTATTGCAGCACCAGATTCATTTCTCTTATTAAAAGCGTTTGTTTGTTGTTCGGATATTTTATGTATTAATTTGATTTTAATTCATTAACATGTACTTCTTAAGTTTTAAACACTATACATCACTACAGTCAGACATTTAATTCTTTAAATATAATTAGTAGCACCAGATGTCAAAAAAAGTTTTAAGTTGATAAATTTGAAAAAAAATTAACATTAGGTAAGTAGGGGTCTACCGGAAACCATAAAACATGGCAAGGGGTCTATGATACAAAAAGGTTTGGGAACCTCTGATGTAAACTATTTGGACGGAAATGGTTAAATATGAACATTTCACAAGTTGCATAAATTAAAATTAACCGTTATAGTTTATATAAATTTTTAAGAGTACAAAAGGTGTATTTTGGCTGCACGAATTAATTTTAAAAGGAGTACGGTTACGAAAAAGTTGTACAAATCTATCTAAAGTAGGGTTGGTTACCTTAGATATTGTCAAACACAACAATGTATTGTAAGCCAATTCCACAATTCATTGTTATAAAAATGTATGGAAAATTACAACACTTATTTTTGCATTTGTAGTTTTTATATTTTTTTCCTGAAAACTTTAAATGCTAGAGCGACATCCATCAAAACTGCGGGCCCCTCTCTGTTTGCCCAGTTCGCCCCTGCCTAAGTCGGCAGTAAGTGCAGTAGTAAGTGAAAATGCCGTATTTTGTTTGTCAAGATCATGTCATTGCTGACTGCATTTTTCATGTATTTTAGATGGTCGTTTTATATTTTCTACATCAATCTCTTAATTTCTGAATTTAAAATTACATAAAATTCTTGACATTCGCATCAATGACCATTATAATTTTTATTAGTATATGAATGCTTCGTCAAACGATTACAAGACAATTATTAACATATTATTTTAACCATTTAATTAATATTAAGTATAACATAACGCACAAGTTTTCTGAACTTTAAAATAAATATTTCGAAAACTACTTTAGATATACTCATAATTTTTCATTCCAAAGGTTTTGCTTCTCAGCTTTGCTTCTATGTAAAAATTTATTGTATATTCATCGATATTTTTAGCATATTTTTTTCTCTTAACTTGCAGTTTTCAACCGAATTGTATGAAATTTTCGAAATATATTTAAAAATACTAAAAATGCTATACATTAAAAAATTTGAATTTTAATTATAATCAAAGAATTATTAGTACTTATGGTAATTAATTTTTAACTGCGCGTTACATTTTTTTTCTTCGAAATTTTAAACGAAAATTCTAATATAAACTTCCTAGCTTTATACGGTCGAGATTTAAAAAAATATCCAGATTTTAATTACTTATTCAGTTGGCTTTTAAAAAAAGATAGATGTTGAGGTATTTTGGATAAATAGATATTTTGAAAAATAATTTGAATAGCTCGAATTTAAAATTGTGATCTTTATGTTTATTTATATGCATAAATGTCTACTGTAAATGTTTCCGTATATTTTTGATTACCATTTATTCACACATTCAAGTTATAAAAAAAATGTGGGAAAATCTTCATTCATATTCTCTTTGATGTAAACTGAAGTTCAAGCTCTTAAAATTCAAATATAATTCGGTGTATTTTAACAATATATAACTAGGAACTGTACGTCAACTTCCCTGAACACCTGGCTTTGAAATCTAAAAAAAAAAAAAAACTAATAGATCTGAATTAGTTTTTTTTTCCTCGTTATTATTTTTGTTAAAGTGTAAGAAAATTTTAAAATTATTTGATGAAGTTTAAATTTATTCATTTTTAGTGGTTGGAAAGTTTAAAAGGTTTCAAAATTTAAAGTTTTTGGTGTTTTATTAATTTTTTTTTTTTTTTTTTTGGCATCTTATAATGGAATAATCATGTTTCAAAAAACTGAAAGCATTGATTAAGATAAGAAAAATGAAGTGAAAGAATATACTTAAAAAGGTAATTTATCTAACTATATAAAATAACAGATTGCCCTGACACGCCCCAACTAATTATAGTTTCAAATTAATATGAAACCAAAAGGGAATTATAACATATTTTACTTATGCGTTGGGACTTTTCAAAATACAAGCTAACAAACAAACACGGGGTCTAAAGAAATTCTTCCCCGATTTTTTACGATTGCTCCAGGGTCAAAACACGGGGTTCACTGCGAGCCATAAAACTTCCTATCAGTGTCCTGCTGTATGGCTTCCACCATCCCTAATTATCTTTCAAGGTGTTAAACCTTTAAAAGGGGGAAAGGATTTCAGAAAAGTACGGCTCAACCGCTTTTGAGAATGTTACTTGAAGGCAAATTTATACGTTCGGTGCATTTTCGAAGCATCTTTACAATGACGGGATTGTACGTGCAAAACGCTTGGAGGGTTAATTTCCCCGGACGTATATATATACGTCTTTCCGAAGTACGATCTTTTCTATGCATTGCTATCCATAAAATTATACCAAAGGCTTTTGAATGCAATAATAGGACCTTGACAATGTTTGCGAAGGATTTACTTATTTCAGATTATTTGTTTCTTTATTCCCCTCCCATACATCACATACGCGCGCGTATGTGGAAAACGGTTGGCATTGCAAAGTGAATCGTGTAACTTTTAATCGTCAGTTTAGGGATTAATTAGAAATCGTACAAGTTATCAAGATAAGTCTTAATTTTTGAATATAATTTTATATATGACAATCCCATGGGGTAATTATTAAACTTGCTCTTAAGTTAGTATTGTTAAACTAATTATAAAATACATTGTGTAGCACTGATAAACACTCAGGAACACTGAAAATAGCGACCCAAGAAGAAAGCATCAGATTGAAATGAAATTTAATACACATAATGACACAGATGAGAGATTCACTTGATCTCAAAAACAAGACAATTAAACGAATACAGGGTGTGCAACGACGCAAATACTGGGCAACTTCAATAGCGCGTTCGACCACCTCCAGCTGCAATACATGCCGCCACACGGTCCGGCATTGAGTTGATTAGACACCTTATGTTGTTCTGAGGCAGTTGGGCCCACAAATCTTGAAAGCCAACTCTAAATCATGCACAGAGTGACACGATGACATCTGCCTTTTTAGCTGATCCCACACGTGCTTTACAGGGGACAAATCGGGAGAGTGGGCCGGCCATGGAAGAGTCTGAAAATGACGTAGGAAGTCTTGAGCAACTCTTGCTGTATGCGGACGAGCATTATCTTGCTGGAAAATTGCCCCTGGGAAACCATTTAGGAAAGGTCCTACATGGGGTCGAAGAATATCATCAACGTAACGTTGGCCCGTTAAGGTTCCACGCATAACAATTAAAGTGGACCGGCTATCATAGGCCATGGCCCCCCAGACCATTACACCAGCTGTGCGGGCAGTGTGACGTAGAACAGTGTGTGTGGGGGGGAATTGTACCGTTCACCAGGGCGCCTCCACACCCGTACATGGTTATCATCTGTCCCCAAAACAAACCGGGATTCATCACTAAACACAACCTTTTGCCAATCTGTGACATTCCACACTGTTCTGGCTTGGCACCACTGTAGACGCAGTTGCCGATGTTCCGGTGTTAAAGGGAGTGCACGGAAAGGGCGCTTGGAATTAAGATTTGCTTCTGCAAGGTTCTGGAAATTGTTTGTGGAACAATTGCTACGCCTACGTCTGCTCGTATCGTTGAACGAGTCACTTTGGGGTCCACTAGTGCTTGCCGCACGTTCCTTCGATCCTCTCTCCTCGTGGTCTTCCTGGTCGCTCCAGACCCGGTTTTCCGCACTTAGGTACCTTCTCGTGTCTACTGCTCCCAACAATTTCTAACGGCATACTCCGAACGATCCACCTGGCCAGCAACACGGCGCGTCGACCAGCCTGCAGTTTTCCTCCCGATCATCAGGCCTCTCTTAAACTCGCTTAACTGTGAAAAATGTCTTCTAGCATATTTATTTGGCATGTTTGGCTTACCAAAGTCTTCCTACAATCGGCGGGTAATCGTCACGTTTATGAATCTTCGAATTTGCGCTGGCTTATATAGCACCCTCTTCCTGATTGTAGCGCCACCTCGGCGTGTATGAGCATGCGTATTGGCACAAAACTTGGATCATTTGCATATCACATTACGCTGTACTTATTTGCAAAGTTTCGTGATTGTACTTAGCTTCCTTCTTGGGTCGCAATTTTCAATGTTCCTGAGTGTACTTATAAATATAATTCATCAGTGTAAATGTGTATTTTATTTTTTATTATGCTAGAATGTATTGTGATTGTTTACTTTCAGGAAATTAATAATTTTTTAAAATAATCTTTTGTTTTCAATTTTTCAATATGCTCGCACCCCCCACATAGAGCTGTCACGCCCTCTAAGAGGGGAACTCTCCAAAGTTTGAGAAACTGCTGTATGGGTATTATCCACTTAAAACACACACACACAATGGATCCTATCAGAAAAACTATCTGTAGAGTTTGATGAACTTGAGCCTACAGTATATTCAAAGGATTGTTAGTTGATCCTAGAAAGTTAGCTATTGACCCTAAAAAAAGTACCGAGAAATACTAGTTTCCCACGCTTGCAAAGGTCCATCTCCATCATGTCCTGTTGTAACCAATAAGTCAGAATAAACTGTTTTCACGAGACGTTGTCAAAGTTAAGTTATTCATATGGGAGGGGGGACATATAATGAAAGACAGTTCGTCAAAACAAATTAAGTCTTTCCGGTCTTTAAAGCTTCGGATTTTATTGTCTCTGCTTCACTGCATGCGTTTTTTGGTCATTGCTGTCAGGGATGAAGGGTTTGCTATGCTTAAAACAGCCATAAATTCAAATATGGGAAATTTCCAATGAAGTGTTATGTTTAAAGTGAAATCTTCTCGACCGATGTTTAAATCTGCTGGTACTTGCTTAGCTGTGGATTTATATTATTTATGTTTATGCCGTTTCTCAATGATATCTATTTGACAACGTCCTTATCCGTCATCAGTTTCCACGGTAGAAGTAAGCTATTGTTCTTTTTCGTGCCTGATCATAATTTTTGACATATATTGTTCTGATCCACCGACGACTTCGACTATTTGAACACTAAAGTTTCTATATCGATATGTCATGTGGCATAATTAATCGATTTCCATCATTTGTTAGAATAACGATTATTCCCATTTATGTACAGTCAAAAGTGGCAGCAACAAAATCATTGTATACTAGCAGACTGGAATGGCGCGTATGTGTGTGACATGTAAATTGCAATCAGGAAAAATGAAAAGCCAGAAAGTACTTAACTTGTTATTATTATACAATGTTTTAGAGACTGTATACAGAGTAGTTCAAGCAGGGGATGGCCGCACACATGGTATAATAATTAATATTTTGTTTTGCACTCTTATTTTGAATTAAATCTCGAGAAATAGTTTCGTGTGCTTGCTCATCTTGCAGTATTTCAAATGTTTACACTACTTGAAAATTTTTATATCACAAGATTAGCTTTGAAATAATTTTTTACCATTTTGTACGACACAAGTTGTGTTTTCCCGTAATAGAATTCATTATATTCATGACAGAAAAGCGGTCATTGGAGTAAACAGTTATAATTGGAGTTTTGCCAGTCATATCTTCAGCTGTGAAATCACCACACTAATAAATTCTTTAGATTTTGAACATTTCTTTCTTGACATTGAAACTAAAAGTAGCTTTCGGTAACTGGTCAGTTACTAAAATTTTTTAATGCTAGTTCTTTGCACACCTTTAGATGTGGAAAAAAAACGATATTTATTTCATAGCGTTAAGAATATGATTAACTATGAATTATAATTAAAGATATCTTGTAGATCCATATTTCTACAATTTTTTTTGTACTAATAAGTTAATAAGGCTATAATATATGTCAAAATTTTTTTGAATGATAGTTTGATGCCTTGCATTAGTGAGTAAAGTTTAAATTAAACTTTTACTAGCTTAAATGAAGTCTATATCTAAATTATAATTTAATATTTTCAGCATTGAAATTTCATCATGAAAGTAGTGGTTAACAATTTTCAGCTTTTTTTTTAAATATATCCTGCTATTTGATGAAAGATTATTTATAATTTATCACAAAATAGAAATTATATTTTGATATGGGAATTTTTTAAAAAATTTGTATGAAAAACAACACATTTTTTAATGTATTTTTTGATAATATTAATTTTGTTCAAGATTATAAGCATAACTTATATTTTAAGAATTTACATATTTCTATGCAATTTCTATAAAATTTGCATGCTTCTATATGTAGGTTGATTGTTAAAAATTGTTTTGGTCATTCTGTATATTTAAATAAGGTACATCTTTATCTGTAAAAGTTTTGTTGTCAACGATTTGATTGCATATTTTGTTAATGATTTTGAAAGGATCTTTGAATTAAGTCCAGGTCAAGAGAACAGGAAGTTACTATTTGTATCTTCAGTATCATAATACACAAATCTCTCTCTGCATGTGATTACTTATTGTATATGAATTCATGTTAGCATTAAAGGAAGCCAATACCATTTAGTTGTGAAAGATTAAGGATGTTATTGTGTATTTCCTTTTAATTTCTCTGATTTTCTGAACCAAGTGGTTTTATTTTATAACTTAGAAAATTGGTTTGTAAAATAGACCTAACTTGAGAATGAATTAAATTGAAATTTTAATGTAATATCCCCCTGTGAAATGTGTTTGATGAAGGAAAATACAATACTGATTGTGATTTAAAATATTGCTTTATTAATAATGATATGAGAACAAGACAAAAGTTGAAAGCACATAAACTTAATGTAAAAATATATTGACCCCTTATATGGAATGGTTAAAATTTTTTTCAATATCCTGTGTAAACAAGGTCTTTAATGATAAAAATAGATGTCATTGTTGTGTGTGTAAAAGCATAATCAATGTTATTTTTTTCTGTTTTTAAAATCCATTTAAGATGTTCTAAATTTAGTGAAATCAGTACCACAATAACTAAATTATAATGCTGCAAAGTAGTAAATTTTTCCAATTTCCATGCAGCTTATTGTAAAATAGTTTATTGGAATCAGGATATTAACACAATTCTTTAGCTTGGTTGAATTTTGACTATTGTTATTTCATGCAGAGTAGTCGGTTATACACAGGCGTAACCAGTTCTGAGTGGGCCCCATATCAAAATTCCTTCAGGGCCCTTTTTTAGAAAAGAAAGCAAAGCTTGTCAGTGATACTCTAGTTACACATGTTGGGGCCCCTGTAGCTTGAGGCCCCTGTATCATTCATACGGCGGTAGCTAATCCCTTGCAAAAACAGTGGGCCACTGTTTTTTCATCCCATATATTTTTTTTTTATGTAAGTTTCTTATTTGGTTATTTCAGTGATTCTCTACCACTGTGCTGTAATTTTTTAAAAAAAAATTAATAATTATACTCTGTGAAAAAAAAAAGGAAATCTGGGGCCAAATCATTCGGCCATTTTATAGAAAGAAACTAAGGGTATCCGTAGTATATTTAAGTTATCCTTTTGTGGATAGATGGATATAAAATTTTTTTATTGGGTTCGTCCATTTGTATATGGATACATCTATATATAAATTTTGAATGAAGAGGGAAAAACTAATTTCCAACTAAAATAATTGAGATTTAATTTAAAAATATTCAGAAGAGTCAATTACTTCATTTTAGAATAAAATTAGAGGCATCTCATTTTGCTATTATGAGGCTATATCGCATAAAGCCAAGAAAAGTTTTAAAATATTACAATTTTCTACATCTTATTTGTGTGAATTTGGATTTTCAGCATTAACAAATATGAAAATGAAAGAAAGATCAAGACTTTTAATTGTGTATGATGAAATGAGAATGGCATTATCATTTTTACGACCAAGTATAAATGAAATTATCAAGAATCAAGCTCAAATTTTGCATTGAAATGTATTCTTTTAATTAATTTGTTGTTAAATACTCAAACATTTTGCTGTCTTTGTTGTACTTATTATTTTATTTAACACATTGAAAATTATAAAATATTTTACGTAGAGATGAGTAAAATTTTTCAAAACTTACTGTTAGTGTGCAGCCAAATTTTGAAATTGTTAAAAAATGTACTGCAACAAAAAAGGATGAGTATCACTAAGTTTTTTTTTCATATAATTGTATTCATAATGGCAAATTTGAACATTTTACAAGATCATAAGTTCCTTTTATTATGTTCATAAACTTGAAATTATCCATCACTTGCATTCTGTTGATGGTTATTTAATATTTGGGTCACAATCCCAAATGGGGTCACAAGATGGTTAAAGAAAAAAAAAAAATTATAAATTTAATTGGATACAAACACATTATTGACAAACTTTTTGGAAAAAAAATTGGTTTTAAAATTAGGAGGAATCTCAAGTAGAGTTGCATTGACAGAATGTTTGAATACCACTACAATTCATGATTGATTTTTAAAGTTATTTCTCTGCTTTTTGGTTGAATCTAGATCTTTTATTTTTCAGGATTTATAATTTGTACAGCATTCCTTTGATATTTGTGATAGTGAGAATTGCTGGTATTGGAGTGTTATTTTTTAAAATATTATTAGAGATTACTTAGAAGTAGATTTTCCTTCTTATTAGTGTCAGAGATACTGTGATATTTTGGACACTTGCTTGCATTTTAAGATATTTTTTTTCAGTTATAATTGTTTTGCTGAGATTAAATAACTTGCTGTTTTTTATTTTGTCTTTTTATTCTGTGACTATTACCATTTCAAGAAGCTTTAGAAAGTGCTTTTTACTCTAATTTTCATTCAACATTAAGTGTTGTCTATTTTAGCATATCTGTTTTCTATAAATACATCAAAATAGGATTTAGATACATTTTTGTTACCTCTCAAAAATAAAGCATTTAAAGTAGTTCGTAATGGCATTTTTCACATTTGCTTTCAAAACAAACTGTTGTCAACATGTTTTAATTTTGTACTTATTTTTAATAACTAACATTTCATATACCACTGATGTAGAACATGTTCCATTTTTGAGGCTCAGTTGGAAAGTTGAAATTAAGTAAATTAGTAAGCTTAATTTAATTAAAATAACATACTTCTATCAAACACTGATTGAATGACAATTTTTGCATTTTTGTTATATATCAATAAAGGTATTAAACTTAATAAAAACTTAAAAGTTTCCATCCAGTACTCTAAAGATGTAAGATTTGGAAATAGGCTAATCACTTAGAGTTTCCCCATTTTGCCTGTGGAGTGAATGAATATTTCATTAACATCACACTATAAAGCAAAATGAGGACAATTGGCGATGGATGTGATAATGTGGTGACAAAATTAGCACCTGCGCTGGCATCTCCTCTCTTAACTTCCACACCACACCCATGGGAGGACTGTGAGCCTTGACAGATTTAATGTGCATCAACCTCTCTATGCAGCAGGTCTTAAGTCTTGCTAGACTCCAACTCATGACATGTCAGCCACGAGTCCATGACCACTAGGCTACACATTTTACCTACAGAAGAGTATAAAGGAAGGAGAGAATAAAGCAATCCCCTCAACAAGTTTTTACCATTTCCTTTCAGGCTTAATTGGAAGTTGCATACTTGATTTGCTTTAGTTACATTTAGCATACTGATTATATTTCTATATGAACATTCTAAATATAAACCATTCTATAGGTCTAATATTTTTAGTGTAATAGCCTTTCTGTTTATTTCATTCACACTATTATTATTTTTAGTATTTAATTTTAAAGGAAATACATAGTGAAAGATTTTTAAAAAATTTCTTTGATTACTATTTTTTTACCCATGTGTGAATTTAGATGTACCAAAAAAATTTTTTCAAGCAAAAAATTGACATACACAGCTTTTTCCACTCACACGAAGACAGGTATTGCAGTACTATTATTAGAGGTAGAGAAACCTCTATGGTTTCTCTACCTCTGAAGTGGTACTATCTACTGAATAGAATATAGATAGCACTTTTACTTTCACCTCGGGCCTTCACTCACCAAGTGTCGAAAAGCGAAACTGCCACTAGATGGTGCCACCATAAAATGACCTTCACATTTGGGAACTTGCCATGTCTGCAAAGGCTAAGTTGCTAAATGCAGCCCTCTAAGGTAAAAAAAGGGAATAAAAAAACTTTTCACCTGGGAACAAAATTTACCGGAAATAATGTTGGGAGCTATCGGTAGCTAGTGAGCAGTGAGTTAAACTTTTTAGAATTCATTGACTTGTTAGTCTTATTCCCCCAAACTTAAGTGAAAATGGAATTTATGTACATCTTTCAAAACTAACTACTGTCAGGAGAGCTTTTTTAAATGTCTTTTATAAGAATTCTTTAAAGTGAATTGTTTTCTCTTTGTACCAATAAATTAAAAAAAATTGTTCATTTGGACCTCTGTTTGTAGATAAGTACATTATGATCCTGATAAATGTATTATGTATTACTCAGCAATCCTTTTTAAAAATAAGTAAAAATGGTAAACTGAGTAGATTCAGCTCAAAATAAAATATTTTGTTGAATTAATGTGTACTAATCCATTATAAATTACTAGCTGGTATACCCGTTGTTCGCACGGGTGAACTGAAAAATTAAACAACACAGATTGAAGGATAAGGAAGTTTTTAATGAGTTAACTTTACGTGAATTGCAAATTAAACAAAAAAGGCTTTTTGCATATCTCAGCTAAAAAAAAAAGAAAAAAACACACCTTTGTTAAATTTTAAGTATGCAGATCTAATAGCTGATAAAAAAGATTTTTTTTTATTTATAAATCCCCGTAACACTCTTTAGGGTCGATTTTTGAAAATACCTCCCTAAGCTGATCTCTGCTCAGCAAAAGTAATACATTGTTAAAGGTTTTGTGTAATGAACGCTTAAAATAGTGTAAATAATTTATATCTGAAAGTGTAATACATTAATATTACTTTCTGTTGTATTTATGTTATGTTAAAATTGTAATATTCGCAAGCAACGCCGTTTCTTAAATTATAATGGTGATTCAATGAAAAGCATAGCGGAACGTTTACAATAGTGTCAAGTTGGCAAATGTCTAGCTACTTTCATAGCTCAAGCTTTATTAGAGTTTTGTAAGACCCGCCGTGTAGGGGCGCGATGAACATTAATGCTTTATCTAAAGTATTATGGTTTACTGCAGTTTTTTTTATACAATATTTTTTTTGGATCATTACAGTGAAAATTAAGGGATATACATAAACGAAATACTCCTCTTTGGGAAATTTAATCTGTTAGAGCTAATAAATTAATTAAAGATATCCCACTGTAAAATTAATTATGTACACCGTTCACTTAAAATAAGTCGTCAAATCTTTTTCTAAGGTCTTCATTAACTACAAACACATAAGACACTTAAATTTGGACATAAACTATTTTTTCAGGACAAAAATAATAATCTTTGCAATCCGCTGAAAACGCTATATCTGCTACAAAACTATTCGCCTTCCCCGCTAAAATACTCATCATAGAACCCGTGCTGCCATATATCTTGGAAGAGTGGATTTCAAAGAATATTCCTGCTAAGTATTGGTAGAATATTTCTTTAAGTTGGTGTGGTAGTTAGGAGAGGAGGTGCCAACTCAGGTGTCGCCCACGTCACTTGACTATGGTTCAAAATTACGTGATCCGTTGCCAAAAGCCCTCGTGTCACTGAACAGTGCAACGTTAATATTCACTCACTCCAAAAAAGACAGTATAGTAATTATAATTATTTTTATACTTAAAAATGCAATAACCGCCTATTCAATTAAAATTATAGCATTATAAATAACTACAAACCACAAACAAATTTTGAAAATTTGTCCAAATGATGTAGGGTGAAAGAGAAAGTTTATTTACTTTAAGTACCTGAACCAATAAATGCATTTATTTTGAAAAAAGACCAATTTCTTACTACCAAATGTGCATAATAAAATCATAAAAAAACCCCATTCAAATAAAGAGATATTTATAACAACCTCTCCCTTCAAAACTTAGCTTTATTCTGAATTAAAAAGAATTAGGGATTATGCTGATCACAGGAATTAATCAGAATCGAGTGCCTTGCATAGCCAAAACAAAAAGGGATACAAATAAAAGATATATACTCTCGTTGGCTTTTCTGCAGAACACGCCAGAATTGCTTGCAAATGGATGAATTTTTTCCTACTTCCTTGACAAATATTGTTATATTTTGGACACTTCACACAATATCTTTATAAATTATAGCCTATGCTATAAATTATAGCCTATGTGTTATTCTGATGTATAAGCTATATTACTGTAAAGTTTCATTAAAATCCATTCAGTTGTTTTTGCGTGAAAGACGGCCAAACATCCTCACAAACTTTTGCATTTATAATATATATGTAGATTACATTAAACACTCAGTAAGTATATATTTTTTTCTCAAACTAATAGTTTATTTTGAATTCCAATTTTGAAATTGATTAAATAATAGACCAATCAATATTGTGTTCATTTTTTTGCATGACTGATTAATGTGCAAACCACATAATTGGATATAAGGAACTTCACTAAATTCACTTAGAGGGGTTTGATCAAATATTTCACTTGTTTTAATTAATTTAATATTAATTTTCACTAAATTTAATATTAATGAGCTGCATGGTATTCATTTGAAATACTTATAAAATGAGATATCTTAACATATTTTTTAAATAAAAATTTTTGTATTTTACTTTGAAAAATATATTTATTAAATAAGCACCTTTATATATATATAATACGAATAAATTTCCCTTCTCTTTTAGCATTCGTCCATGTGGATGGAGACTTACGGTATTTAATGGATGGTGTATCAATGGAAATGCAAGAGGTATTTAAAAATTTTTTTGTAACTTTTTATCTATTTTTCTTGTCTGTTTTTTTTATTGTTGTAATTGTATAATGTAATATAATAGATCTGAGTTTGGAAGAGTTGACAGCATCACAGTCATCAGTGGACTCTTAAACAAGGTAGATTTAAAATTACAGAAATCATTAAATCATATTTAATATTGTGTGCTTTTTTTATGTATGCAAGATGCATATTTTACCTCATTTTATATAAAATCTGACTGAGATACAGGGTTCATTCTAGTTTAATTTAAAAGAAGACATTGTATAATTTCTTATAGAAGACTCAATTTTGCTTCAGATAGTTTCGCAATGAAAAGTGGACTTTTTCCAGCATATATAAAATAAGGGAGAATATTTTAATCATTCCTAGTTATTGTTTTTGCATAAATTAAAAAAAAAATGAAAAAGGGGTAAAATGTCAAAATTTTTCAGTTTTAAGAGCATATGGCATAGACTTTGAAATGTTTCCTAGAATGAACTCTGCTCAGAATTATGTTAATGGAGTTGTGAGTTCATTGAAATATGTGTTATTTTGAATATGTTTTAATCTTACCGTTTATAGGATAGACTACAATTAACCACCATGTGTAAATTTGATATTTTAGCAAAAAATATGTTCTGTTATGTGCTGAGTGACATTTTTGTTGTTTAAGCAGAAAGGCTTCATTTTAGCACATTTGTTAATTCTTGAAAGTATATTTCAAGTAATACATTAATATTAACCAAAACTATAGTTATATTTATATTAATGACTTTTTTTTAAAAATATGATATCAAAATGATATATTTGTTCAACTGGTTTGGAGAATTGATGGAACTTTTAATGTCTTCAATTGCTAAGAACAGATGCAACGTATAAATAGTAATCAGTAGTATATGCATTCTTTGTGATACTGTAATTTATAAAACTAAAGAACTTACATGCCCATCTCTTTGGAATAATTATCTTATAAGTTGGGAATAGTGTGAATTGAGAAGGTATAGAATTTGTGATGGGTAAAAAGCTGAATATGTGGAATCTTTGAAAACTTCAGATGAGTAAATTTAATGAATATTTGATCTTGTTGGGAGATGGATTTGGAATGCATAAAACCTAGTTGGATATGATAGTGCAATCTTAGGTGATTATAATAGCTTTACATATGCCCAGTAGTTTAAAACTACTTAAAATTTTTTAAAATATAGTACTTGGAGAGAAAAATTAAAAGCAGTCACACAGAAAAAAAAAGTTAAATGCACACACATCTTGAAAATAGGCTGAAAGGACCAAAAAAAGGACAGTTGGTACAAATTCATGTACAGAATTGTGGGAAACAATTCTAAGAAATTGAAGGGAAAAAATCACTTAAAAATATTGATAATTTGTAAAAGTTGTAAAATTTTTTAAAATATTGAAATATTTTGAAAGAAAAAAAATTTTTATTCTCAAAAATGCATGCATTCAAGAATATGTATGCATATTGATATGCTACCAAAAATTGTGTGTGAAGTTAAAAAATTTTGCATTTTATGCTAGATAAAATAATTGTATTCCTTTTATGTAACTAAGAAAAATATATTACTTTCCCCTTCGTTTAGTGTGGTAGCTATAAAATATAATAGTCATTATCTTTACTCCTTTACAGACAGGATAAACACTTGACATTGGCAGTAATAATGCTCAAAAGTTACCAAGTAAACATTTTTTTATAAAAAAAAAGGAGTACAAATAAGTTTCCGTCATTTTAATCAAAAATTGGACACATTTATTGTGAAAAATGATACTTGGTTTTATTCAAAGTTTTGTTCATCACTAGCCACACAATATTTCCTCATCTTTCTGGCTGTATTTGAATACTGTGGCAGAAGAATGCATCATCTTTTGAGGCTATTCACAAATCGATCCAAATTTTGGCATCTTCATATATGAAGTGCTGCACAGATAGGGTATATGTGCTATCAATCAAACTAGTGATAATCAGAGGAGGCAATATCTGGTGAATACTGTGAGTGGGTAGGTCTTCCCAATTGTATGTTTCCAAAAAGGTTTTGTCTGTCACTGCAACATGCAGAAGAACAGTATCATGTTGCAGAATAAATTTTTTTTTTGTCTGGAGTAGTGAGTGCATTTTTCCTTGAGTGCTTGGTAGTCAGTTGTATTCGATAGGGAGCCCAATAATGGCTTCATTCAGTTTGAGCAACTCGTAATACACATCAGCAAGCTGATCCCACCAAACACGCATCAGTTTCCCCCCCTTGAGTATTTGGCTTGGCTGTCGATGTTAAAGTATGGCCACGAGGTACCTATGATTTCCTTTTCTTTGGATTATCATAGTGAATATATTTTTCATCACTAGTGACTATATGATGCAAAAAACTCTTTTGTTTATTACTGGCAAGTAGCATTTCAGATGTGCAAAATCAGCGTTCAATATTTCTCTGCCTCAGTTCATAGTGAACACAATTTCCTTGCTATTGAATCATTCCCATCAACTTTAGATAATGTGAAATCGCTTGTTGTGTTGCTCCTAATGTAAGTGCATCTTCTTGCTTTTGACATGAATTTTCCTCCAATAATGCTTTTAATTCCACCTCTTGGTACACTTTCGACCTGTCCTCGCGTTCTTTGTCTTCAACGTCAAACTCGCCATTTTTAAACTTTTGAAACCACTCATGACAACTTCTCTCACTCAAACAAGCCTTTTTTTATGCTTTTACAAGCAATTGATGTGTCTCCAGCTGTAGATTTCTTCAAATTAAAGAAGTAAATCCAAAAGTTCCCTCAAATGTAGCTTATCCAGTTGAAAACTCGAGGTTTTTTCACATGAAAAAAATTTATGTATTGCTGATACAAAATTGCTAGTAGTCAAAGGTTTGGGTGTGTGTTGCCAGGCCTTTAGGTATGACGTTTTACATCTGAAAATTTCAACCTTAACTAACTGATGAAGCCATCTTTTATCAAACTGCGGAAGCTTATTTGAACTTCTTTTAAAATATAAACTTGTTGACTACAATCAGCCAAAATATTACTTATTTTGTTGTAGAATTTCCCTTTGAATTATTCATTTTTTATCTAGAAACTTTTCTCATAAACCCTTAACACATTCACTTCTGCTGGCACGTCAGCATGATGCTACTTCATATGCAGGCGCCGCTCTGGGATGACGACTATGACAAGTTAATGCTTTATTTTTAATGTGGCTTTGGAGGTTGAACAAAGAGGTTTTTGAGGCATGTTAGTGAAGCATTATTTTTATATTTTATGTGCTTGGTTTTTAAATTTTGTGTTAAATTTTTTTTTATACCCGTTTTTAAAAATGGTGGACATTGTAAATATTGCAGGGCCTTCTCAGCCTAAGAAAAGGAAAGTAAATATAAAAAATTGACTGAAGCCAAGATATTAGAATTACTAGAAAAGAGTGAAACATAAAGATAAAAGGTTTTTCCGCTGTTACTACTAAAATATAAGGAATGTTTTTAATAATTTAAACACTATTTTGTATTTCGGCTTCAGAGGATGGATATATCAATTTTACTGGCAGCAAATGTGTTAATCGAAAATTTATCATAAATAACTGGTATATAACTGCTAAAAAATATCAAGGACTTAATATGTAAACTCGATTAATCAAAATTAAGAGGTTTTGCTACATATTATAATTGAAGATCTACATTAAAAATATAATTATTGTTACATAGATCTGGGTTCTCTCTCTTGTGGATTTTATGCAAAGCAATCACAAAGAAAATAAACAGTTCTGTAAGAGGGATGCGAATTTATTATCAAAAATCCAATCCTTTCAACACAGGATTCAGCGGCAATATTCACAGGGTAAATATCCAAAGGTCTTCACACCTTCAACAGCAATCAAACACAATAATCAGTGTTTAAAAATGCACGTAAGTAAAGATTATTCACAAGCACAGCCGAGCTAATCGCTAGTCAAAACAATCCTCACTACTCGCTGGTTTAATCAAGACTGATCGCCTTACCGACGAGCCTCTTTTTATAGGCGCAACAGAAACTTCCAGAAATATAACAGTTTGTGACATTAGTGGAGAGATCTACTATTTTCTAGAAGATTCCAGAGGGTTCCGAACTTGCCAAAATGGTCGCCAAAAATGATGCCAACTTGACTCTACCGCCAAGATTTTGCCATGTTCTCATTGAATCGCCATTATAACGTAAGGGGCGGCATTGCTTGTGAATAGTACAATTCTAACATGAAATAAATAGAGTAATATAAATGCATTAAACACTCAAATACAAATTATTTACACTATTTACACAATTCAAAACACTGCCCCCTTCTCAAAGACTGCATGCCCCGGGCAGTACAATCCCTGAGTAAGGGAAATCTATTTACAAACAGAAACTATTCTTCATAACAATCAAATATAAAGTAACCAGTACTGAACAGCACATACAAAGGAAATAAATTCAAAATACAAAAATAAATTACAATACTATAATAAAACTAAGGAGCTTGAAAAGAGAAATAATTTACATTATTTACAAAATAATTAATGATCATGGTCAGAACTTAAGGATCTTTTTCATCTTGGCCAAGATAAGGGGCTAGCCTGTTGTAATGTATTACCTTCGGTTTTGAGTGTAGTGATTTCTGTATCCGCACCACAATGTCATTCAGTCTTTTTAGGACTGTGTAAGGACCTTCCCAGTTTGTCTGCAACTTCGGCGAGAGTCCTTTGCGATGTTTCGGATTCCATAACCACACTGTCGCCTTCGTGGAAGTCGTGTCTGGTTGCTCGCATCATATTGGGTCTTCATCTTCTCGGAAGCCATGCCGATTCTTTCCCTAGCCAGATGATGCATTTCTTCCATCCGTGATTGGAGTTTCTCGATATACTCCTCAAGCACCAAGGGTGCATCTGGTGGCCGGCTGAACAGAAGATCTGCAAGCAGACGAAGATCACGTCCAAAGAGCATCTGGGATAGGGTATAGCCGCTGGTCTCATGAACGGCACTCCTGTAGGCAAGCAGGAAAAATGGCAATTTCTTGTTCCAGTCCTGTTGATTACTGGATACCAGGAGAGGGAGGCTGTTCAGGATGGTTTGCCATCTGACGATCTCGGAAGTGGACCTAGCATATCAAAAGCTATTCATTCAAAAGGCGCTCCCATTTTATACAGCTGCAGTCTTCCTCTTGTGCGTTTCCTGGGACCTTTGCGTGTAGCACAGGGATCACATGTGCGACAACACTTTTCCACGTCACTACGCACATTGTTCCAGTAGAAGCGCTCACGAACTTTTTGTAAGGTCTTCATAACACCAAAATGACCTCCAGTTGGACTGCCATGCAGTTCCTTAAGAACTGTTGAAATTCTTGTCTTTGGGAGTATTAATTGCTACCTGAATGTTTTTCCATCGTCAGACTCCCATTTTCGATATAAAACACCATTTCTCAGATGGAGAGGGTCTCAAAGAGCCCCGAAACGCTGCATTGTCGGATGGAAAGAGGCAATGTCTTGCCAGCTGGGCTTTTCGTCAGACGACTCTTTGAATTCTATGATTGGTTTTCAGGATCAGCCAGTTACTCTCATCACTCCATGGGTCCTATGACGATGTTGATGGCGCTGTAACTTGGCGGACTATTAGATCTTTTACACCAAATTTCTTTTTAATTCTCGAGCAGTATTTGCAGCTCTCAGGACAGGGTCTTCTCGAAAGGGCGACTGCATTTCCATGTTCTGATCCTTTTTTGCGGCAAATTTTCACGTCATACTGCTGCAGTCTCTCTATCCACCTAGCTATTTGGCCTTCTGGATTTTTAAAATTCAGTAGACCGGTCAATGAGGCATGATCTGTTCGCAGCAGGAACCTTCGACCGTAGAGGTAAGGGTGGAAGTGCTCCACGGCTTTTACTATAGCGAGCAGATCCTTCCTGGTTACACAATAATTTCTTTCTGGTTTGGACAGACACTTGCTAAAATAGGCGATGACACGCTCCTGACCATCTATATTTTGAGACAATACAGCCCCAATGTTCTCATGACTTGCATCTGTATCCAGAATAAATTGTTTCCCAATTTCAGGATATGCCAGGATTGGAGCAGATGTTAGTGTGTCCTTAAGCTTATTAAAGGTGTTGTTACAATCAACCATCCAGATGAATTTCTGGTTTGCCTCAGTCAGTTTATGGAGTTGTCTGGCGATCATTGAGAAATTTTTCACGAATTTCCGTTAATACGCGCATAAGCCCAAGAAACTCCGGAGCTGGTGAACATCCATCGGGCAGTTCTAGTCTTTCACAGCCGAGATCTTATCCGGGTCTATTCGTACACCGTCTGCCGAAATGATGTGTCTGAGATAAGTGACTTCACGCCGGAATAGGTGGCACTTAGATGGACTTAGTTTCAGCTTAGCTTCTTTCAGCTTTTGTAGCACACGTCTGATATATTTCAGATGTTCTTCAAAGGAGCGCCCCACGATGATGTCATCGAGATAAACCAGGCAGGCATTGTACGAAAGTCCTCCGAGGACTGTTTCCATAAGATGCTCGAATGTTGCAGGTGCATTGCACAAGCCGAAAGGCATAACCTTAAATTGCCACAGTCCTTGTCCCATGGTGAAGGCAGTTTTCTCTTTATGATCAGGGTGGGGTTCTACCTGCCAATACCCGCTTTTGAGATCTAGGGTAGAAAACCAGGTATTGCTGGCAAGTGTGTCCAGCGTGTCATCTATCCTTGGCAGAGGATAGCTGTCCTTCTTGGTGACGTCATTCAACTGACGATGGTCCACACAGAATCTGGTAGAGCCATCTTTCTTCCTCACCAAGACGATGGGAGATGCCCAAGAACTTGACGATGGCTCAATAACATCATTATCTTTCTTGTCCTTAATGAGTTTTTGGACTTCTTCCTGTTTAGCGAATGGTAGTCGTCAGGGGTGCTGCTTAATAGGAGGATGCTCTCCCATATCTATTAGGTGTTTCGTTAGTCTTGTTCTTCCAAAGTCCTCAGATGTTCTTGAAAATAGGCTCTGGAATTAATCAATCCTCCTGCAGCACATCTTTGTTTCTCGTCCATGTCCTTGTTTTGTAGTAAATCCTTGACTAGATCCTCTGAAGAAAGGTCTTGGGTATCGCACTTCTGGTCTACACAAGTGACAGGAGCACAAGCTGTTATTACCTCTCCTTCCTGGATAGTTCTCGTCCTATCACTGATGTTAGCAATTCTCATTGGGATGACTGAATTCGAGAGTTCTACTACCGATGAGGCGATCGGTACTCCTGCTTTTAAACTGCCTGGGTCAGGATAATCAATTACGCCGAATCGGAATCTCCTATTTTCTGCTACTAAACCGGTATTATACATTCAGTTCTTGGTGATAATGAGATTTTGTTTTTTGCAATAATTTTCTGGTTGGATTCAAATTGACTTTGTAAGCCAAAAAGAGAGATGTCTTCAAATTTTGAATGCATATTGCTATTTTCAAAGTCCAATTTAAAGTTATTGTTCTTCAGAAAATCCAGTCAAAGAATACAGGGGTCGGTGATATCTGCTATATATGCCATATGGTGATAGTCAATGTTTCCAAACCTTAGAGTGATGTTAGCTTTCCCATGAACATGAATCTTGTCACCCGTCACTGTTTGCAAAGAAACGCAGGGCGTCCAGATAATACAACTTGTGAGTTTTGAGCCAAATCTTTTCTAATTATAGACACATTGGCTCCAGTATCAACAACCATACAGCATGAGATGTTATTAATTTGTCCTATTACCTATTACGTAAAGTCCCTTGTTGCCACTTTTTACTGCCGTAATCTGAAGAATTTGGTAATAGGGCTTTTCATTATCTGGCAACCTCTGCCCCGCGAGATGGCCATATATTAGTTTTCCTGTTTAGAAGAAGAGACTGTGTTCTCACATCCTTCCTTGATCGGGAACAGTTTCTTCTTAGGTGTCCAGTTCCACCGCATCCCCAGCACCTGAAGTTGCGTTTCTCTTGGTTTGAAATTCCAGCCTTTATGGTTTGCATTTCCTCTTTCAATATCTTCATAACTTTTAGCAATCGAGATTCACATGGCTCATCTGCAGTCACCCTAGGTTCTTGAATGAAATGACGATCTTTGTGACTGGCTTGAGTGGCAGCCTCCAATTTTAGGGCATATAACAGTGCAGATTTAAGGTCTTGGAAATCTGCCATTCTTACAGCCTTTTGAATTTCCCCTTCAGGCCGTCCATGAAATACTGTACAGAGATTGTTTCTCTCACAGTTGCTGGGGGATCGGAGAAAGCCAAGTTGGCGAGTCTTTCTACTTCAGAGGCATATGTTGTAACTCGAGTTTAGCGGCGCTGCAGTCGCTTGTATTCAAGTGTAAATAGCATTCCTGTTTTGTAAATAAAAACGTTTGTCCCTCCATCCGACTGGTTGGGTGTTTTTTTTGCGTCGCCTCATCCTTGTGACAGGTAAGAGCAATTTATTCATCTGTAATGCACGAATACGAATTGAATTTTTGAATTACGAATTTGAATATTATTAAGAATTTTGAATTGGAACAGCATATTCCTGCAAGCTTTCTCCGGTTTTCTGGAGTCTTGTTTTCATCTGCAGACGTGCGAACCGAAGATCCAGAGCATTGTAATAGGGAGTTCAAATTCAGTCGCTCTATGTTGAGAAGAGTGTGCAATACTTCAGTGGCTTCACCTCTAAGGGATGCTGCTAGCTGACATGCTTTGACCCCTTCATTCCATCCATTGGCTTCAGAAATTATACAAAGTTGCGTCTTGTACACGTCTCAGTTGGTTTTTCTATCATAGGTGGACAGTTTCACTGATACTGATGAGGCAGGCGCAGGTACTGCAGAAGTAAGCGGAAACTTGTTTTCATTCATCTTTTCGCAAGCTAGAACTTCTTTTCAAGATCTTCAACTCACTGGCTAAAATTTCCAGCCACTTCCTCAATTCTTTCATCAACTTGTTCTCTAATTCTTACTTCAACTTGCTCTACTTTCTTTATCTTCTCTTCAACTACTGCAATCTTTTCTTCTACTTTCAATGCTATTTTCTCTTCCACACTATTGATTTTCTCTTCAACATTGTCAATTTTCTTTTCTAGAGCATTCTTGAGATCTTCCTGACATTTCTGTACATTTTCTAGTCCTTTCTGCATTTCTTGTTGGCCTTTCCTAGTCTCTTCTTGGCGTTTCTGCATATCTTCCAGACCTTTCTGTATTTCTTGCTGGCCTTTCTCCATTCTCTCCTTAGTCTCTTCTTGGCCGTTTTTCTAGGCATTGATACCTTCCAACAGAGCCTTCAGTTGCTCATCCATCGCTGTTGTTCTTGGCATAAAATCCCACTTCTGACACCAAACTATTCGGTAGATCCAGGTTCGTGGATTTTATGCAAAGCAATCACAAAGAAAATAGACAGTTCTGTAAGAGCGATGCATATTATCAAAAATCCAATCCTTTCAACACAGGATTCAGCGGCAATATTCACAGGGTAAATATCCCAAAGGTCTTCACACCTTCAACAGCAATCAAACACAATAATTAGTGTTTTAAAATACACGTAAGTAAAGATTATTCACACAAGCACAGCCGAGCTAATCGCTAGTCAAAACAATCCTCACTACTCGCTGGTTTAATCTAGACTGATCGCCTTACTGGCGAGCCTCTTTTTATAGGCGCGACAGAAACTTCCAGAAATATAACAGTTTGTGACATTAGTGGAGAGATCTACTACTTTCTAGAAGATTCCAGAGGGTGCCGAACTTGCCAAAATGGTCGCCAATGATGCCAAAATGGTCGCCCAAAATAATCCCAACTTGACTCTACTGCCAAGATTTCGCCAAGTTCTCATTGAATCACCATTATAACGTAAGGGGCGGCATTACTTGTGAATAGTACAATTTTAGCATGAAATAAATAAGAGTAATATAAATGCATTAAACACTCAAATACAAATTATTTACACTATTTACACAAAATTCGCAACTATGTATTTCAAAACTTCCGGGGTTGGGTGGTGCTGTTGGTTTGTCACTGACCTTGTATGCCTAAGGTTCTGGGTTTGACCCCAACCCAAGTCAGTGGAGTTTCATGATGCAGAAAATCGACAGCACTATATCGTATGATTATGCGGGATGTTAAAGACCCTAGAGTGCTTTTTGACTTTAGTGCTCTGAGCAAAACTGAATTCCTAGTACCATTTTGCATCGTCAAAACTCAGGTGCCAACCTCTCGGGAGAAAACAGGGCGTCAAAATTACATTGCTGCCATTGGTATTCCACTATGGTGCTGCATTTAAAAGTGATACCAACTCTCAAGGAATGTACTAGGTTTGCAATGGTAAATACCAATCTGCAGACCCTTTGGGGGGAAATATTGTAAAACTTTATAAATGAAACTTTATAAAAATTTTTGTTGCATCTCAATCCTTAAAGAAACAAGGAAAATTGCATGTTTTGGCTATCAAAAAGCTTTCCCCCCCAATATCATTCTTATTCATTAAGTTGTATAACATAATTTTGTTCTATTCTTATAATTTCAAATGCATGAAATTTCTCCTAGTCCAGCTGTTGGCAAACTGCTGCTTTTTTAATAGATGGTTACAGCTCTTCAGACTTAAAGCTATATGAATTGTTAAAAAAGATATCCACTAAAAATTCTTTGTTCTTCTTTACTATTATCCGTTGAAAAAATGTGCCTTAGTTGCTTCTAAAATTAAATATTTGTCTGTTCAGTGAAAATACTAAAATTAATTCTAAAGCAGTAAAATTGTAATTTATTGGTAGAAATGTTGCCATGGGAAGACATTCTTCTTAGTGATTTCCAGCATTGTTTGCTTATCTGCATACATGAGTTAGGGAGCACTTTTGAATATTAGGAATACTATACATATAAATCCCCAACAGAAGTGACAAAAACATATTCCATATTTTGTGTTGTGTTTAAGAATCAATAAAAAGAGAGTTGTCATGATTTTTAAATGCAGGAGCAATATCAAAGTCAATTTTAATTATTAGTATAAACATGAAGTATCTGAATAAAATTCTAATGGCATTAATCATAGGAACATTTTTTTTCACAACATTTCAAGCAATGATATTTTGACAGTGGTTGTTTTTGCATTGAGCAGCAGAAATAAAAATATTTTCAAAAGTTCTTAGTTGTGGAAGAAATAGAAAAGGTTACTTTGTGTAAAGTTTTATCTAAATATCATAAACAAAAATGTTAATTGGAATGCATCGGTCATGATTGCGATTGCTACCTGAGGCTTCCTTTCCTCACCTGTGCACTCGTATATGGCTCTTTGTATAAATGGCTGTTTGATACCTCAACTATCTTGTTTTCCTTCAACTTGGCTCTTCTCTACAAAAGTTTGCAGTCCACTGCCCTAGTCGAATGCTTTATGTTTTTGTTTATATAGAAGAAAGTAAAAATTATGTATAAAATATAACAAATGTTATAAGTTGTAACTCGTTTTACACACTCCTTAGTGTCAGGTTATGGTTTAAATTGGTGCATCACTTTCCTTCAGGTTTCATTTCATTTAAATTTGTCACTGTAAACTTCATATCACATGTTCCATATTAAAGGATGATTTCTAATTTCTTCTATTAATAAATCTATGCTAAATACTGAAAAAAGTTCTTTCAGTTTTCGATCAACTAGTTAACTGGTCTGAAGACCCTGGTTTCTACTGTATTCTATGCGTTGATTCAATTATTGAGGATTAGCATGTGTGCCTGGTAGGTTGTTGGCTGAGGGCACGAGTTGACTGTGTGTAAAGAGAGAAAAAAAGAATCCTGTTAAAAATTAGAATTTCCTACATTTCCTACAACTAGTTGAATGAACTGATCACCTCGGGTGAAACAGCTGCATTGGACTATTTGTATAGGTGAAGGATCGAGAAATGCATAAAACAACACAAGGTTCTCATGCGAAATCTCCTGACTCTTTGTTCAAATTCCTTTTAATTCGTAAGGAACTAATGGCTGAATTGATTTCAGCTATGTGAAGTAAAAAACTATTCTAAGTCGCATGTTTCTCTTTGAAGATGTTACTTAATCACACAGTTTTTTGAAAAAGACAAAATGATGAAAAAACTTATACTCTAAGGCAGGTTTCACACGAGGCAATTTTTTACCAGGCAACGTTTCTGTCACCACTTCTCTATTGTAAATAAGGGAGAGAATTCTTTTCACACATGAACACAAAATTGAACTCCCTCAGTAGGGGTAAAATAATGATTGAGTATGAAGAAACAAAACTTTTTCCTTTTTCCATTACTCGAGTAGCCTTCTACTAGTACACTTGACTAAACTGATATTTCTATGATATCCTTTTAGTTAAGTCTACTAGTAGAAAGTAGAACTTGGTTTTCGACTACTTGAAGGAGTGGCACAGCATGGAGTGCCAGTTGACCATGGTGAGGAGTACTAGTTCAGAACTAGCTCCTGACACTGTCTGCTCATTCTGTTAAATGTGGCACAAATTAACTCGCTTGAAGGAGCCCAAAAAGCAAATTCCTCTCCATACTCTCATTTTCAGACCTGCACTTGAAATGAGCATTTGTTTTGCTAACGCTCGTTGTATCTGTGATCCTCACCACAGGCTCAACCAAGCACCTAAATTCATTACGAAATATACTGAAAATATATATACAGAGAAAGTGTAACTAGTTCACATTTGTCCAGCTTAATGTTAATTTTCATGAGTTAAATTATTGTTGTAATTCCATCTTGACACTCAGTAAGGAATTGTGATTCAAGATAGTCTTTAACACTAGATTTATGGACTGAGCCAATTTGACTCATTAAAAATTAGATTACTATATATATATATATATATATAGTGTAATCTAATTTTATGTATATATATATACATATAAAACTTTAATATTTTTTAGGGTGAGTCAGAAAATAAGTTTTCCCTGTTGACTGTGGTCAGAGTTGTGTATGAAAGTCAAAAAACAGAGAACGATGCATTAAAGATAAGATATAACTTTATTTTTCTACCTGAGTACCAAGTAGATTGAGTCATTTGTCATTCTGCTTGATAAGCCTCAAAAAGGCCTCTAGGAAAAACTCAGGACTTTGCATGCGGAAGAATCTTTTAACGGCTATGGGCGAAGGACGACACAGCAGGTGAACACACAAGACACCAATACATCATTTGTTGGTACATTGGGTACATGCTGCATGGTATTTTGACACCCTAAGAAAATTGAAAGAGGCGATTCGGAAAAAGCAGCCCGGACTTCTCGGATCTGGTGTTCCATTGTTGAATGAATCAGCAACAGCAACACAAAACCATTTTGTGACTCTTGATTGGGAGCACCTACACCATCTGCCATACAGTCTTAATCTCGCATCAAGTGACTTTTATCTGTGAAGAAGAATCTCACTGGAAGCAATGCGGAAGTCAAACAAGCCATTAAACTCTTTTTCTATATGCAAAGCCCTGAGTTTTTCATGGAGGGCTTTTTGTAGCTCATCAAGCGCTATGACAAATGTCTCAATGTACTTGGTACTTATGTAAAAAAATAAACTTGTCTTATCTTTACTGTCTCATTCTACATTTCATCTTTCATACACAACTCTGACCACAATCGACAGTGGAAACTTATTTTCCGATTCACTTTCGTATAAGTAAATGGTGATTCCTCTTCCCCGCAGACCCCATTTTGCATTATTGAATGTGATGTACCCATTTTTATGGTTGTGAGCCAATTTAACTCATAGGAATGATGTAACAGTTAATCAAATAACACATGAAATTTATTGCTCATATCAGGCCTGGGAAACAATCAAGTCGTATGTGATATCTCTTCTCAATTTTGCATTTCTTACATACAATGTTTGGGTGTGAGAGCCATCATCAGTTTTTTTGCTACTCTGCTGCATTATTACCCACTTCTGTTACCATTCTGATTTATACATCACATCTGAGCTGTGCATTTTTAGTGAAATAATTTATAATTTTGTGAAATTCATTTTTTACGAGAAAAATTTGGTCCACAAACATAATTGTGTAATTTATTCCTAAGAGGTATTACAATTGATATTTCTTTTATTTGGTTATCTAGGGTTGCTATTAAGGGAAAAAATCAGAAAATTTTTGTTTTATTGAAAAAACTAATCAAAATGCAAAAAGACCAATCAGATAATGAATCAGATGCAATTGATATTGACCAATGTGATAACGAAGAATCAAAGGAGAAAGTCAATAAAACTGAATTTTCAGGCAGTGAAGATGAAGGTCTTCAATATATAGTTCCAAGCAAAAAAAGAGGCAGGGTTATTATTTCTGATTTCGAAACCGAAAGTGATTTAAACGTTATCGATACATCTGATAAAGAAATTTCAGCTGAAAAAACTGCTGATGGGACTTTATGGGAAACATTGAACATATGTAGAAATGTAGGTAGCGTATTGATCTATACTGTATTTTAAGACATCTCTGGTCCAACTGCCTATGCTAAAAGGCATAATATGCTTGGTTCGGTAAGTATCGCTTTCAGTTTGATAATTGACGAAGGTATGATGGAATACATAAAATCATGTACCAAACTCAAAACTCGTAAAGTTTTGAATAACAAGGAATAGTCTGTTACAAAATGACAATTATGGGCCTTTGTTGCAATTTTATTTGCTAGAGGAGTATATGAGGCAAAACATTTTAAGTGTTCATATTTGTGGTCTGAAGTGGAGTCCTGCTTTTTTTGCCCAGACAATGTCTTGTGATAAATTTATAAAAATACTTTAGTTCATAAGCTTTGATTTTTTAAAAAAAATGAATGCAGTGAAAGACTAAAAACAGACAAATTTCCCTTAATTTCAAAATTATGGGACAAAACAGAGAATAGCTAGACTTGGTATAAACCTGATGCAAACAAAACAATCGATGAACAATTGTTCCCTACTAAGGCTAGATGCTGATTTATACAATACATGCTGAATAAGTCAGATAAATTTGGCATCAAATTTTGGTTGGCATCCGATGTTAGAAGCAAATACCTTGTAAACTGTTTTCCGTACTTGGGCAAGGAGGAAACCGAGGATCAAACATTCCCTTGTGTGAATTTGTATTAGCTAAGCTTTCAGAGCCATATTTAGGTTGGGGACAAAATATTACTACAGATAATTTTTTTTATTAGCATTTCACTTGCAAAAAAGTTCTTAGCAAAGAAAACTACTTTGGTTGGCACTATACGTGCAAACTGCGTACCTAAAATTGCAAAAGCTAAGAAAGATAAAACGACAGTTTTCTACAAAACTTTATAAATCTGAGAATTATACCCTGATTTATAAAAGCAAGTCTAATAAAAAAAGTTTTACTACTAAGTTCAAAACATAAAAAAATAAACTTATTCCAGAAACAGTAACCTGTTATAATAGCACCAAGTACTAGACCAAATGGCCTGAAAATATGGCATTAAAGCAAGTTGACACGTATAGCTTCTACAAGTTTTCTAAAACATTTTAGATTTAGCAGTTGTCAATGCTTGGATTCTGTATAGAGACCACTCAAGTAAATATTTCAAGCAAAGATTTTATTATCAATTGGCTAAAGAGCTAAGAAGTAAATATAGAGAAGTCGAGAACACTTCCATTCCAATGACAAAAATTCATACTACTGATGCACAGAAGAGTTGTCAAGTTCAAGAATCATGCAATAGAAATGGATATAAAAACCTTTGTGCTAAATGTAATAGAAATGTTTGTGGGAAATATATTTCAAAAACAGAATTTATGCATAGAAAATGTTTTCAATGAATTTTTTAATAATAAATCTTTCATTTAAATTGATTTGGAACTATTTTCTTAGCAAAAAACTTCAGTTTTCTTGTATGATTCAAATTGGCTCACTTCAGTAAAAACCAACCATAACCAACATCCGTAAATCTAGTATTGAAATACATCATTAAAATGAACTTCACTTGGAACTTCCGAAGTGCAATCCACGCAGTGATCAAAGAGTAACAAATGAAACTCTTAACCCTTCCATGAAAGAATTCCTTGTAAGAAGTCTGAGTATAGCCTTGAACCCCACATGAATGACCACAGCTATTCTACAACTACAAAAAGACGTAAAGACAATGAAAATGTAGTTGCTAACACCTTGTTGTGCATTAATGAAAAAATCACTGCTGAATTCTATTGATTATAACAAAATTGCACCAAATTAAACAAATTATAGCAAATTAATTATATTCTCTGATCATTTGTTAAAATTAAAGGTTAAAATGCTAAATTTTGATTTAGAATTATATTGCGATATGTCAACTGATTTTTTTCTATTTGCCTATATACCGCAAAAATTGTTTTGATAGTGTCCACAGTTTTGCTCACCCCTGCAATCAGAACTATCTCTAATCACTGTGTGTGCATTAACATAAACGATTGTTCAGTTTGGGCTCAGCAATGCATATTGTTAAGAATTTTGTGTAAAATAGTTACCGTATTTTCCTGTATATAATCCTCAGCGGCGTATTATCCGCAGAGCCCTTTTTTCGAGTAAAAAAAAAAAACATCGTATAATCCGCAGCGGCGTATAATCCGCGGCAGTTTTGGCGGCGAATAATCTTGCTCCTTGAACGTCGACGGTCTGGTTGGTGGAATATCAAATGATAATGGAACTTCGTCCATATTTATATATATATATATATATGAACGACCATTTCGCGTGCAATAACTCGGGCTTTCATTCTGATGCTAACTGTCGAGACAGCTTTCCCATCGTCCCTTTTTAAAATCCATTTATTTATTTCTGCCTCTAATTTCTGGCCAGTGAGGTTTTCCACGACGATCGGCCCTTTTTACGTCTATCGCAATTTTCGAAGTTTTGTTCCTTCTCCACAAACGAATATTCGATTCGTCAACGTTGAAAAATCTTGCAGCTTCTCGATTCCGACTTCTCTACAGCGTTTAATTTGAAGTCTGCAGTATAGCTAACACGCTTCATCATGATAAAAAAACTTTCAAAGGATGCAACACCTCTAGTCAAGACAAAGTTGTAAATGACGCCAGCGACTTGTAATTGCTATTTCCTTCCGAGGAACCTAATTCGTTATTGAAAGTAATTGGACAAACACTAATTATGGCCGTAATACGTCAGCCGAGTCGTGAAAGCGCCATCTATTATTTATTTTATAAAACATAAACAGCATTTCTTTCAAAACTTTGTTAACTTTTCTGCTGGAGAATGTTTTTTCTCAGATAATCCGCGGCGGCGTAACGAAATTTGATCCGCACAACGAAATTTGAAACTTTTTTAACACATAATCCGCGGATTATATACAGGAAAATACGGTAAATAATTTGTATTTTGATGTGCAATGCCTTTATCTTACTCTAAATGAGATTTAAGTTGTGTTAAAATTGCAATATTCACAAGCAAACGCCCTCCCTTACATTATAATGGTGATTCAATGGGAACTTGGTGAAATCTTGGCGATAGAGCCAAGTTGGCGACCAATTTGACGACTTGGTGATCATGTTGGCGAGTTCGAAAGCCTCTGGATTCTTCTAGAAATTGGTAGATAAATACACTAATTTCAAGATCTATGACGCAAGCGGGTCTTTTCTTGAATTATCCGTGATGGATATAAATAGCGAGATGGTTGCCGCAAGTTAGTCAGTCTGGTTTTGACTAGCGATCAGTTAGTATTGCTCTGATTGTTGAAGCGAATAGTGATTACTTCGGCTGTTGAAAGAGCAATTGCTTGTGAATAATCTTTTATATACGTGTATTTCAGACACTGATAATTGTGTCTGAGTACTGTTGAAAGTGTGAAGACCTTTTGAGGTTTATTTTGTGAATATTGCTGCTGAATCCTTGTACTTAAAGGATTAGATTTTCTACAATAAATTCTCATCCCTCATAAAGAACTGTCTTGTTCTTTGCATAAAATCCTCGAACACCGAATCTACGTAACAATATTTTATCAGCGCTCTAATGTGCACAGGCTATACAGTTTCACCACTTCAAAAAATTCAGGGGCACATCGACCTGGTTTGATCATGTTCATATTGATCTAATCGGTCCACCTTCACCTTTGCAAGGATCTACGTTTGGAATCAACACCATTGTGTGTGTATGTGATCACTTTACCAAATGAACAGCCATGGTAGTTCAGTTCAGTTCAGTGCAAACACTGAAAAAGTGGAGACCTGGCTAACGCCTTATGCTCCGATAAAATTTTGATCAGTTTCTAATCCAAGATATAACACACAGTTCGTGATTGCAGTCTATCTGTAATTTGAATTATCGAGTTGTGCTTCAACTGAGATTGAAGAAAGTAGAGTATAGAGTAACTGGAATTTTAGAATCTATTGGATGATGTCAGAAATTTTTCAACTTTTTGAACATGCTCTATTGATTTACACTTCGCTATTGAGGAATAAGACCATTCGCCGTGGTTGGAGATAAAATTTTTCAAAATTTCACGCTGTGATTTGTATTTGGTACAGTTTAATATAAAATGTTCACTAGTTTCGGGTACTTTACAATCTGCACACAAGGAGAATCTGTTAGTTTAAAAGGAAATATATATCATTTAACGGTAACTTTTTAACTCGCAACTTATTGATTAAAACTTCTGTATTTCTATTTTTGCTGCCTGTCTGTTCCATTTTTTTCAAGATAGAAATATAAAAAAATTTGTATGTCTCTTTCTTTTTCCATATTTCTTCACTTTTGATTTTGTGTTGTTTTTTAAAATAGGTATGTAGATCTTCATAAGTTATCAAGAAATAATATTCCACGGCTCTGGAGAGGCTTTAGCTAATTTGTCAACTTCTTCATTAATCTCTATTCCCTTGTGAGCTGGTACCCAAATGAATGTAATTGATTGAGCTATTTGGAGGCACTGATGTAAAGTTGAACTTAAATTTAATATATCGTATTGGATTTTCTATTAATATTTTGGATGCTTTTTAAGACTGATAAGCTGTCCGTCAAGATGATATAGTTTTCTGTTTCAGAAACCCAATTTTTTAATGCAGTCCATATGGCTATAGCTTCAGCTGTGAATATTGAAATCATGTCTTTCAGTATGAAATTTTTGTCGAATTTTTTCTTAGGGATTAAAATTCCTATTGATGTTTGATTAGTATTTTTTAACCATCGGTTGCTATTATGATATTGTTATTAAATTTTGGCTGAATGTAATCATTAAACATATTTTTGTACTATATCATCTGGAAGATCTTTGTTTTGAAATGGTAGTTCATGAGTATATATATTTATTTTGCGATTATCGTAGATTGGGGGAGGAGAGGGATCCATTGAAGAATATCTACTTTTAGAGATGCATAATTCTTGGAGAAGGTTGATCGTCTTTTGAAAAATACTGATCTCTTTTTCTCTATATTTATAAAAATTACTATCTATATTCCAAAATAACTAGCGTTCGGTGACCAGTCTTTTAATGCTATTTGCTTGGTTATAAATTTTTGGCAAAATTATGGCGAGAATTAATATTTCCATTCATAGACTCTGCTCTTAATAAATCCAACGGGGTATTTCTTGGGAGACCTAGGGCTAACCGTAAGGCAGCATTATAAATCGGTTCTAGTTTTTGTCTGTTGCTATTGCTAGAAAATAGTTGACTTCCATAGTCAAAGATATAGAACGGATTGTGGCATTAATAATATTTAAAAAGATGATCAGATCTTGTTCCTATTTTCGAGAAGATAAGGCTTTAATTGCATTTAAATATTTGAATCCTTTTGACGTAGGTAATTAATATGATTTTTCCAGGTGGTATTGGGGTCGAAGATGATACCCAGGATTTTCAGACTCTTCACTTCGGAATAGGTTTGTCGCATATTTTAAGTAATGGAGGTATTGTGCTTCTTTTTCTGGAAAGTTGAGTAGACTGCTTTTTTCGGAGAGGTGGATAATTTCCATTTTTACACCAGACTGAAATTTTATTTAAAGATTCTTGCATTTCGCCTATTGTTTTATTCCAATTCGTACCACTATTATATAAAAATATGTCATCAGCATAAACCAGAAGATGGCTGTCGTGTTGAATTTCAAAATATCTGACATATAAATCATAAAAAGGAAAGGACTTAAGATAGACCCTTGGGGTACACCATAATTGTTTGTAACGTTTTTTGAAAAAATGTTTCTCCATTTGATTTGAATTGTTCTTTGATGTAAGAAATTTTGAATCCATCGTAGTAATCTACCAGAGTATCCAACTTTGTTTAGTTTAGAAATAAGGCCATTTGGCCACACTGAGTCATATGCTGCTTTAATATCCAACGCTACCAAAATAAAATATTCTTTGCGTTCTCTAGCCAGTATGATGTCATGTTGTAATTGAAGTAATGTATTAATGCTGCTTCTGTGAGGGTAAAAACCATGATGATTAACATGAAAAATTTTGTTTTGAAAACTGAAATCCAACATTCTATGTAGAATCATTCTTTCTAATAATTTGGCAATTACTGAGGTAAGAGAAATAGGACGGTATGACGAAACTTCCTTGGGATTTTTGTGAGGTTTTATGAAAGGTAGGATAAGTGCGTGAGTCCAGTCTTTAGAATTTGACTTGAAAACCAACTGTCATTAAATGATTTTAGAAGGAGATATATTGCTTTGATGGGGAGATGGTTTATTGATTGGAGAGAAATCTTATCATGCCCTGACTACTGTTCTTTTGATGAGATATTGCTATTTCTAATTCTTTTTAAAGAAAAAGGTTTATTAATATCCTGGCTATTGTCCGGAATAGAAATATTTGGAATACTATCGTTGTTTCGTTTTGCGTAATATTGTAAAAAACAGTTTGCTTGGGATTGTTCGTTTGTTAATATGGTTCCGTTATTTTCAATAATATTAAAGGATGAATAGTTAGAATTTGTTCTATTTTTAATTATTCGGATGATTTTAAAAAGAACTTTAGGAGAAGATATTTTTCGCAGGTCTTGTGCCAAAAATTTTCTTTACAGGCTTTGATTGTTCGCTTAAGTTTTGCGCTTACTGCTTTATATTTTATCCAGTCTTCTTCTTTAAAGTTTTTCCTTGCTTTATTAAAGGAGTTTTCTCTTTGGCTCTTAAATGCCCGCATGCTGCTGTCCACCATGGAGCTCTGGAATTGATCAGGTTTTTTCGGTTCCTTGAGATAAGATTTGAGCTTTTTAATTTCTTTTTATAATATCTATATTTATGTTTTCATTTAAATTTATATTTTGTTGAATAATATTGATAAATTTGTTCCAATTTGTGTTTTGTTTACAATTAGTAGTTACTGACCTGTTTGCTCTTTTGTAATTAATTATTATAGGGAAGTGGTCACTTCCAAAATTATCAGTATTCGTGGACCAGGATAAATCATAATTTAAATCTATAGATGCTAAAGAAAGATCTATAGATGTAAAAATTCCCGATGAATGGAGATAAGTTGGACTTTATCGTTTAATAATATTAAGTCATTTTCAATGATCCAGTCAAAAATCTTTTTCCAGAAGCACTAGAGTTTTTTGATCCCCATATCTCATGAGACGCGTTGAAATCTCCCAATATCAAATTGTGATTATCAATATATGATGCTATTTTAGATAAATTGCTGTCTTGAAAGTTACCCGGTGGGATGTATATATTAAAAAATTGTGATAGGATTTAAATCTATTTGAACTCTGACTATTAAAATTTCTAAGTCTTCACTAATTTCTGAGAATATTTTTATTGCGCTAATATCTTTATTTAAAACTATCATTAATCCTCCTCCTCTTTTCATTTCTCTATCAATTCTGAATATATTCTTATTGGGAATTGTGAAAATATCATTTGGATGTAACCAGGTTTCTTGAATTATTAAAATACTTGCTTTTTGAAAGATTGGAGCGAAAAGAATATCAGGCCTCTTGTTTTTAATTCCACGTGCATTCCATTGATTATGTTCATGATTTAAAACGGAAAAAAGGTTCGATACTACGAATTAGTTGAAAAATTCGAAAAAAAAAAAAAAGTAGATTAATAGTGAGTTTTTAGCGAGAAAATATAAGAAAATGTGATTATTTATTTAAGTTCCTTTATTTTTTTCTACTACACGATCTAATGAGTTTCCTCTCTGTTCTGATATTTTCTTGAATCTTTTTGCCTTTTTCATTCTGTTTTCTACTTATGATACAATCATCATCTTTTGAATTGTTATATTGGATGCAACTTTTTTAGGGTGGATTCCATGGTATTCATTAGGGAAGAAAATCGTAAATTTATTTGTGCGACCACGGTATTCAGTTCTGACGTGAAGAGTTGTACTATTTGTTCTAATTTCTTTTCGAATATGTTATTGGTTTCTTCAAATTTCATTTCTAATTTCGCTAACTTTTTTTCAAGATTTTCTATCTTCTCTGTTTGATCATTATATGTTTTGGCCGAGTATGATGTTTTTTTTTCCCTTTGGAATTTTTCAACTGCTTGTTTCGAGATTTGTTGTTGTACTTTAATTTTTAATATTTCAATTTCTTCTTTATATCTTTTACAATCTGTATCATTAGCTTCATGTCCCTCTCCACAAGAGCTGCATTTTTATTTGTATTTCTTTGCATTCGTTTACAGAGTGGTTCAGTGAACAAATTCGGCATTTTATTGCGCTTCTACAAAATTTTTGAAGGTGTCCAAATTTCCAGCAGTTTGTGCATTGCCTAGGTTTTTCATAGTAAAGAGTAGTTTTAATCATTTCAAATCCAATAGGAACTCTTTCGGAATACTGCATCCAATTTGGGTAACTTTAACTGTTTTGATCGGTTTAAATCCAGACCTCGCTTTTTGGTGCGTTGGATATCAAAAATTGCGTAATTGTAATTTTCTAATTCCGATTTAATGTCGTCTATTGTATATTCTGTGTCTATTCCGTGCAATATATAACTAGTGGTTAGCCAGTAAAAGATAATCTTGTACTTATTTTTTACTCTATTAATTTCTTTAATTTTTAAAGCTTCTTTGGCGGTCTCGCAATTATTGGTTTTAATTATGATCTCACTGTTTCTTGTTTTGCTTATACTTAGAATATTTTTTTTAATTGTGAACTCTTTCATTATATTTTCTTTTAGTTTAAGAGGATTACCATTCTGAAAGCCATTTTCCGATTTTAAGAAAATTGTAATATTTGGCAACGTGCTTAAGTTTTGTCTTTCCGCAAACTTGGTCAATAATTCTATATCTGTGAGATTACACCTATATTTATTGAATGAAAAAGTTGAATTTTCGTGTTCCACTTCCATATTATTATTTGGGTGAGGGTAGTCACCCATTTTGTCTTCTCTATTCCAATACTCAAAATTGTATAAATACACTATCTTGTGTAAATAATTAAATTAAAAGCTCTCTTATCCGAAAATAGAAGAAAAATTATATGAACTAAATTTCAATACAAAATAAAAATTCAAAACGATCTCACCCGCTCGAATCCGCTTGAAAAGTCAAAAGTATTTAATAGTATTAGCACACTTTCACTCACCACCAAAACCCGCCAAAACGTCCAGCCATGGTAGCCTAATGTTTATGGTCACTGACTTGTGGTCGCAGTGAGTTTGAGCCTAGTGTTTTGGAGGCCCACCATTTAGGGGTGCTGATGCATGTTAAACCTGTCCTCTTGTTGGCATGTTGTTGAAGCTCTGAGAGGGGGTGCCAGTTCAAGTGTAGTTTTCGTCACTTAACTAAGGTTCAAAATAACAAGGCCCATCATCAATCACCCTCATATTGCTTTATAGTGCAACATTAATATACACTCTCGCTCTCCAGATGAATAGAACCATCATCTCTTCCTGACATTTAAGTTGCGACAGTAGTCAAGGCATCATACGCAACCTGAATTGCTCTTTTCGGTGTTCCCAATGCAACAACAACAATGGATCAAGAACACCAATTCGAATCCTGCCTGTTTAAAGTTTTTACCAGATTTCTAGGGATACAGCAAATGCATACAACTGTGTACCTTGAGCAAAACAATAGATTGATCGATGAATTTCATTGATCACTTAAAACACAGCAATCTTTTTCCATGTTAGTGAGAAACAGACAAATCTTCCAACTATTATTGCGCACCTTTTAAGGAAAACTTTGGTTGCACTTCAACGGAATTGGTGTATGGCAAACACCGTGTTGTATCAGGTAAATTTTTCCTTGCAACTAAGGTGGAAAGCAATCCAGCTGAAGTTCGTTAAACGACTTCAAACTTGAATGCAACAACTAGAATTCCAATTAACTTGTGAAACAGACTGTTTTTGTGCACAAAGAATTCCACAAGTGTACACGTGTTAGTGAGATAACACTCAGTTCACATCCACCATTTCAAACACTTCATTACAGTCCACAATCTGTTTTTAAGCATAATGATAAACTCTACAGAGTGAACGTTCACGATAAGTCTACATCTATCTCGATAGAGGGGTTAAAACTTGTGTGCCTTCATGAATAATTTGGATGTTATTTTTCATACATCTAATAGAACTCTGGTAATGGAAACCAACCCGTATTGGTCGTCACGTCTAATTTCCCGTTATTTTGTACCGTTACAATGCAGTGGTATAGGAGTGGAGAGTAGGCTGCAGACCCCACTTCCAATTGGACTTCCTGTTGAGGATCCAATATTTCCTGACGGGAACTCAACCCCATTGCTTGGTTTCTTGTGTGAAAGTGTCCAGAATAAGACAACTCCCACACATAAATTGTAGGGAACTCAATATTTGACCTTACATGGATCAATGAGCCTAAGAAACTGGGTAGGTTTCCTCATGAAAACACCTGACTCCAACTTTAAATTCCATCCTGTGAGGAACTAATGGTTGAATGGTGATTTTGGCTATGTCGAATAGAAAATATTCTGTCATGTCTTTGAATGGTGATTTTGGCTATGTCGAATAGAAAATATTCTGTCATGTCTTTCTTTGAAGGTGGGATTTAACCGAATTTTCTAGAGACAAAAAGGCGTGTGTTGTGTGTATGAAAACTCTGGCTCTAAAAACAAATTCCTCTCCAGACTTGGCAAGACAAGCAACAAATTCTCATTTTCAGACCTGCACTTGCAATGCACTTTGTTGTAAGCAAGCTTTTGAACATTGTTTTACAGTAATACCCCAAACTTACGGGACAGGTGGGACTGAGAAGTAACCGAAGTCGAATTCACATAAGTTAGTCTTATTTCTCATATAAATGCATATAAATTATTTGTATTTGGGGCCGGAGATAAAAGAAAAATATTTATAATTTAGAAAAAAAATTGTTGAGAATAGACTCTTAAATAACACATAGAAAATTGCAAAGTGAAGTTATTTTGATGTAGAAAGCTTCATAAAATCTAATAAAATAGTCTGTTGGCTTAAAGACCTTACCTTGATCACTAGGCTACTGCTAGTGGTCAAGGTAACGAACTTGTGGCCCTCGTGTCATGAGTTCGAGCCTTGTACAGTTGAAGATCCACAATTGGAGGGGGATACACGTTAAATCTATCGAAGCTCAGAGGTCCTCCTGTTGGTGTGGTAGGTAGGAGAGGGTGATGCCAGCTCAGGTGTCGTCTTCGTCACTTGACCACGGTTCAAAAACTACAAAGTCTGTCGCCAAAAGCCCTTAAGTAGCTGAATAGTGTGACGTTAATATTCACTCACTCACACCAGCTCAAATATTTTTTTATTCTTTGTTTTGTTGAAAAAATATGCTCTTCTTTGAAGTATATAATTTTTTCAAATTTGTAACCCTTTTTCAATTAAACTGAGGCCTATCAAATTCCCAACCATAATTGTATCTTCTGATTAAACTGGATCTAAGGACTCTAGTTCAAGGATGGCGTGCAACACAATATTTTGGGCATGCCACCAATCAAAAGGATTAGCATTTTAATTCAAAATAACAAAGTTCAATATAAAGTATTACAAGCAAACGCGAGTGATCGGTCTCAGTTTTCAATGAGATTTTCTCATTTCAAAGAATTATCGGAAATGCGCTCAAATTTTTTATGTAACCTGATGTGACTTTATTTTATGAACCGAATTTGTTCCAATTCGATTGGTTGTAAATTGACAATTTTGAAATGCAACTGATTGATTTCCAGTATAGTTCTATATGAATTCAAAAATTTGTTGAAAAAAAAGGTAAAAGTTTAGAATTGATTGAAACAGAAATATTAACAAGCAATATAAGTAAAAATGCTAGTAATGAAATTTTTGAAACATGGTATTTGTTTCCAGATACATTTAACTGTTTGAACAAATTGGCTCATGCTATTTTAAGCGTATTTTCATCTACCTATGCCTGCGAGTCATTATTTTCAGAGATGAATAACATCAAAGACTCAAACCGTTTGACCAATGACTCCAATTCAGCTTGCATTCTGCTAGAAGTAGCATTTTACAATCCTAATATTAATTATTTGTCATCAAATCTGCCACGATAGAATTTGAACTGTTATTTTAATTTGAATTACATGTATAAAAGCATTTAGTACTATACAGTGCAAAATGTATTTTTTCATTGTAAATAAAGAGTTGTTTTAAGTTAGTATATAATTTTATTATTTTCTCAATCACAAGTCAAATTTATTTGACAGCACGTCCATACCTCATTAAACATTTATTAAAGAAAAAATGGAACGTTGATCCAAAAAGGTTTGCTGCCCCTGCTCTAGTTCTTCAAAGTCTTGCTCTTCTATGAGCTCGTCAATTATCAGCTCCTGATTGTGGGAATCCAGTTGTTCTGTGTGTGCTGGGTATTACTGTAACATAAAAAAATTATTGTGGCTATTCTTTGATTCTGTGTGATACGTCCGAACATTTACATTTGCTAAGCATGAATTGAGGACTGAGTAATCGAGTTGTGTAGCACTCAAACAATAGAGACGAATCGGCAAAATATGAAAATCGCGTAACTCTGGGTTTGCGTAAGTCGAGGTGTTTCTATACTTGACTTGTTTCCATGAACACAGCTCTGTAATGAGTTATTAGTATTTTGCTTGAATTGCAATGAGTTATATTTTCGGATTTCATGGAATGTGAAAAATAAAAAGATTTCTAAATTCTTCATCAACAAATGTTAAAATTTGTTTTCTTTATAACTGGAGTTTGTTGCTCTGTTTTTGATAAATTATCTAAAATCTTCCAAAATATGCAACTATAATTTAGCCAAACTGAAAATAAAGAGGAAATTCTTATTAACGGATTGACTAACACATCCCCTTGAAATTAATTCAATTGAGTTATTGAGCTGTTGACAAAACATTCATTATATATTATCTTGCATTCTCATAGCCTTTTAAGTGTGCTTAAATAATCATAGTGAAAAAGCACCACCCAAATGAGAAATTGCTTGGTATTCATGAAAGATTTTAATGAACATTTTTAGGTACGAGTTTAATATCCGGGGTAATAGCGCCAAGTTGTTTATGTTCGCCAAGATTGGCGATAACATTACAATATAGTTACCTTAATATATTTATTGTTTGTCAATGTGGTTGCCATGGGGATAACATATATTAGAAATAACTTTCATTGGGTTTTTTTTCCCGTGGTAACCCTATTAATTTCAGACGATTTATTTAAAAATTTAACCATTCTTCAATTGTTATTCAATAGAATTATTTTCTATTGTTATTCAATAGAATTATTTTCTATTGTTATTCAATATTCAATAGAATATTTCTTTCTTAAAATAATAAGCGTTTTGCTTTTAATTATCGCTGTAAATCGTTTATTTTCGTTTTATTTTACGTTTTAAAAATGTTTTTTTTTTACGTTCTTTTTTCGATGAAATTCGTTGAAGGAATTTGCAGTGCAAGTTTTATATTGCAAGCTTTCAGTACTTTTTAATTGATATTCATTATTAATTTTAACATATATTATGCATTTTTTTTATGAATAATATAATATAAAAATGCAATTTTTTTTACTATATGTAACAATCATGTAATATTCGTTATTTATAATTGTTTCTTAAATATTTATAAATATTAAATTTTTTGTTATTTATTTATAATTATTATTGTTACTTATTTATTATGTAATTTATTTATAACTATTTTTGTTGTTTATTTATTGCTATTATTTATAACTATCCTGTTACTTATAATTATGTTATACAAGTATTGTGCATTCTTTTTATTTATTTACAATACGATGATTATTCTTTTTTATAATTACTATTAAATTATATCACATGATTATTATTTCTAATAATTATTAAATCATACTGTATGAATATTATATATAATTACGATAAAATTATATTATAGGATTATAATACGCTGCTTATAATACTTATTATTAGTACATGTTACTTTTTATTATGTTATATTGATATTCATTATTTATTGATTGATCAAGGTTATTCTCAATCTCTTACTACATCCTTCATTTGAAATACATTCAATGTATTTCAAAGCAATTCTTTAAAATTATTGTGTATCATTAAATTATACCGCTAGGCCGCCATATTGGATTCCATTCCAGCAACAAGAAGCGCTGCTTGGCGCCATTACCCCGGATAACAAACTAGTTCCAAATGTTTTATATTCATAGATAAAATTTGTTTTGTTTTTTAATTTTTAAAATTCTTGACATTTCAAATATATATGCAACGGGTTCTGTATTTTTTCAGTGATCGTAGTGGTCAAGGTCACAGACTCGCGTAGTCGGCGTGTCATGAGTTTGTTCCCAGTACTGCTGAAGACTCGCTGTGCAGAGAGGGCTGTTGCATGTTAAATATGTCGAGGTTCAAATGTCCTCCCGTTGGCGTGATGTGGACGTTAGGAGAGGGAGTGCCAGCTCAGCCGTTGTCCTTTTCACTTGATCATGGTTCAAAATTACGAGTTCTGTCACTAAAAACCTTCGAGTAGTTGAATAGTGTGATGTTAATATTCGCACATTTACTCTGTATTTTTTGAAGTTCTCAACATGAGAAAGTATATGCTTTCTCATGGTCACTCTTTTCTCTTCACGAATACTAACATCAGATTAATTAATATTTGCTCTGTTTTGCAAAACCTGTCCTTCTTATCAAGATAGTACTTAGCAGCTGAATTTAAAATTTAGTATGTCGTAAGTTTAGTCCCATTTAGCAGAGAGTTAAAGAAAAAATGCTGAAGTTTCGGGTACAAAGTTGCAATCTATCTTTAACTTCTGAGGGAAGTCATTAAATAAGTAAAGAAAAAAGGTTGAAGTATGTATCTGAAAATTCTTAATTGTTCTCACTTTTTCAATCTTTTTTCCTGCCTGGCAGCGAAGTTCCAAATTTTCGACCTTTTTATTTTACAGACGTTTTTAAAACACGATCTAATTTTTTTATGAGACTCAAACAAAAATAATTGCAGAATCGGAAAGATAATTTACTTCGCCATGATATAATTTATTTTACAAAATAATGATATTTTCTATTTCTTACGATTTTTTCTAAAATGAGTCAAAATCGATACATTTTTGTGAAAAAGATTTCTAAATTGTTCCACTTGCATTTTCTTAAGCGTTAATGAAATGATATTTTACATTAAAAAAGTTCTTGCTTTTCTCTTTTAGAATCAGTCATTTAAAAAATAAAATGTCAAATTTTTTTTACGATTTTTCAAAAAATACTCAATTTTATTTAAATACTTAATAACTTCTTTATTTACAAAAATAATCTCACGAAACTTTTTTTCCGTGCGTAGAATGATATTATCCGTAATCTGTACAAAGATCGAAAAAATTGCTTAAAAATTACGGTTTAAAAAAAATTGTTTTTCATTTTTTCCCCTTTTTGCGAGAAATATTTAAATGTTATTTTTGTTAAATTTTGTGTTTCAAAAGTACACTCGTTTGCAATCGACGTGTGAAGTTTGAAAGTGCTTTAACTAAAAATTAAGCCTTCAAACAAATGAACACTAATAAAAAACTGGATTTCACTTAATAAGATGGCTAAAAGTTTTGCACATTTGCGACAGGTCACTCTTAATGAGGTTTCAGTTGACGAGTGAAAGTTTTACGCTTGCGCGATGGGGAAGGTTACTGTTTTCGGGGTTTTGAGAGATAAAGAAAATTTTTCTGTTTTATGTACTGTCATTATTTGATATTTATAGCAGTATTCAATTCATTACACATTACAGATAAATGTTTTAAAGAGTGCAAGACAACTGATAGTTTTCTTCATTCTTAAAGAATGATTTAATGAAAAACAGTGGAATATACACTCAGGAACATTGAAAATAGTGACCCAAGAAGGAAGCTAAGTACAATCGCGAAACTTTGTAAATAAGTACAGCGTAATGTGATATGCAAATGATGCAAGTTTTGTGCCAAAACGCATGCTCATACACGCCGAGGTGGCACTACAATCAGGAAGAGGGTTCTATATAAGCCAGCGCAAATTGGAAGATTCATAAACGTGACGATTACCCACTGATTGTAGGAAGACTTAGGTAGGCAAAACATGCCAGGTAAACGTGCTAGAAGACATTTTTCACAGTTAAGCGAGTTTGAGAGAGGCCTGATGATCGGGAGGAAAACTGCAGGTTGGTCGACGCACCGTGTTGCTGGCCAGGTGGATCGTTTGGAGTGTGCCGTTAGAAATTGTTGGGAGCAGTGGACACGAGAAGGTACCCAGGCGCGGAAAACCGGGTCTGAAGCGACCAGGAAGACCACGAGGAGAGAGGATCGAAGATGTTATCGTGTCACTCTGTGCATGATTTAGAGTTGTCTCTTCAAGATTTGTGGGCCCATCTGTCTCAGGACAACATAAGGTGCCTAATCAACTCAATGCCGGACCGTGCGGCGGCATGTATTGCAGCTGGAGGTGGTCCAACGCGCTATTGAAGTTGCCCAGTATTTGTGTCGTTGCACACCCTGTATTCGTTTAATTGTCTTGTTTTTGTGATCAAGTGAATCTCTCATCTGTGTCGTTATGTGTATTAAATTTCATTTCAATCCGATGCTTTCTTCTTGGGTCACTATTTTCAATGTTCCTGAGTGTATAAAAAAACCCTCAAAAATTCTGAAATATATTTTTATCACATAATATATTTTCTTTTTGAATGATTTTATACAGTGAATGTAAATAAATCTCCAGCCTTTTTACTTTTTTATTTTTATATATTTTTAATCTGCCACAATTCTGTATGGTGTTGTTTTTTTCTCTTTTTACAAAACAATGAAACTTTGCATATAAATAAATTTATTTAAAAAAGGTTTATTAAATATTAAGTCATATATTTTAAAAAATTATTTTGTATTTAAAAAAAGTAATTACCTTAATTATATAAATATTTATATATATATATTATACTTTATAACTATAATTATTAATAAAGAAATACTTTTTGTGTAAAAATATGTTATAATAAATATTAAATGATATTTTATATCAAAAATAGTTATAAAAAGTTTCATAATATTATACACAATATATTATAAATAAAATATTATATAAATTATTATATAATACATTATATTATAATTATTTATATAAAAATATTTTTTTATTATTATAATAAAAATAATTTTAGAAGATGCCTATAAATATTAAAAGTCACCAGATTTGGTGAAATTGAATATCTCTTCCTTTTATTTTAAAGGTCTTTTCACTCCTTTTTTCCTGAGAATTTCGTGGCACGTTCGGCAGATCGCTTGATTACTGCTGTTTGTACCCGTGTTTGAAACAACATCATCGCTTATTTTTTATGATTTTTTAAAAAGTACTCAAAATTTTAAACCTTTTCATTTATAAAAATAATTGCGTGAAACTTTTTTCCTGTTTATCGAACATTTCAAAAATTGTTCACAATTTGAATTCAACATTTAATGTAGTTGTGAAATTTTGTAATTATAAGAATATCTACCTTTTTTCTCTTTTTCAACATACAACTATTTTTAAAAAGGTACATTTTTGTTTCTGGGGGCTAAAAAGTTGCAAAGTGTGTGAGTTGAGTAATAAAGTCACACTGTTCACCTACTCGAGAGCTTTTGGTGATGGACTTCGAAATTTTGAACCATGGTCAAGTGACGAAGATGAGACTTGAGCTGTTACCCATCCCTCCGAAATACCATACCACACCAACACTAGGAGTTAAAGCTCTTGACAGATTCAATGTACATCACTCCTCTTAACAGTGGGTCTTCAGCAGTAGCCAAAATTTTAAAAGAGCAGTAATAGTTAATTGTGGGAAATTACCATGAGAATTTTGTAATGACGTCAATATAGAAATAACACCAACCCAACAGGAAGGGATGATAGCAAGAGAGGAATTTCCATGACAATATGTTATGCACTCAAAAATGTTTGTGGACAAACCTGTCTGACAAAGAAAAGCGAAAAAATTTCGAAACTGGTACTTTTGAGTTATACACTTGGTAATAGCCTGAGCAATGCCAGGCTAAGTGGAGAGGGTAAAAAGAACAAAGTAATTTTGAAAAAGAATATTTGAAGTGCTGATTATGTGAAGAGAAGGTACAATTTATATTAAAGTAGAGAAAGCTCGTGCAACAGCGTGCCATGCAGCTAGTAGTAATTAGTAGATGTGCAGAAAAATACTTATACATTTATATAGAAAAGTGATTTATTTGAAATTAAGTATTCAGACTGAGTAAAAATATATTGGATAAAATAATTAGTTAAAAATTTTCTAAGGATGATTATATTATCATTTGTGTGCAAAAAATTTGGGTTATTAAGTTAGGGAGATTTTAAGTTACTCTTTTTTTATTTGTATTAATAGTCACTTTGAAAAATATATCTGAATATTGAAATTCATAAAAATTAGTACTTTGGAAGATTTTTGTTTTTGTTTTAAAACAATATCAGAGGAAAATATAGCTTGAGAAGTACTGTTTGAGTCTGAAATTTGTCTTTACTGATTTTTTGTAATTTATTTATACTCTCATCATTGACATATTCTTTGTAGGAAGCTGTAAGTATATTTTTTTTATTAGTTATTTTAGAAAGCGGTGGACATACTCGTTTTATTCACATGCATCTATTGCTCGTTGAATATTCTCCCTAATGTCCTTCATTCAATGTCTCATACACAGTGCATCACATCTTGATTGATTGTCTGGTGTTTCATGATCGTTGTTTTTCATTCATCTTCTTTAAACTTACCTGATCTGGTGGGGTTATACCCTTATCGAAACTTATTTTGCTTTTCTTTGTAATACTGGCTTTTTATTTTGTATGTAAGATTTTATTATGAACCTTTTCACACATGCATACACACACAATAATTTTACTTAATATTTTGCATCTGATTTCATATATTTTAAGCAAATGTTCTGCATAGCTTTTGACCAAAATGTTGGCTCTTTTGCCATAAATCTTCACTAAATCTTTCTAGCAAGTCCAACTCTGGCTTTAATTTAGTGTTTTATTAGGTTATGCTCGTATCCAAAATTAACGTTACAAGCATAAATTTCAAGAGTGAGCAAAAAGCAAGCATATTAAATCCTAATATTGTGAGTTTTGACTGATAAAAATAATTTGTATGGCCATTTTGAATGAAAAACGTTAAAACCTATTTCGCAAGAGAGCTTTGAATTTTTGTGTTTAGACGTGTGTTAAGTGCAAATTTGTATTAATTTTGTTAGTACGAGTTTCTGCAATCATTTAGATGATGTTTTAATTATTAAGCTTGATTATTTTTAACTATTATTAAATCTTAGAATAATAGTAGACACTGCCAGACAAAGCACTTTCTCAATATTCTTTAGATTTGATTGATACTTTGATTTTATGATTGTTAAAGAAGAAAATGTCGTTTTTTGGAAACAAGTGGTGTGTAAGTTGCAGAGTTCCCATCCCAAATAAGAGATGAACCTCCTCATTAGAAGCATTAAAATATTAAAATACTTAACTTCTGCTACCCAATTTGTCAACACAATTTAAGTGCAATCGTGAGTGAAAAAATTTATAAGTAGTGCATAATTTGCTTGCTAGAAAAAACAGAGTGGACACAGTCCACTTGCCTTTAGAGAAAGACCGACTGATGAACTTTTAGAGTGAGGAGAACCTCTCAATCTGACAGAGGGCATGAAAACTAGTGATACGCTCTAATCTGTTTCAGATGCTAATGAAGGTGTGACGGGGTGTGCTGGGTACCTACAAAGGAGCTGAGCAGAGGGGTTACTCAACGATGATGTATGACTAAAGTTGGTACTCAATCGCACCCGATAAGATGGCTTTCTCTAATAAGAATCTTATTATTATTAATGGCAAGAAAGTTATTTTATGTTAAAAGATATATCACAAATCCTAAAATTTATGGCGACCCCAGCCGAAAGTGTGATAATACATAAAGCTTATTCATGTTATCTTCTTTTTTTGTGAATTACGTGACTTCGTAATACACTTTCCACATATATATAAATTTTTTTCCTCTTAAAACAGATGTTTGTAGTTTTGTTTTCTTTGCAGTACCTTATTTGACACTTTTTTGCAAACCTGAAGTCAGACTTGTAGTTGTAGACGTTTCGGTATATTTATATACTGTCAGACCTCTATTTAATTAAGTTGCTAAATCCTAAAAATAGTTCGTTATATAGAGGTTCACCTTTCAATGCAGGGGAAACTTGTGTGCCTAGGGTCCCCCCATTTTTATTTGAATAATATTTAGTTCTAAGTTTTATTACTCAGTTGGGTGAGTGGGAACACCAGTTCCTACTTTGGCATTCATTTTGAAATTTTGCAAGAAAAGCTGTAGTTATAAACCACATACTATATAAATGAATATTAGACTATATAAATGAAACACATTTTTATAAAGTCTGAAGTAAAGTTTTGCAGCTCATCTCTTTTTACTGTTGTACAAAGCAAGTCAAATATTTTTCTTTGAATTTTTTCTTGTACATAATTTTTTTTGTAACATTAAGTACTAAATAAGATTTTAAATAAATCTTCCTTCCATGTGCGTTTTTCTGCAGAAGACATTTTTTATAAAATCACCTAGTCTTGTACCTGAGGCCAAATAGTTGCCTTGTACCTAGGTCCAAAGCTCTTGGTCCAATTGCAATTAATATTCTTTCTTATTATTTTATTGAAAGTGTTTTAATTATAAAAGGAGGAAAATGGTCTTAATTATCTGAACCATTTTCATTTAGTCAAGTTTTTTTTATTATTATTATTTGATATTATTAAAATGAGAGGAGTGTATGTGTTCTGAAGCTTTCAACATGCTTGATTTATAAAAAAATAATTAGCTACCATTATTGTTATTATTCAAGATTATTATTTTGTTTATACAAACATAAAAAATTCATTTAATTAACAAAAAAAAAAACAAAACAATTTTTTATTGTTATAAAAATAAAAATATAATTCTAAATCAGGTTTTTATGATAATTCAATTAAATTTTTAATGTATCAGTTTTCTTCTTTATGAGCAATGGACTATATTCACAGACAGTTGGCGCCAAGTGGGAAATTGCGTGACACTACTGGTGGCAGCAATTGCACATGCTTATTCATTACCGTGGTATAACCTATATGCTAGTTGTTGACATTCTTTTGGTTTAATTTTATCTAATTAAAAACATGTATGATTGTGTTTTTGTATTATTTTGGTATATATATATATTTGTTAGGAAATAATCTTGACAACTCTTTTATATAATTTTTGTTTTATTCTAATTTATTTATCTAATTAGGTAATTGTGCACTTTGACTAGTGTTAGCTGGCATATTTATTTAGGTTGGATCCTAGCATTTATTTATAGTTCTTGGTGCACTTAGATATGGCTCTTAGTTATTTTAGTTCTCAATTAATTTAGTAGTTCTTTATTATATAATTTTGCGCAAGAATGGTTCACAGCATAGAATCAAATCTACTTTTTTTAAAATTGTATGACTATCGAATAACAATGGTATCATTTCCTTAAAAAGAACTCATACCTATTATTATCCAATACAGTGTCAGTTAGGTGTGAATAATATAAAAAATAATGTCTGTTTGTGTGTGTGTGTGTAATTTTAGTTAATAATTCAAAGTCAAGAGAAAATATTTATTCTGAAGTAACACAATTGGATGATAACTTGTGGGAGGATGTTTCTTTGATTTTTACCTTCCACAAATTATCAATTTCTAAATTATTAGTTATTATTCTTTGCTGTAAAAAATTAGTCATTTCTTTCTTTAAATTAAAATAAAATATTCTTAAGGGGAATGAAACCATTACAAAAGGGGTAACAATTTTTAGAAATGATTAAATTTAATTTGATGTTATAATCTTATTTTTTCAAGTACATGCTTAAGTTTTAAAAAGGTTTATTTATTGAAGCCTGTGTATATAGAATATTAGTAAATATGAAAGTTTTAGATAAATGAAGATAATTATCTTTTGGTGAAAGTGTATTTTTTTTCATCGGTTTTTTTTAAAATCTCATTGGCTACTTAAGAAGTAAGTATTTATATTTATCCTTGATTTCACAGTTTTCTTTTTTTGCACAAATCCTTAAAATAGTTTAATTCCTGAAAACTCAGTGTTATGCATGTAAAGATAATTATGGATATGAGTACATGATTCATATATATGTCTCCTGCGCTGAAAATGAATTTTTTTACAACTTCATGAATTATAAATTTTACAATAGAATGGCTTACCAATGGCTCTGTAAAAGACCAAATCTTTTTTGCTTTTTTCTTTTTGTTTAATTGACATACATTACAATGTTTAACAAATTTTGAAATATCTAAGTTAATATGAGGCCAATAATATTGAGGAGTAATAAAATTTATCACTTTTTGAGTACCAGGATGTCCAAATTGTTCATGAGCCTTTTGCAAAAATTTTCTTCTTAATGAAAAAGGTACAACAATTTTAAACAGATTTTTCTTTTTAGGAACAAAGACATCAACTTTCTTATAGTTAGGATCATTTATATTATCTAAATTTTGATGGATTTTTATCTCATTTAATTCAAGTAAATGTACAGAGTGTTGGATATATTGAGCAATAGGATGTCTTGATAACATGTCAGCTTCAACATTATTAGTCCCTTTTAAATATTTTACTTCATAATCAAACATGCTTAATTTTAAAGACCAACAACAACAACAAAAAAAATAATAATCTACCCCTTAAATTTTTCACATTTTTAAGCCAAACAAAAGCAGCATGATCAGTGTGAATTATGAATTTTTTACCATGTAAATAATAATAAAACTTAACAAGAGCATCTACTATGGCCAAACATTCCAATTGTGTGATACAATAATTTTTTTCATAATCACATAAAGTTCTAGAATGATAAGATACTGGGTGAAGAGTACCAGAATTATCAGGTTGTTTCAAAATAGCTCCAATAGCGTTCAGCGAGGCGTCACAGAAAACATGAAGAGGTAATTTAGGATCATATAATTGTAATACAGGTTTAGTTATTAATTTATTTTTTAACAATTTAAATGCTGTTTGACATTCAGCAGTCCAATCCCATTGTTTATCTTTCTTTAGTAGTTGATTTAAAGGTTCCCTAATTTTGGCATAGGAATCAATGAATTTGTTATAAATATTTACAGAACCAAGGAAACTTTGAAGTTTAACATTTTTGGGAGGTTGTAATTTTTTAATAGTTTCAATATTTTGATTATCAGGGGTAAAATGCAGCCTTCTTTAATTTCATAGCCTAAAAAGTTAATCTTATTTTTTGCAAAAACACATTTTGAAAATTTTAATTTAATGTTTTCCTCCTCATAAATTTGGAATATTTTTCTTAAATGAGCAAAATGTTCCTCCAAAGAATTTGAAAAAATTATATCATCAAAATAGTGACAAGCAAAATTTGAACACTTATGTTTAGTTAAAATTTTACGAATAGTACGATTAAAAATTGCTGTTGCATTTCGAAAGCCAAAAGGAAGAACTTGAAATTCATATAAACCTTCATTTGTAATAAAAGCTAATTTTTCTTTATCATGCAGAGGAATGTTCCAGTAGCCACTTGTGAGGTCAAGCGTAGAAAAAAATTTAGCGCTATTCAATTTATCTAGCAGTGAGTCTATTTGAGGTAATGGTTCTTTGCACATCTGTTTTACAAATTGCATTAAGTTTTCTATAGTCAATACATAATCTGGTTTTCTGCTCTTCATCTCTCTTATAAGCTAAAGTAACCAGGGAAGAATAACAACTATTGGATTCTTTAATTAAACCTGCAGCTAATAAATTTTGTATTTGTTAATTAATCTCAGCTTCTGAAGTGGCTGAAGTTCTATAAGCTGGCTGAGAAATTGGGAGGTCTGATGTTAAATTAATTCTAGGGGGTTCCATTCTTATTTTACCTACATCATACTTATTTTTAGAAAAAACTGTATTCTGAAAGAAGTTGTATCAGGTTAGAAGATAGCTCTTTATAACAGTCAGAGGTGAGAAAACTTCCTCTGAGGTATTTAGTAACTCTTCCTGTATATGTAATGAAATTTGTTTAGTGAGTGGATTCTGATTATTTACAATGATTTGTCCATTTTGTAGTAACTGGTTATGTTCACATTATATTGACTACATAGTCAATGTAAGTCCTAGAATAATGTAAGGTAGACTACTATTAATTATATATTATTAACTATAGATTTATGTTTCTTTCTACCTGTCCAATTGTTAAGTAAGCTTTGCATAGTTTGTTTAGCTGAAAATTGCCATGGGCTTGTGTGTGGTTAATATGTATAGGCCTAGTTGTTTGTTTTTGTAATCTTAAGTTTTTTTACAATATCTGCAGAAACTAAAGATAAAGTGAATCCAGTATCAATAACAATATCCACATTGCTCTGTTTAGGTAAATTGTCCAAGTTAGCTAGGCTTGGCAATGATGAGATGTGTCCGGACACTTGTAATTGTTAATATGCTGGGCCATAGACCTCAGTAGAGGGGTATTATAGGAATTTGTTGACTGCTAACAGAGTTCTCTGAGCTCTGAGAAACAGTGTTAGTAGCCAAAGATGAGTCATAAGTAACTGGGGTTTGTCTCAATTGATGTTGATTAAAAGGACATTGTAGTTTCCAATGATAAGCATTGGGAATTCCTTGTTGTGTGCAAATACTACATGGATATGGTGGCAGTCTATGTTGAAATATGGTGGCAGTCCATGTTGAAAATGTGTGTTGTGATTGGGTCTAAAACCTCGATTGTTAAAGCTATGAGCATGCTGATTTGGGAGATGTTGGGGACGCATTCTATTAAAATTTTGGAAGTTGGGTCGAAAAGAGTAGCAATTTTGAGGTACAAAAGTATTTTGTCTTGGTCGAATGGACACATTTTGTTCAGGCTCTGTTTTTGTGCATTGAAAAAAAATGACCCTAGGTGCACAGGTTCCCCTACTTTATAAACCACACAAAATAAATTTAAAATTTATAAACACAATTTTTTTAAGTAATTATTCATACCTTTTGTAAATTAATATTTATTTTATATATCGTACTCATCAAAAAAAGGAAAGAAAAACTTCAAGGGAAAAAAAAAGAATGTCATGGAATATGCTGTATTTTCTACATTAAGAAAATTTTATAGTAAAATTAATGAATTTTAAGGATATTTTATAATTAGAAATTCTAAACTTAATTACCACATGTGTCTCTTTAAATTTAATTATAAAATTTGTTAATTTTGTATAAGTTTTTTGTTTGAAAAAATATTTTGTTTCATAATATACCTCACATCTTTGTAATGCACCAAAAGTACTTTTGGGTGTATTTTCTTCACACTGTAAATCCGCTGCGAATTGTTTCGAATGAATTTATCATTACATGATATGAAGGTTTATTGATTTCTGCATTATCATTATTTTCGTCTTCATTGCAATCCATTGCTGTGTATTGTTTTTATTTTTCACACTATTCAAAATATCTGATTCAGTTAGTGATTTTCAAGCTACAAGAAACCGAGTTACCAGTATGACTGATCAACACTACAAATGAATGAGATACTAGTAGGAAGATGACGGACACAGGGACGCGAGGCAACTCCATTGAGGGTGCAAAGGGATATCGAAGATGTTTCGAGTGAGCTGGACAATGGGGGTTAAAGGTTGCACTTCTTGGATAAAACACCCAGAATTACATTGCTCTTGGTGAGTTAGGCACCTAATAAAACCAGTTCAAGATTTATGACCATCATCAAACATGTGAAAAGAGAGAAAAACTTGAAATGTCTAGAAATACTTTAAAAATAGTAAGAAAAAAAATTGAATATAATGAGAAAAAGTTTGTTATATGGGAAATGCACTTCTCTATTGGGAGGTTATTTTACGAAGAAAATCATGATATGTTCTTAGTTCCAGCAAAAGGCTCGTAATATGGAAGTTCAACTGTAAATATATGAGAGAAAAGTGACTCACTCACTCATCATGATATCTCCGGAACTATTAAACCTAGGAACTTGAAATTTGTTTGGCATGTTCCTTATATGGAGTACAGATCTGTTACAAAAGGGGTTTGCGAAAAATACCCCTTAAGGGGCATTGCGAGGACTTAAATGTCGTTATAGAAAAATATTCCCGTTTTTGAACTATTAGACCTAGAGACTTGAAATTGACTTGAAGACTTGAAAAAGACTTGAAATGTTCCTTTCATGAAGTAGAGATCCACTAAGAAATGGTTTTGCCAAAATTGACACCCAAGGAATTTGCAACAGGTTAAGTTTCACTATAGGTAAATATTAACATTTTTTAATATATATATATATATGAAGTATGGCTGGTATATTCCTTTCAAGGAGTTGAGAACCGCTATAAAAGAGGCTTTTATGTGAAAATGGACTCCCAAGGGGTTGCAAGAGGTTAAGGGGATGTTATAAATAAAATATAATCCCATTTTTGAACTATTAAACCTAGACTTGAAATTTAGCAGTCATGTTTCTTTCAAGGAATAAATTTCTGCTAAGAAAGGGATTTGCAAAAATTGACATCTAGGAGGGATTGTAAGGGTAGGATTCCTTTTTATGAGTAACTAAACCCCTATAAACTTGAAATTTAGAAAACGTATAAATCTTGCTGAGCAGAGATCAGATAAGGGTTCTTTCAAAAATATTGACCCACATTGGTGTTACAGGGAAGTATAGATTTTTTTAAAAAAAAATCCTTTTTGTTTCAACTATTAAATTAATGGATTTTCAACTTAGTAAATATGATTTTTTTATTGAGCTGAGATATGCTAAAAAAGTTTTTTTTAAAAAAAATTTACATTCCACCTGAATTTAATACACAAAATTTTTTTTCCCTTCAATCTCTATTGTTTTATTTTTTAGTTCACCCGTGCAAAGAGTGCAAGCTAGTATAATATATACTATAGCTTGTAGTATTCAAACAAAATATGCAATCTAATGCAATAAACCCTAGCAAATTCTTGGTTGTATCTAACTCGAACCTGTAATATAGTGAATTTTCTATTATGATGATCTTATTTATTTGCAGCAACCCTGGTCTACTTCATCACTGAGTGCTATTTGAAATTTTTATAATGCACTTTAATCCAACGAACGTATAGGTTCTAGGAACTTTAAAAAAATTTGAAGAAAAATATTTATAAGTGCAAAAATGTGTAATTTAATGGGTTTGGCACACAGTCATTCATTCAATTATGTATTTTGTATAAAGTCTTATGCAGGTCAAATGACCCATTGCGGTTGATAAGCCAAATTTCTCGGTGAAAATAATAAGAAAAAGGGTGAATATTGAAAAGTACATTTGATATTTTTTTAAATAAAATTAATAAATTCAAATGGCAAAGTGATAAACTTTTAAAAACTTTAGTTCTTTGCCAAGAATTTTTAACAAAAAGTGTTCAAGAAGTAGGCTTGGTGTTACTGCGGTTCTTTTGAAAGTATACCTATTTTTTTGTATCTGACCTGAAATCATGGTTTTTCACCCATGTTTTCCCTTTGAGTTTGGCACGAATGCTGTTTAAGGTAAGAGTTTATTATTTGATTGTCTCCTCTCCCTGTATGTTTTTAAAAAATTCGTTTTTGTTTTTAAAGCAAACTGAACATTTTATATTCATTTAAAGAGTACTATTTCATTATAATAAAACTTAAAACTAAGAGAAAGCTTTGTTTTTATCAAAAACACTGATATGTGTAAATATATAAAATAACTTGCCCCCCTCTGGATACTTTAAACTTTAACTACTGGATCCCTTGTGTGTATCTTCTGTAACTTCATTATCACTGCATAACCCTTTAACGCGCGGTGGTATCACTCCGAAACCACTATTTTCTAAAAAATACCTATAAACGCGCGCAGTGGTATTTGAATGAAACCAATGGTTCTACAGATATCTTTTATCTTTCATAAAAGACAGTAGATGTCAGCACTATACAAGAAAATCTTCTTTCTGTGAGAAAAATGCATAGTTTTAAAAGCCTTATTTGAACACTTTCAAAAAAGGTTTTTGTAGTAAATAAAAACAGATAAATATTCAAAGTAAGTTATGTACATTTTTGCTGCATATGCTGTTCATAGCATAACTAAATTTTAGAATGATAAATTATAAAAAGAACTGCCTCATAATAAGTCATCTAAGTGGTGGTTTCACTGATATACCACCGCACGTTTAGAACATGAAAACTGTCTGACTTCTAGCACACATGTGTAAGAGATATTCCTTCTTGCTTTTCTTTTTTCTGACTCAGACAGGGAAGTAACTAATAATTTATGGGGGTTTTGCCTTTGCTTTGGAGAAGGGGATTTTGTTTATATTGAAATGATGTTTTTTCTCGAATGTGTGGAAATTTTTTCTCCTCTCATTTACGTTCTTTTTATACTGAAGAGAGGTCGAATTTTTTGAATGATGAATATATGTTCTAATATAGCTGATGCTATTTCTTTTAATATTATTTTTGTTTATTTCTTTCAATTAAATTTGCTAATATTTAATCTTTTGAAGATAATTCTTATCAGTATTATTGCATGTTTTAATAATAAAGAAACAATGAAAAATCTGGCTATTGAAGATGATTTTAATCTCTTATAGTTATATTTTGTAATATTTAACATTTAAAATGTAATTCTAATACTTAATATTGCATGTTTTAGTAAATTTATTACAAAATATATAAAGAATAATCTTACAAATCTGATCCAAATCGTATATTGTTCATCCGAGAATTATGTCCTAAGTGTGCGGTGGTACTCCTGTGAAACCACTTCCCCCCACAGGGGGGGGGGGAATGTACTTTAATTTTTCTTAAAGGTATTTTCTGTTTTGAGGTTCTACACATTGCATTTATTAATTTTATTTTGAAAAATTCAGCGAATTTATTTTTTCGCGCGTCAAAGGGATAAAGAACTAATGACTGCAGAAACATACTTGGAATTTGTCTTTTATTTTTTAAAAAAAGGCTTTATCTGGTCCAAATAGTATATTAATACAAAATAGAGTTTGTAATAAAGAGCCTGAAAGAAAACCACCTGGTCCGACAAATCACATTTTTGGGTGCACAGATGTTCAGATAGATGGGTGGGTGATATTTTATTGGACACATTAGGACCCATCATCCTCATAGAACATTGCCTGACATACCTTTGCAGACCAGGTGCACTAGATAATACTCATCATATTATAATGCTGGATCACCAGAGAGTTCGAGGAACATTTAAGTGAATTTTAAGTTGAATCAAACCAGAATTCATGCTATTATTTGGGGACAAATGATCAAAAAACTTTATTTATTCTGATATCTGAAGGGGGTAAATAATCAATCAGAGAGTGAAATAAACCTTGAATTACAGCCACACAGGTTTAACACCAGAACAAATCCAAACACCAGTCACGAACTCGCTTGCCAATTCCAATAATGAATAATCTTTAATCAATATTCAAACTTACTTTATCGTGAAAATGTCTCCTTATAATTACAACATCAAAATCCTCTAGTTTTCCAATTCGTATCGCTATAAATCACAATTTTAATTAGTATATATCATGGCTCCTCAAAGTGATGCTCTCAAATCAATCAAGCACTCTATGAAACTGATTTTCGCTAGATTTTGGTTCAAAACTTGCTACAAAATAATGTCTTGTCTTCCAAATTCCCTTGATATAAATACAAATGAACATTTGAAATTCCACCTAATATACCAAATTCATGATGTTATGCTGCCACCTCGCAATCTACGGGAATCGCAAGACAAGCTGGTAAATGCCTGGTACCAGAAGCTTCGGAATACCTATCAGCACCTTGTGGAGTCAATGTGTCTCTGGGAATCGGCATTTTTAGAGCAAAAATGTGGTCCTGCATATTAATTAGTTGGCAGTGGCGTAATGTACACCCCCGAACCGCGGGGGCCCAAAAATTCTGCGTTACGCCATTTTTAGATGGCCATAATGTGTAATGGGTTTTCAGTTTATTTAAATCATAAATGTAGATTTCATTAAAAAATCATAATTGTAGATTTCATTAAAAAATATTTTATAGGTTTTTCTTGGCTTTTATGGGTTTTTTTTATTAGTCTTTCTTGATTAGTTAAAAATTTTCATATTGGTTCTGTGTTTGTGTCAGAAAACATATTAGAAAGTGGTGATCTTAGTGCCATTTCGAACACATATTGAAAAGTTAACGCCTTATCCATTAAAATATTTTGCAAACATTTTACACCTTCCTCCATACAGTGCAATATGTTCTAGATTTCATGCTTCACTCATTAGTTTGTGTGCATAGAGAACAAATTCAAAACATATTTAGTGAAATAGAAGCATATACTATACTGGTGATGTTTCCTAAGACTACTGAACCAAATCAAGTGAAATTTGGCTTAAAAATACTAAAAAGAGTTGTTGGTCCTCACTCATGTGCTTGATTTATACTCATAAAAGCATGGTTATTGAAAAATGAAGGAGCAAGATTGTACTTGAGGAGGATTTAATGTGATATACTAGAACCCTTGTCAACAATTTGTGGCTCTCATAACGAATTCTCGTGCTATTTATAAGACTGTTTGTGAAGTATTGGTACAATAAATCCCTCTCCTCCACCAAAGCATTATGTCGCTTTATGAGTGTTCTGGGAGGGGCCTGGTAAGCTAATTAAAATTAACAGAAGTTTTGAATATTTTTTTTTATCTTCTATTCAATAAATGACAAAAACATTATTTTAAAAGTCTTTGTTTGAGGTTTCTTATTATTTACGTCCCTCTTAGTGAAAAACTTCAACAATTATATACTTAAATCATCGTTTTTAGTTACATGAATGGTTTTTCAGTTGAAAAAAATTTGTAAGTTATAAATACAATGAATGAAACATTTCTTGATAAACAGTGTGAGTACTGGATACTTTGAAATTCTTATTACACTCTTTCCTAAATTCATTTTAGTTAACATTTATCTAAATGTTGAGAGTAATTTTACATATTTCAGTAAGTATGAATGTGTCATATTTAAATACTTAAATTCAGAATTAATTAAATTTAAGAAAAAGTGTGTATTTTTTCTCCTTTGTTTGTAGGATTTTCTTTTGAAAGTGTTATAACTCCATATTTCTTTATTTATGAATATTTTTGTTATTTTTTCTCCTTCTCTCATGCTTTAAATTTTTTTTAGTTTTACAGAGAAGATGATACATCAACTATAAGGTAAATATTGCATTTGATTATGAATTCTTTTTATTTTCTAAGTTTTGAAACTGCAAATATTGCTTCTAAGTATAGATATTTTTCAGTTTATTATCATTATTTAGACTTTTCTACATGCCAAGGCTTAAAATACCTTTGATTTATTGTGCTTTTAAATTTATTTTACACTGTTAGTTAATTGCTGTTTGTTAAATTAAGCTTTTTATTATTTCACATTTTAATCTAATTGAAATAAAGAAACTGCTGTCTTTTAAATAATTATCGTGCTTTATCATTTTGTATCTAGAACAACTAATCCCCCCTCCCTTCTGTGTTCAAAAATATTTTTGACATCTCTTAATTTAAAAGATTGTTAGAATTAAATACTCTCTCTTTACACAATTGAACTCAAATGTTCATAAATATATTGTACAATATAATAATCGGCACACCGAGAAGTAATTTTGGTATTTTCAAAGGTGTTTCTTCTGAACATGCAAATGATTAAAACTTGGTGTCTATTGAATGAATAGCTGAAACTCTAATACTGTGAAAATCGTTTTACATGAAACTGAGGGGGGACTGAAATATTTTTGTGTTTAAAGAATTTCGTGTTGAAGGATATTGCAGTGGCTGGGACTATATAGTTAACACAATTAAGTTTATTAGAGTAAATTTTATTTACATAAATATGAAAATATACATGTATTGAATAAAAATCAATGAAACAAACATTATGGAATTTAATACAAAATTTTCAAGCTTTTTGAAAACAAAACATTTATCGAGTTTATGGAAAGTAACCTGATATACCCCTTTCTTTGCATTGTCCTTTTTAGCATCATATTGTCAACAAATTATTCAATGTCATCCATTTTTTTATTCATTTCATCATTGGAATCTGCATCCTAACAACTGTGCATTCTTTTCATGATGTTCCTCATTTTGGATGATGTAGGAACATGAGCTCATTATTCATTTCTTTTTCATCATCGGAATCTGCATTAGTGATATTTTTTTAGCTTAGAACAAACACCGAAATGTCTTTGTCTGCTGTAATTCATGCTGTACACACATTATCATCTACTGCAGTGAATTCTTTCGATGATGCAGTAGGACAGTCCAATAACACAAAACTTTCTCAATGATTTCATTGTCTGGTGTTTTCCGTATTCGTTCTTTACCAGAAGGGAAATCTTATTGTATTAAGTGATTTTCATTTTGTGTTAAGGGAAAAAGAAATGCATGAAAATACATAGTAGTTTGTTGGGACCATTATATTATTTCGTGTTTAGTGATATTTCAACTTAAGCGTTTTCACGCTAAACATATTTCACTGTATATCAGAACTGAGCATTTAATAGGTGTATATTAGGAATAATTCTCAATCTGTGCTGATCAAAATGTCTGTTACGTTTGATTGCAGATATTTATCTCAATTGTAATAATGCATTGCTGATGTATTAATGTTCATTACAAGCATCAGTCTTGATTGATATAGGTCATAAATTGGAAGAGGCTGGATAGGCAAATCAAAAAAAAAATTTTGACAAATGGTTGGGGTTGACCTAAGACCACAGTAGATATAAGTAACAAAATGATTGCTTGATGAACTGCACTGAATTCGTTATCAACCATCCAACTTGTGCTACCTGCCATATAGAGGGGCTTATACGGGTTTAAATCTATCAAGATTTAAAGTCCTCATGTTATTTCTAATAAGAATATTTTTCTGATTAGTTTTGAATGTGGTTTTTATATTCTTTCTTCTAGTTTTGCTGATGTAAATGAAGAGAATTTAAATGCATATGCAAGCCCTATTGCCTTTCATCCTCCCATGTTGAATTTTCATCTACGGTAAGTCCTAAAAGGCTTGTGTTCTGTTAAAATTGTTGGAGAAAATATATACATCAGCTCTTCTAATTTTAATTTTTTGTATTTTAGTCCTGTTGGAATGCCTCATATGGAACGTGTCATTATTCAGAATTTAAGTCCTGATACTAGTATTCATATGTTATCTATATCAGGAAATACATTACATACTCATTGTTCATTTTTTCAAGAGAAGGTAATGCCTAGTAAAAGTAAACGTAGCTTTCTTGTGTTAGTTTTAAAAATCCTGAAATTACAGAAAATGTTATTTTTGACTGTATAACTTTTTATAAAATGGTGTGGGTTTTTTTTTCGTTAGGTAATTCCACCAGGTGGGAATACCAGCTTTGATGTTGTTTTATTAGCCAGGGAAGAAGGTCCTGTTGAAGATACATTATTTATTCATACGTCATTAGGTTCTTTTAAATTTCAGGTAAAGGATATTCTTTATTGTAAAAACACCTGGTTTTTTTTATTACTTCAAGATAATATGAAGTATAGGTATTTTTTTTAAAAATTGAAAAAATTAAAGTTTAAAATTGGATTTTAATTTTTCAAATTCATAATTTATAGTGTTTTAAATAGAAGTAGTAATTTTGGGATGACTACAATTTGGAATTTTTGTGTAGAGAATTGGTTTTTTTTTTTGCATTTTATTTCTACTAATTAGAAAGATATATATAATGTTGTCCTTTAATGATAATATGTGATTATTCTTGTGCAATGGTATGTGCCATCTTGATATTGATGAAATTATGAAGCTAATTGAATACATTTGAATAACTTATGAAAAAAGTATTTGTAAAAGTCAAAGTATTTATTGAATTAATTATTTGAGAAGAATTCATATTATTCTAGTATTGTTAGAATGTATCCCACCTCAAAAATCAATCTCTTTAAAAAATGGTCCCAGAATTAAAAAGCTTGATCAATAATTAAAACATTTTAGCAGCAAAGAAAAGATCCTTTGAGCAGGTTTGCATGTTATTCAGATATAGTGAAACCTATCTTAATGATTATAATCTGTTCCAGAAGCTTACTCACTAAGTGAAACAATTCTATGTGTATAAATTAATCTAAATACGATGATGTGTTCCAATCCATAAAAAATATTCAAAAAGGAGTGCATCAAATTCTTTTCTTGTACCTCTGAATGATCCAATGTAGAATGGCAAATTCAGTTAACAGAAAGAAATTTAAAGAATAATGAAATGGAAATAGTTTATTATTTATAATACATACTCATTTATAATTCTTTATGAGGATACTTTCTTAAGAAATTTGTTTTTGCAAATGCTTCAAAAATTGATGAAAAGGAAACACAACATGAACATTAAATAAATTTGCAACCCACTAATATAGCCACTATTGTGTGATACTTCTTAACCCATTCAAGATAGGTAAAAGGAGAAAGAAGTGTTCCCCCAGGCCCTCGTACTCCTAGAGTATACATACACATGGGACCAGTTGATTTCCCCCCATAAACCTAATTTCATTTAAAAATTTATATAAAAGCATTATTGCAATTACACTGTAATTTACTGTTTATTATCATTGATAGTTTCTGAATATACTGTAATAAAATGTATGCAATATTTTAAAAAAACAATTGGCAATAAAATTTTTTTTTATTTTAACAAAAAAGTTATGTAATAAATACTTTCAAAAAATGACTAATTTCATGCACTTGCTTATGATTATTCAAAATATGAAAAAAATTAGGAAACTATTAGAAATATTAGGAAATTATAAAAAAAATGTAAGAAAATGTGTTTAATATTTAAAACTTTTTAGACTTCTGATACATTTTAAAACATTGCTTGGAACTCTTAAATTAAATTGTCTGCCATAGTATCCACATAAACAATTATTTCAATGTCATCTGAATAATCAGATTTACTACCATTTATATTCAAAAAATTATGTACCTTGATTTCACTATCTGATTAGTTCATCAATTTAAAAATCTCGCTCTCACTTAAATACTCCACTCTTTCCATCATGCTGACTAAAATAAAACTGTTTCAAAACATACAAAATACTATTTAACAAACCCCAAACTATAAATGTACTCGTAAACTAATAAGCATTCCATTTTGTTCTCACTTCATTAAAATATAAGTGAAAACCCAGAGCACAGTAAATCATAGCCTTTAAAAGTCCAATCCTCTTGAAAAGGCTGAACACTTGCAGTTGTTTACATTTATAAATACTCCGGATCAAACTAAAAGATCTCGGAACTGAAAGGGCATGTTTGAAGGTCAAAGCCCTATGAGACATTATTCGAAATTATATCAGATTTCAACTGTCACCTAGTGTCTTTTTAAAATTGAAATAAAATGTTCCAAATTGAAATCATGTTGGTATGATCATAAGTGGCTGAAGTTGGAAAAGCCAGTCTTGTATATGATTAAGTGGACCATGAAGGCAGAATCGCTAGATAACTGATACATGATCACAGTCCTGATCCGGTTAATGTTTCCTGTGGAAACAGTAGCAAAGTAGTTATGTTCCTGAACTTGTGATTGGCATTATCGTGTTGTGATTTTGAGTCCTGGTGCCACTGGAGACTTGCTGTGTAGAGGGTTGATGTATGTTAAAGCTGTCTAAGCTCAAAAGTGTTCAAATTGTATGGGAGATTGGGATGCCAGTTCAGGTGTCATTCTCATCATTTGCCCGAGGTTCAAAGTTACAAGGACCATCCCAAATAGCCCCTGTGTAGCTTCAAAGTGTGGCATTAATTTTAGAAAATCAAATCAAAGCAATATTTTCCCATGCTGTCAAAAATTCTCTTATTGTGCCAGAAAATTGTGGCTTTGCTGTTGCCTCCTCTTCAGAAAACTTTCCTCCACAATTTCTTGTGTGGAACATAATAAAAATCCATAAGCTATTCATTGGTTAAATCTTTGCTGTGTTCTTCCTTTAGCTTATTAATATCATTGTTATTTACCTCCAGTTTTATGATCTTGGCAAGACAGAATCTCGTCAATTACAGGCTCAACAGGTACTGTTTCAAATCCTTCAAAAGTTGTAATTGACAATACTGTGTGGTCAAAGCTTTTTCCAAGCTGACTTGATGGTTCTCTTAGTAATTTTTTCTTCTCAAATTATCATTTATTATGATGTAAGCAACAATGTGAAAGTGGTATTTTCAAAAATTCTCTGACAGCAAAATTGTTCCCTTCAATTGTTCAAAATAACACCCAAGTATTCCAACATTAGAATGCCCAAAATATTGCCACTCCTTAAGTTGCTGGTCAGGTGACATTTTGACATTTGTTGAGATTAAAAGAAAAATTTCAATAAATATGCATTTTAATATTCTTTTTATAAATATATATTGTACACTCAAAAAGATATTTCAGTAAATTAAGAATAATTTTGCCAGCTGTTATATTTTGTACATGTGCCACATGTCATTATTTTACAAGAACATTTCTTTTGTCATTGTTCTTCACCTTTTGTGCTTTCTTTACTGGAAATTTCAATATATTCCGTTAGTTCTTCAGCTAATGTTTGGATCAAAGTGTAACTTGATAATTTTTTCCCTTTTACAAATTTGAAAATAATTCAAGTGTATATGGGCTGTATAGCAAAATATTTTAGAATGAGTGAACTAGTTGTCTTGAACCTGTTTCAACTGAATATTTATTGCCTTGTCGTTTAGTCAACAGTAACTTTGCTTTGATTTGTTACATTATAAAAACTGAAAGTTTCGGATGTTTTTTTCTTCAAATTATTTGCATTTGCTTGATTGTGTAGAGCTTGGGATTACCACATTATTTTTCATTTAATACCAATAAATCATAAGTGTAGGACCTATTTCTTCACATTTCAATGCTTTTGTTGAATATAACATCTTTTCCCTCTGATTTTTGAATTTTTCATCTGGCTCTATTTATTGTTGTAACTTGTCTGTCTTTCCTTCTATTTCTTGGTCAAGAAAAGTAAAAGAAAAAAACTCATTTTTTTTCAAAATTTTAAAATGGCTTATTTAGTTTTGAAACTACACACTCAGAAAGTTTCTAGTTTGGATTTTGTTTTTCATTTTTTCCAAGGTTAGGAAAAGCATTCAAAATAAACTTTCTAAATTTGCAACTATCCAGAATTTTTCTCCATATTTGACTGGTTTGATGCTATAAACTAAGTGAAGGTTTGGCGATTGTTACTTATTTATCTTTTTTTCTATTATGTTCTGGCCTAGATATAACACCATATACAGTTTTTACTGAAATAGCACCATACTTATGAAATTATTGCAAATTTATCTTGCTTTGTTCTACTACGATGGATACATTTATTTGATATAAAATGTCAGGGATTGGGATATTTCACAAAATTTTCCTCTGCACATGGTTTCAGTAAAATCCATACAGTAGACCATTATGATTGAAGTTCCAGATTCCTAACTCCTGATACTCCACGTGCAAACAAAATTGAAATGAAAGTGAAAAGTTCTTTTGAAAAATATTAGGTATCATTTTCAAGTATTCTGTGAGATTCTATTGTGCATTTTATTACATGCTCTTAGTTGCTTTGTCTATAAATGCAGCCAAGCCATCAAAACACTATCATTACTCGTATTCTTTTTTCCCCATAACTATCTGGACCACTACTTTCTATCAAAATATGTTGAATTGCTTTTCCAAAAACATATTTGTTTCACACTCTCATTTTGATGATCATCTATTTCAATATCCTCATCTCCTTCCAATCAAAATGATACAATACGAATAAAATTTTGGTTATTAGATTGGATCATCATGCATACTGGATAATGTTCTACCTTCTGATTCTTTACTGGACATTTCTCCTAAAAGTGTGGTTATTTCTTCTCTCTTCATTAAAACTTCTCTCATAAGACATTTTAAATTTTATTCAAAGAATACATCACAAAAAATCAAATTAATCAACTCACAAGTGCGTATGCTATTTTTGCAAAGAATGAAATCTCAGCGGCATGTGTTAGTAGAGCTGATACAAGACACACAATGACCAGATGTCAAAAAACGACATTCCATTACTTCCCTACTCTTTAATGCACTCAAAACGCCATAGAACAATCAAACAGAAAAGCAAAATTTGGAATAGGGGAATTAAAATTGCTGCTGTGTCCAGTTGACTCCAGCCAGGTATTATAAGTAAATCTGCCCATCAAAAATTGTTTTAAAGAAAAATTAGACAAAACTAATTTTTTCAAACCTTCTGTGCAGACTCTTTCTACACTAATTTAATAAAAGTCAAGAGAAATAAAATGAATCCATCAAAATTTATGGATTTTAGAATTACATGCCTTAGAGTTGAAATGACACTGTCTGGCATTCTAGTGTTAATGTAGAGTTTCTTAAAGTTAGAAATAACCTGTTGGTCCATAGGCTGTAGTATAGGAGTAATTTTGATGGGTAGAAAGTGGATCTTGATAAATTTTAATTCTTCAGAGTGATCATCTTGTAGCCCTAGAGAATGGGCAGGGACATTGTCTCTAATAACTGGGACATGGAGTGTTTATATTCTCTTCTCATGTAAATATTTTTGCACAGAATGAGCAAACATTTCATTGATCCAATCAGTAAAAACTTCATTTGTCACCCAAGCCTTGTTGGAACCCCCACTTTCCGCGTTTAACCTTCGCTTCTTTTTGAAGGCTGTGATAGTCCCTGGGGACCTCACTTTGAGAACTAGAATAATTATGAGACATAAAAGAACCAGTAGCCATTTTTATAAATAACTTTCTTTATTTGGATATCTTTCCCAAATAAAATCAAGGACTTATTAACAAATTCGACTACTAATATTATGAGGTTTTAAAGATAATATCTTTTAAATTAGCTTAATTAGTTAATAATTCAATTAATTAATTTATTAAATAATGATCACGCAGAAATTACCACGATAAGAGATCCCAGAGTTATATTTAATAATGTTCTTATTAAACATTTAACATTAATCCTACTCTTAAAACTTGAATGAGACTTTAACTTCAAAAAAAGATATTTACCACTCGAATCTCAATTCTTCATGAGGTTAATTTATCTTCAACAACAATATTTCAATTCAAAATCACTATAACTCTATGTTTCAATGACTATCTCCTACTGCTCTAACTTTACTATTTCGTTTGACTTAAATACTGAATCTAATTTGCATAACAAGGAATCCTGTCCGCTTTTTTGGAGTTGATTGGAAATAGGTAGGGAATTAAATTTCCCTAAAAAGGTCGGTTCAGAAGGTTAGTGATAAAGTTCCGTATAGATTCGTCACAACCCCCTCCAAAAAGAAAACGGGATTTATTCGAAGGACTCAAATGTCCTGAAAATAAATTACGTAAATCCTATCTTTGTCTTACAGTACTGACGATATTAATTTCTAACTGTATATTACTGAAACATCTTCCGTAATGAAAAATGACAAAATTAAGATTTAGAATTAATTGACAAACCTCATAATATTTTACAAGTTTAAATTAATCCCTGCACTCTATCCATTCGGCAAGGGGGCGTGGGAAAAACCACCCTAGTGGTGGCAAAAAACCAGCCCCATAGAGTATGACTTATACATTATACAAAAAATTACAATACAATCTTCTGTGGCACTGGAACATCGAAGACTTCAGGGTCAGCTACCCTGAAAGATTGATATCCATTTGAGAAGTAGGTAAAAGCAGACATGAAGTTATACATTTGTTACATGAATGTCAAATACAATAAATATCTGGTTCCTTTGCCTTCCCATTCGAAAAACTTGATGCGCTAGTTAGTGTTAATGGTTAATCCTATCTAACTTCGCCGCGCTCTAAGGCACCAGATGTGAAACAAAACATACATAGAAACACACATAGCATATAACAATCATTTTGTAATAAACAAATAACACAAACAACCAAATGAATTGTCGCATCTTAGCGAAGTCATACATCGAAGTAAACAAATGCAAAATTTACAGATGTTTTCTCCAAAATACAAAAAGTAACACAAAAGTCGTTTTTTCTGTTATAGAAAAAAACACACACAATGCAGTGTCCACTTTTGTCAGTCTTCTTAATTTTAGAGTCCGCCAGTGACTTGCTTTAATTGCAAAAAATTCTTCATTTGTTCGTACCGCGAAGATAAAGAAACAATACAACCTGGATTTTGACTGTTAAATCCTATGCACTGGATCTCCATTCAACGCTTCCATACTGAGGCTTCTTCTGCGGAATGTGCTGCCAGGTATGCCGTTGATTTCGATGTTGTTGAGGTCCTCATGGATTCTGTCTTTTCTTGTATACGGCTCCGTAGATAGTATGGGCAAGGTCTCCTTGTATTGGTTTGATTCGACCGGACTGGTTTCTCCGCTTGTTCGTTGCGTCTTCTCGTTGTCGCTCTGGTCTGACGGGTCTGGTTATCACGTCCCCTAACTTCCATTCGGGATCCACTTGTAGTCGTAGTAGTTCTGCGATCAGGCAACTTTGATGGACCTGTAATGGACTCTACTCCTGGTGAAGAGGTATTAGGTCTCTTAAATTTATAAGTTCTGGATGAGATCGAGGATGGAATCGACCTCTTGACTCCCTGCCTTTGTTCAGGAGCGTGTCTTTTCCAGTCCTGATGATCAGATCCTTGTCGGGATCTCTTCTTACATATCTTGGACCGTTTTAAAGCTTGGTCCTTCGACGCAGTACTATTAATTTTACGTTTATTTCTGGGGATCTCCTGTGTGGTGTTACTCTGCCGTGATCTACACTCCTCACTTTCCTGACTAGAGGTTTTCCTATGCTCTTTAAACTGTCCTTGATGTGATCTATTTGACCCATGACTAACTTCTTGTTCGTCATATAGAGTTTCTACCGGACTATCCGAACTAATCGTGTCTGACTGACGAGGTCGGTACACTCGAACCTGATCAATATTAACAGTTATATTTCTTCCGTTTTTCCAAATAACTAAATTATTTCCTTTTATTTCCAAAACCTTATAGGGACCTTCAAATTTAGGCATAAATTTTCCCACCTGTTTCCTACCCGCAGCACTTAAGAAATGTGTTTGAAGTAAAACCAAATCGTTCACTTTGATGTGAACATCCCTCCTTCTGAGATTGTAATGTTTTTCCCAAGACTTATGCTTTTTTTTTGCATATTTCGTCTTGCCTCATCGAATAATCTTTCGATGTTATTACCAACATATTTCGCATCCTCCGTAACATTTATGAGCTTACTAAACGGAGTTATGATTTTCCTTCCCAAAAACAACTCAGCCGGAGTTTTATTTGTCGTCTCATTTACCGCCGTGCGCAATGCGAAAGCGAACTCGTGTAGAAATTGGTCCCAGTTTTCATGATTTTCTTCAACAAAAGAAGCTATCATTTGAACTAAATTTCTATTCACTCTCTCCGTGAGATTAGACTGTGGTCGGTACGTTACCGTTGTCATATGTTTGATGTTCAACCTGTGACTGAGATGTTCAAACACGTCAGAAATAAATTGGGGGCCGTTATCACTTATCAAAGAAATCGGAGCTCCGTAACGCGCTATATAGGTATTAAAAAAGGCATTAGCTATTGTCTGGGCTGAAGCTTTACGAAGAGGAATCAGGCCACACCACTTAGGGAAGTGGGCAGTTATAACTAATATGAATTTATATCTCTCGGGTCGGGATGCGGGGTAGGGGCCTACTAAGTCCAGCGTTACAATTTCATTTGGATATTTCGAAACTATAGGCATTAAACGACCAGCTGGTAGCGCGTTTTTATAATTAAACTTTTGACATCGGTCACAGGTTGAAACATATTCAAATATATATTTTCTCATAAATGGAAAATAGCACGTGTCACGAAGTTTAAGATATGTCTTCCTCTTTCCGAGATGTCCTGCTAATGGCAGATCATGAAATTCTTTCATTATATCTTTTCGAAGAGAACCAGGAATATAAACTCTTAGTTCTCCCAGATTAGAAAAATACTTCGCGTAAAAGAGGAGACCATTTATTAACTTGAAGTCCTGGGACCAACTCTCGCATACCGTCGCATTAACAGAACCGTCATTAGGGTTTTCTAAGTATCGATAAATATGTCCTAATTCAGGATCTTCCCTCTGTTCCTTAATGAATTGTTCACGGGAATTTATTGCGAGGGCTCTAAGAGCTGCGCACGAAATTTGCGATCCCTCGACACTGTCTACTGGATTTCTTGATAAAAGGTCTGCGACCACGTTTTGAACACCAGGTCTGTGCTCCCATTCTATGTTAAACTCTGACAATTTCAATGCCCATCGGATCATCCTACTTGATAAATTCTTACCATTGGTTAACTTCGTTAACGCTGCGTGATCTGTAATCACTTTTACAGGTAGGGGTCCAAAATAAGTTTTAAACTTATTTAGAGCCCAAATTACCGCCAAACATTCTCTTTCGGTAACCGTATAATTACGTTCTGCTTTATTAAGGGTTCGAGACGCGAAAGCAATAGGTTTTTGATTTTGTTGAAGCACAGCACCAATTCCGACCCCACTTGCATCAGTGAATAAATTGAACTGTTCAGAAAAATTTGGTAATTGCAAAATCGGTGCCTCCGTTAGTGTGCGTTTGATCTGATCAAAAGAATCCTGTGCTTCTCCCGACCAGTTAAACTTCGCCCCCTTTTTCTTTAATTGGTACAATGGTTCGCATATATCTGCGTATCGCGGAATAAATTTTTGGTACCAACCCGTCATCCCTAAAAATTTTGACACTTCTCTATTATTTTTGGGAGGTTTCATTTCCGTAATTGCCCGAATTTTCTTATTGTCAGTTTCGATTCCTTCTTTACTAATAATCAGGCCTATAAATATTTGAGTTTGTCACGAGCGAAGTGACATTTTTCTTTATTTAACGTTAGCCCTGCGTCTCGTAATAAGGTAAAAACCTGAGTTAAATGATCTAGATGGTCTTTAAACGATGGTGATGTAATAATAACATCATCCATATAAACCAACACGAAACGCCCAATAACAGGTTTGAGAATAATGTCGATGGCCCGTTGGAAATTAGGTGCCGCCCCAGAAAGACCAAAAGGCATGCGTAGGAATGCAAAAGTGCCATTGCGAGTGATAAACGCTGTTTTTTCTATGTCCTTTGGACTAATCGCCAACTGAAAATAGCCACTTCTGAGATCTAGAGTGGACATAACGTTTGTGTGAGGGATATTGGTGAGTAAGTCATCAATAACCGGTAATGGATATCGAGGATATTTGGTAATTCCATTTAGTTTCCGATAATCGATCGCGAAACGATACGCCTCGGGAGAATCTGGAGGAAGGTCATTGTTCTTTCGAGTTAATACGACTGGAGATGCATAGGGCGAATTAATAGGACAAATTGTACCATCCGTAACATCTTATCTATGTGATAATCAATAATGCCTTGTTTGACCCGGTCGTACTTGTATGGTCTCGACACTACCGGTCCTTTATCTCCAGTATCTATCTCATGATATACAACATGCGTTAATCCCGGTTGATCGGAAAATAACCCTTTAAAATTATTAAATAAGGCTTTTAATTGTTTCTGTTGCTCGTCATCAAGTTTCGATTCTGTGAGATCAATATCAACGAGTTTCTCCTCTTTAGGCGTTTGTTTGATCAGATGATCGGGAATGATTAAGGATTTCTGATCAAAATCTAATGTTAATCGCGACGCCTTCATAAAATCAATCCCCAAAATGCACTGATACTGCATGTTATCAAGTATATGGAATTCCCAGGGTTTCTGAAATTCCCTGATTCTAATTTGTAATTCGACTCTACCCAAATGATTGCACGGGGCTCCTTGTGCTGTCACGACTCTGTCTTTCGTCTTTTGACGAGGTCGGTATGAAAAATAATTGCGGTATACCTCCTCCGAAATAAAAGATTTCTCTGTTCCCGTGTCCCATAGTGCTGTAATAAAGGTTTCATTTAATAGAATAGGGACATACGGTAATTCGACTGGGGTTATTCTTATAGAGGATACTTTGATAGGCCGATGATCCCAAACTGGAGGATTTTCCGTACCCCGCGATCGATTACCCCCATATTCACATCGATCGCTTAAAAGTTTAAATTTCTACTTCGTTCATTTTGACCTCGAAATGAACTATTTCTCGACCCACTTTGTCGACCGCCTTGACTGTGGAATGGTTGATCCGATTGTCCACCTTGGCGTCTACCCTCGAATCTGCGATTATTTATGAAACCTTGGTTTTCGAACCGATTAAATTCCCTTTGTGGTCGGCTATTATTGGCGTATCTCTCATTATTTCTGTTTTCCCTCCAATTTTCCTGTCTATGCCGGGTATTAAAACGATTGTTTTCATGAGGGCCTGAACTTCTAAATCCCTCACTCGAACCTCTGATTTGTCTATGCATAAAACGTTCTTCGTATTTATCAACGATTTGTAGGAGATTGGCAGTATTTCGTGGATGTCTAACTTCGACATAATCCAAAATTTGAGGTTCTAATCGACTAACGACGTGATCTATTAATTTTTCCTCCGACATTTCTAGTTTAAGGACTTTATGAATTTTCAACAATTCATAAATAAAGTCCGAAGGCTGTTGATCTCGTCTTTGTGATGAGGAATAAAATTTCGTTTCTAGTTCTGACCTGTTTCTGACCACGGGAAATTGTTCCGACAATGCCTGTTTTAAGTGCGCGTAGTCTGTTGTCTTATCTTCAATGACTCTATAACCTAGAACTTCGAACCAGTCGAGTGCCCGTCCTTTGAGATGACCTTTCAAGTAAGCACATGCCAGTTGTGCAGGTATCTCATAATACGCGAGATTATGATCAATATTCTCCAAAAAATCATCTATGTTCTCAATTTGTTGCTGAAATTATTTCTATTCCGAAATGCTGAGTTTGTGTGAAAATGTAGTACAAAGCACCCCACGCTTTTACCACAATGACATTAATTTTCTCGTTAATCATTTTATTCTTATATTAAGAATTATTTTTTACTTTTTAGTTCGATTCACTCAGTAGCGCACACAGGAATTTTTCGGGGGAAGTCCGGGTCGAAAGTTCACCATTCTTGTATCATGCTCCTTTTGATTTTGTCGATTTTCGGCAACAAAACACAGTAAAAAACTAATTATTGAATAAATACTTAGTATTAATTAATAAAATTAATCATTAATAACAAATACTTAATTAAATTTTACGTACTATGTACTTAGAATTATAATAAATCGGAAAAAAATCAAGGGCTTTGGGGGTTCCGGACCCCCCCATTGTGTGCGCCACTGCATTCACTATAATAAAAGTGTATTTTTAGTTTTTTTTTTTTAAACTATAATTTATTTTTCATTTTCTAGTTCGATCTACAATAAAAGCCGGTTTTTTTAGTTTTTAAAACTATTATTTATTCTTTGTTGAATTTATCCTTGAGTTTGATATTTGGAACCAGAAATATGTGGCTGCTGGAATTAGTCTTGCTCTTCAATGGATATTAATTAATGGGTCTGAAGGGTATTTATTCTTTTCGTTTATGGGGCCTCGGATGAGTTTCATATCCTTATATTTCAAAGATTTCATCTCTATAGCTAAAGGTTTAACTAATAAAAGTGTGTTGAGAAGAAATATTAAATGTCAACCGTATTATCACCTTATAAACGTATTGTTATAATGATGATTCATATCATCACTTCTAAATATTTGGATTTACCAAAAAAAAATTTAACAGTTAGAACATAAATTTATCACCTTTTAAACGTATTGCTATAATGCTAATTCACATCACTTCTAAGTGTATTGCTTCATAAGAATAAAAAATTATTTAGCAGTTAGAACAAAAATTATTTTTATTCACATGTATAAGTCTTTTTTATTTCCCCCTTTCTCTCATAAAAAACCACTTTTTTTGTTTGTTTTATTTGAAAAAAAATAGCGTTTTTTCATTTTTAGGTTTGCTCCTTTTTAAGGGGTAGGGTCTTTGGTCACCGAATTTAAAAATAGAGTATGGAATTAGTCCCCAAATTTGGCAATGATATGATGAATTAATCGCCAAATCTGGAAACGATCTAATGAATTCATCGCCAAATCCCCTAAATCCTTAAAATCGTTATTTTTGACAACCCTGATCAGGACAATGGAACAAAATTTTTAAATTATTGTATTGTCATCGGTCCTTGAGTAGTGTGCAAAATTTTGAAGTAATCTGATCTTTTAAAGTGGGTAAAAATCAGATTCCATTAAATCCAAGTAAAACTAATTTATAAAAGCGTGTTAAAAATATTTGAAATCGCCTGTAGTGCCAAAAGTACCTTGAAGCTTTTTTTTTTCAATAGTAAATTCTGCAAAATGGATACTTATATTAAGATTTTATTTTAAATGACTTTTAGTAAAAAAACAAAATTTTTTAATTGCAATTAATATGTCTGTGTGTGATTTAGAATTACTGGATTGCCATTAAAAGAAACGGATTTTGTTTTGTTTATTAAGTACATATTTTTAGACATTCCAAATTTTGTGTTGAATAAGAGTGTGACAGAGATGTTTGTGAAAGAGAAAGTCATAATAATTTGAATTTCTGAAATTGAAAGAAAAAAATTGCATTTGTCACTTATGTGAAAAATTCATGTTATTTTTACTATGCAAAGAGAACTCCGTCTTTTTCTTAGCTGTTATGTTTTAATTTTATTTTATTTCTTAATAATATAGGTATCTGCTGTGGGAATTCCCAATCCATACAGATTAAGGCCTTTTGTTGGGGTTAGGATGCCTTTAAATAGCAGTTATACTCCTATAATATATATGCACAACCCTCACAGTACTACAATACAAGTTTGTATACTTTATGTACATTCTCTGTAAAAAAAAGTATAGTGGTCGTAATAAATTTTTCTGTTTCTTATTTGATTATATAAGAATATATTTTTTAAATATGTGTAATTTTAGTTATTTATTTCAGTATATTTGCTAAAAGAATCTTCAGTAACCCATATTTTTCCTGAAATCTGCCATTTCATAAATATCCATATATTCAGCTTTTTTGATGTTTTCAGGATAAAGTGAAAGTTTATATTTGTCTCACTGCCCTCAATTTAAAATTTGAAGTATTTGCATAGATTAATCTTTTTATTCAGCGTAATTTTTTTTAAAGTGAAACTTTAGGCATGAGAGTGAATGGGAAATTTGCCCAGTTTTGCATTAAAAACCAAACAGAAGTAGAGGTCCTCCCCCATCCCCTGAATAGTTGCCATGGTGAGGAGATGGCAAGCGGGGGACTTCACGTGACTTGCGTCATATCCGTGAAAAAGGTGGACAATTGCCCACCTCCGATTGTTCTACTTCCCACTCCATCCTTTCCCCCCCAGAAGCATGTCAGCATAGTAATGTGTGGAAGAGGGAATTATATCAGAGGTATGGACTGGAGCCTCTTGCTCCTTCAGATGAAAAGCATGTGGAGAGCTTAGGTATTGGAGACATTAAGTTGCTTCTCATGACGAACTCTTGTGGCATATTTTCGTAGTTTTTATAAAATAAACGTGCCATTTTCAATGAATAAATGCACCCAAAATATTACCATTATATGGCTCTTCCTGTTACGGGAGTGTCTGGGGCATTGTTTGTATGTCACTAACGTTCTCGCCAGAATCACTATGTATAGTGTTTTGTTAACAAACACAGTGGCTTCTGTTAGTGATGCATTAAGTTCATATTATTAATTTCCGTTCTGTTGAATTATAATTAATTCTAGTCAAAATGCCTAGAACAAATGCAAAAAGAGGAAAAGAGTTCCATGAAAGGGAGAAAAAAAGAAAACTAGCAGCTAGACCAGTCAAATGTCTATATATCACCAGGTAGTCCTGTCACAGCTGTTATTGCCTTCATCCATAAGGTTTTAGTGTTGCACACACTAGAGGTTGCTGCAATCATTGGATCCAATGATGGTAAAAAGCCGATTATCTTAACTGGTGACTTGAATATTAATTTTGCTTCAGAAGAAGCAAGGACTCACATTGAGTTCTTGAAATGGACACTGAATTTGACAATGAATACTGATGCTAGAGAAGAAACAAGATATGGAACCACGATTAATGCAGTTTTCTCACGTTTTCTTGATCAACTACAATATCTAGGATTTTTATATCCTACTTCAGTTACCACACACACCTATTGTGTCTTTCTTGGAAAATGATGATGCAGATAATTAAAAATATTATGTTCAGACAATAAATGAAGTTCGAATTTTATTTGATTAAAGTAAGTTTCCCCAGCAGTTTAATATAATTAGATCTATTCTTGCATTTACGACCAACATCGCCAAAGAAGTTTCACTTCTATAGCATGACTTTCCATGTACCTTTTATTTTTGTTTTATAATTGAAATATACTGATACATTTTAATGGTAAATGAATAATGCTTCCCTCTCATTATTGTTTTACTATAAATGATGCTAACTCTTGAGTTCAATTCGAAAGAAAGAAAAATTGAAAAACACACCTATAGCAAATTAATATAGTTTGAGTTTTTTGATTATGTAGTTTTTTTTTCTGCTGGAATGTAAATGTCCTTTTTTTAAAACATTTACAGTTGCTTTGTGGTGTGAGAATTAAGGAAATTAATATCTATTAGCAGTTAATATTCTTAAAAAATATCTAAAATAAAGCAATTTTTCATGAATTTATTTATTTCAAATGCAGTGCTTTGATTTATAGACTAAATAAATACATTGCCTGAAAAAATACTGCTTATATTTATTATCAACCACAAAAATAGACTGAAATCAATCATTTGTACTCTTATCTATTTAACTGGCATAAAAATGTAGGAAGTTTTTTGTGGTATGTGTATATGTAACAATGTAGGATAATTCTATGAAATCATGCAAGTAATTCTGAAAAAATGTTTATTACAGTGGCTATGGTTATTAATTAAGATTGTTAATTGTATTAGTAATGTAAATATTATGCCAGCCTTTATATATATATGTAGAATCAAAAGAAATGGAATAGTTATATCTATTTAACCGTTAAGTATCTTAAAATTGCTGTTTAAAATATTTATTTTGAACTTTGTATATGTATACATAGGTATTTATATTTCTATAAAATCAAAGTTTCACTTAAAACAAATTCCTGTACATGAACGTTTTTATGGTATAAGTATACGTATATCATATACAAATGTACAGTGTTCTTTATCTGTTAAAATTTTTACCGTAGATGTTAATGTACAGTTTTATGAATTTTGTTTTCTTTCAAATAAGATCCATAAATATAAAATTATATTAAGCTTTCCCTTTTTTCTCACTAATGGGTTCATTAACGTGATTTTAATATTTGTATGTGAATGAAATCCATTATTTTCTTTTTATTTTAATCAACCAAAAGTATATAAATTAATACCTATCATGACTAATACCTATTCAGTCTGTCTTGCATCATATCATTGTTATTACTTTTTGTCAACTGTTATGTACCCTCTACAACTTATATATACATATTCCCCATATATATTTACACCACTCATTTTTTAACTGATTGGATTGGATTTGGTAGTTTTCACTTCTCTTGTTCTTTTGTATGTTCTAATATTGTTTGTGATTTTATCATACTTTTTTTCTTATGTATCTTATATTTTGAGGGAATAGTATATTAAGTTTGACCAGAAATATGTTTGTATATTTGTTAGCTGACAGAAATGTATTCAAGTGGAGGAGATTTACATTTAGAATTACCTAATGGAGAAAATGAAGCACCTAAATCTCTATGGGTAAAAATAGTTTTTTCTTAAATGAAATATTTAAAGTTGTGTGTTGAATTATTTTCAAACAGTACTCTTTAAATGTATAATTTGTTTTTCTCAATATGGGGATGGCTTAGATTTTAAAATTACAAATTTTTTTTAACAGTGTATCAGAATTTTTAAAAGTACCTTTTGACTCATGTTTTTTAAAATCAAGTTCTAAAGTTGATTTCTTATCAGAATATAACTGGAATTTTGAACATTCATATATTTTCTGTATGTGAAAAATATCTGATCTTGCTGATGTTTCCAATATTGACTTTAATTTTAAAAATTTTAAAGTCATTCAAATTTAAAGGAATTTCAGACTTCCCTCATCTAGCTGTTCATGAGTAAAGTGCATGTCATCATGCATTAAAAAGCTTAACTTCTTTTTTTCTTTACTGTAAACAAGTGAATGAATGTTTTTCTTAACACTATGCATCTCTTAGGACAATACATTTTTAAAGTGTTTTTAAATAAATCTATTTCCTCTTCCTAATTTGAAAAGTAATGAATGTTTCTAAATATAAATAAACTTCAAACAAGCTTTGATTATTATTTCATATAATTAAAGTAAATAGTTAGAATTTATTAAAATTTGAAATTATTTGTATGTGGTGGAGAAATTCGCCTGATACATAGTGCTCGCCAAACTTCAAAATTTTCTCTAAAATCATAAATTATGATTTATTTCACATAATGGAAATCAATTGTTTTCTGCTGATCATTCTTAATGAATTAGTTAATGGACTCTGTACTTTTTTTAAAAAAATCTTAATATGCATTCAAAAAGGTAAGAATATGAAATAATTATAATTGGTAATAGAGTAATTTCATTTTTTTATAATAATCAAATAATTACATTGTCCATTAACTTTCAAAGAATTAATTTAATAGTTCTCAAGTGATGAATGCGGGTGCTGTATCTCAACAGTCATGGTCATGAACTTGTGGCTGGAATCAGTCATGATTCAAGCCCTAGTGTCACTGAAGATGCATCATGTACAGGTCCTGATGCACGTTAAATCTGGGGGCTATGAAAGAGGTCTTCATGTTGTGGTCTTTAAGTTTGGGAAGAAGAATGCCTGTTCAAGTATCATGCTTATCATTGGACATGGGTTCAAAATTACAAGATCCTTTGCTAGGAGCCTTAATGCAACTTCAAAGTGCGATGTTAATAAACAATCAGTCAATCAACTCAACTGATGAATTGTTTGATATTTTAATAGAAAAATGTAACCACAAATAAAACAAAATTTTGATAAGGATGTAATTGCTGATTACTTTAAATTGTTTAAGTAATTTAAGTTTCATCCTTTTTTTTTTTTATAAAACATCCTTATATAAAACTTTAATTATATTGAGAAACTTTATATATGCTGTATAAAACTTGGTCTTTGTTCAAAGTAATTTTTTAATACTTCTAAATTGAGTATGTTTTAGTAAGAATTTCTGTGTGTTGAACTTTTTTACATACTTATAAATTTTAAATTGCTATTAATCATAATATAAACAAACATAATTTTTATATAAAGATGTTTCCTTGTGCTTTAATTCATCATTTGATTACCAAATTTTTAAATAATTATGAAGCAATATTTTCGTTAATATGTATTCACTTTAAGTAACTAAGTGTATTTCTTTTGTGGTTATAAGTCTGAAAATTAATATTTATCCTATTGTTTCACCAAACTATTATCCTCTTAAAAGATTTTATTCTTGTTTATCGTTTTTAGTCTGCTTGGTATTTTACATAAAACTTTATATTTATCTAGAAGTAATGATAATTTTGTGATTTTTTTTTAAAGTTAAATATATATATAAGAAAAGTTCTTGTGTGAGCAAGGAGTTTTTTTTATAGAAGTGATTTCCCTTAACTCTGAATGAATGAGAGCAATAGTACAGTTAAATTTTGTAATCTCTATTTTTATTTTTTCGAAATAATATAAAAGAGAATGTATGTGCAGATATTGAAATTTTTCTCTGAATCTTAGATTATTTTTCTATTATTCTGTTCCTATATTTGTAGAATGTCTAACATATTTTTTAAAGTTATTTTTGTGTTTCAGGGTAGAACCATTTCTATGAAATTTTATTCATTGCTAATATCAATCTTTGTTATAGGAAATTCCTCCATATGAAACAAAACCAGTTATTAAAGCCAATTTTATTGCTAGAGTTGAGAAAAATCATACTGCATTTATTCGAATTATAACAAATTGCACTGGAAAAGATTATTTATTAATACCAGTTGAAGTTGATGTAACATCAGGTATGTTAATTGAATTCTTCGATATCAGTTCAGGTTTTTGAATTAATTTTTGAAAATTGTCATATGTGGAACTATAGAAATCTTTAGTGCTAATTATTATGTGTGTGTGTGTGCAATTTTTATCACCTTTTGTTTTAAAGTGTCTAAAAGACTTCTTTTTTTAATCATTGTTATTATATTCTAGCTCCTGGAATATATTCCCCTACTGAGATACTTGATTTTGGGGTATTAAGGAGTGATGATCCTCCAAAAGTATTAACTCTGTCATTGCTTAATTCAGGACAAAAACATGTTCATATTGCAGTATGTTTATGATTTTCCTATTGTTTCCTTGTTAATTAAAAATCAGTGTTTTTATTGTATTCCTTATAAAGAAAATATTTACTTCTATTCTAGAATGTTATTGCAACTCCTGTTAATGAAGCAGTTGATGTAAAATTTTTGCCATTAAAAATTCCGCCAGATACTGTATTTAGCACACAAGTTGCTACCATAACATTTACACGTAAGCAGCAATAATTTTTTTAATTTTAATATTTCTCTGTTCATATTTTGACGAATGTACTTTGTGTTGGTTGCAAGATGCTTATATACCTAATAAAGATCAGACTTAATCTGTAACGAGTTTATTCAATCTTTTGAATAATCAGTATCAAAATAAATGAAAAAATTAGGCCATTTTAACCTGCCCCAATTTTAATAATATCATATAAATTCTGACCCCAGTAAACTTTTAAAAATAGGATTCAATTCAGGCAGATATCCTCTGAATCTCTTCTGGTAAAGTTGTTGCGACCTCAGTAGTATTTCTGGGATGAAGATGCTAAAACTGTTGTACAATCTTCTATTTTCCTTTACTTCTTTCTCCTATTTTTCTCTCACTCCCATGTGTTGATTTTATTTACTAATTAGTAATGCTCATTTATATATGTTGGATATTGTTCTTTAGTGAAGTCTTTGTTTTATGTAATTCTGTTTTTATTTGAAAGTTTTTTAAAATTAATAAACTGATTATTTGAAATTTAAACTTGTTACATGTTATGACACACAAGTTTTATTTGTAGTTTGATGGCTAATGGCAGAATCTTTATATTTCTGTTTCCAACTGTGAACTTTTATGATACTCTGTACATTAGTTACAATTGCTTTATTTAGTTTTCATATGCTTAAAGCCTCAAGCTTTCATAAATATATAATGGGACATTGAAAATGTGAAACAAGGGACTTTCCAGAAAATACTACAAATCCCCAAGTAGAGGCACAGCATTGATTAAAACAAATGGTGTAAAATGGGCACAGCTCTCCAGTACACATAAAGAATGTAATGGAAAGAAGCTGCTGCAAGGGCAATATCTGTGTTATTTCTGACAGGAATAGTGTTGTGTGAAGAGTTTTCTTGTCTCAAAGATCTAGTGAAATAAAATTCCATGTCACCGCCAACAGGTACTGCTTAGCAGATACAACTCTATGAGGAGCAGGACATTTGAACTGAAAAGGACAGGCTGGTTTATAAGTCAGTGATCAATTGGACACCCACTTAGGACACCACAGTGCACTGGTTGGGGCAATGGCTGGGACAAGGAAGTACGATGATTTAGGGCTGCTGCTGCAGCTGGAGTGTGTAAGTGCAGATCACTGCATCCATGAAAAGCAGTGGTGGCCCATTAAATGACTTTAGTCATTCTGCAGCAAGTGCAGGAATACCCTCGATATTCCTGTATCAAGCAAATAACTGCTAGTGGTTTGCACTCCTGGGGAGTGTTTAGACTATCATGGATTCCACAGCACAGATTACTCCAATTGTAGTAGTGCCAGGGAAGAATGGTGTGGAAGACAATGACACAAGGCCAGGTTCTCAAATCTGGTTGAGAACCTGTTGTCTAGTTGACATGGAGACTACAATTGAGAAACTATTCCACCAACTATGTGAGTTGGAAAGATGATGTTTGAGTCCTTTTGATGAATAGAAATTGTTGGAGAATCATATTGGAGCAAGAAGTGAAACCCGCCAAAGAAAAACGGAATTTTGACTACCAATGGGATAGGGCATATTCCACCATCTATCTGAGTATCGATAAGGAATACTGGAATTTAAACTTGGTTACCAGTGGCCTGGAAGAAGCTTCTGAACCATTTTCACCCCAATACAAGTGCCTGTGTCATTGGACTATTAGATGAGTTTTTCCAATTGCCTTATATTTGAAGAGGAAATTGGTCTTTAATGCTGCTCGATTAAGATCCTTCTTTCCCAGCTGAAAGAAGCTGAACATCCTTTAGAACAGTGTTCCCCAACCTTTTTTATCGCTGTGGACTGGTCAACGTTGGATAATTTTACCACGGCCCGCTGAGGGGGAGGACGTTGATTGCTTATATTTTAGATTGTTTGATTTAATAATTTTATTTTAATTGTATTTAAACGTGCCTTCAAAATAAATTATAGCTACTCCAAAAATGATTTAACAAGGAGTATAAAGTTATTTTCATAAAAAGTAGCCCAAACCCAAGAAAAATAAAATGAAAATAATTTAATGTGTTTCTTGTGCGGACCAGTAGTATTTGATCCGTGGATCGGGTGTTGGAGACTACTGCTTTAGATGACATGTATCAGGCCTTCCAGTTTTTCAGGTATTTGCCTGAAAGTTATCAAGGTATTGTACAGTCTATTTAATGCTAGTCTTGTTGGAACTCCTCGCTGAGAAAAGTAGACTAAAGCATTGTAAAAAGATCTAGATGTAATAGATACTAATCATCTTGCTCTTAAAGCAAAAGTTCATAAAAGTAAAAATATAAAATTTAAGCCTGTGAATGATAAGAAATCTGAGAGTAAAATAAGACCCTGTTTTAGGTGTAATAAAATGGGGCATGCAATTGCAGATTGTAGGGAAAAACTTGAAAGTAGTAAAATTCAAAGTGACAGTAAGTTTGTTTCTGAAGCTTGCATTAATCAGGAAGTAAATACTGAACATTATTCATGAGTTTTTGACACTGCAGCTTCAACTCATTTTTGTAATATTAAAAAGTTGTTTCTTATTAACCAAGGAATAATACTACAATATCACTTGCTGTGGGAGACATAACTAACCCAATCGAGGGAATGGGAACTGCTAAGTTTTATTTTGATAGTAATAATGGTAGAAATAATATTACTTTATATAATGGCACATACTCTTCTAAGTTAAGGAGAAATTTAGTGTCTGCTCCAGTTCTGGATAAAAATGGCAGTACTTTTGTGGGGGAGGTAAAGGAAAAATTGAGATTTTCAATGGGGATGGAAGAAAACTTTTATGCTAGAAAAATGGGTGGTATTATTTTAAACCTAAAATATCCACATCGAAAAGTCTAATTTGACCACTCCAGAAGTAAAAAATTTAAAACTTTGACACAATAGATTGTGCCATATTGCTAATCGATATACTTTAAGGTTTAGTCAGAATGAGATTATTCAAGGAATACCCAAGTTAAAATCTACTAATAAGGACTATGAGAATTGCAAAATAGCTAAAAAGAGGAAAAACATTTATGTCTCTGTGTGTTCCATTCCTGAAACATCTGATGATGATAGTAATTATTTTCTCACAATAACTGATGATTACTCAAAAAAAAAGTAAGGGTTTTCCTGATTAAAAGGAAGTTTGATTTTTTTCGATTGTTTTATCCGATATCAAAAACAAGCAAAAAGATTCATAAATACCAAGGTAGTGAATATGAGGATTGACAATGGATTTGAGTTTCTTCACAAAGAATTATGTTAATTTTTGAATTATAAGGGAATTAAGATGGAGAGGGCCAATACATATTCACCTGAAATGAATGGGGTAAGTGAGCATTTTAATTATACAGCTTTAGATACTGTAGGAGCCATGCTAAGGAGTAATGGCTTAAGTAATGAATTCTGGTCATAGGCTCTGCTATGCTTTACCTGTACATGGAGTTGAATTTATCATCAGAACCAGACAAAAACCATCTTCGAATTGTATTGTGGTGGAAGTCCTGTTAAACATTTAAAATCTTTTGGTTGTAGAACTTGAGTATTCCCAAACAATTCAGGAATAAACTTCATATGAGAGCAAAAAAGGGTATTATGGTCGGGTATGCAATGCAAACAAAAGGTTAGAAAATTTGGATATCGAAAGAAAGGAAAATTATCAAAACTAGTAATGCGTCATTTAATGAAAATGTTAATAGGGAAGCTGTTCTGAACCCAAGTAACAAAAGTAAATACATTCCTCTAATCATTGATGAACCTGAATCAGATGAAGACGAATTAGAGATAGAAATTAGTATAGGAGAGGAAATCCCATGTGAAGATGTAACAGGGATCACACACAAGGAAACCGTTCCCAGACCTGATTATACAAGAGTAGATAATTATTTTGATTTTGAAGGAAAGTCCCTCAGATTGAAATCAACTCATGGCACAGAGAATTACTGTAGAGCTCACATTATAAAATTGTATAAGTTTTTTAAAATTTTAGTGGGAAAGACAAATAATCAGGTCAAAGTAATGTAACAATTTTAAGTTATTTTCCATCAATTTAAGTAAAAGTTAATTATTATGTGGTAACAGGGCTGCAATTGACTTTTCTAATTCCCCTATTGAAAATATTAGAACATAATAGACATAAAATATCATTTTTAAGAAAAAACTATTTGTATTAAATTATAGTAGTAAAACAATTTGAAAGATGTTTTAACTTTGCATTTTCATCACAGATGAATATGTAAATTTACAGTAGCACTGCCGATGACGACATTGTAAGACGTATTTGTGTAATTGACGTCATCGCGTTGTTGATTGGTTGTGTACTTCGCTCGGTATACGTGCGACATTTAATTTTTTTGTTTGTATATATATCTATTCATTCCTGTTTGTTTTTCAAAGGTTAACTGTTTAAATAAAAAAATCTTTAAAACTCCCCCCCCCTCATCTACACGCTGAACCTGTAAACACAATTTTTAAAGTGAACCACAGGATTACAAAAATGTTAAAAGCTGCAAAGCTGTAAACAGTTATTAAAAATGTGGTACTCGGGCATCTATTGGGTCTCCAAAAGCAGTTAATATGGACCTGCATTGCTTGGATTTAACATTACAAATTTGAAGAATATCAAAATGTCTTGTACCATCTTTTTTTTTTATTTAAGAGCTGTGGCTTAAATTTTTAAATCTATTAAAGTACTTATATTGATATTTTTTAAGGTATAGTTAAGGTTAATATACTTTTTATTAAAATATGAGAAATTTCAACCACACACACAAAAAATGACATTTTGAATATTTTCTAACCAACACATAATCAAAAGATTTTGCAAAAAAAAAAAAAAACCCACTGTAAAAGTATCTTTTACTTCAAATATTAATAAAATAGCCCATTAGATAAAAGGTACTAATTTTATGGGTAATTTGTTTTAAAAATGCATTTATGTATTACTTTTCATATCTAGTTTTGAACTTTCTTCAATTATCAAAATGAGTAAAAAGCCACTTCCCTGTTTTTAAAATGCTGTTACTTTCAAACTCCTTTTTACTTGAGATTTTGTTCAATTTTAATATCATTATGATGTTGATTGGCTTGAGGGATAGTTTTCATTCCCTTGCATTTTTTACAGATAAAAATTTAGAGTGATATTTCTGTTAGTTATTTTTGTATGATTTTTGTTTACTTTAAGTGCTAATTTAATTTTAAAATGCAATTTAATCCTTTTCTTAATACACCATTTTGGAAAATAAAACAATGATTTATATTAAGGGAAAGTTTACCCTACCTTTTATTGAAAAATTTATACTTAACCCTTTAAAGTGTGAATTGTTTCAAAATTCAGCAAATATATATTGTTTATGACTCCTTTCCTAAAATGCTTCCAAACTCCTGTTCTGGTACAACTTAATTAAAAAAACATCTAATTCTACACTATTTAATTTTATATCTAATATAATTTATACTAGATTATTTACTTAGAAAATTTTAATAAATTTCAAAATTTTGAGTATTTTTAGTTTAAATACTTTTGGGGGAGGCTGAAATCTATACATAAAAATGAAGTCTGTTTGTAATTTGAAATTAACAGCTTTTTACCAAATGCATTTAAAAGTATATACAGTACTTATATGAAAAAATCAATTTTAAAATTTTTTGTCTGTCTGTTTGTTCTGGCTAATCTCTGAAATGGCTGGACCAATTGTGATGAAACTTTCACTGTCAGTTAGCTTATGTTATAAAGAAGAACTTAGGCTACTTTAATTATAGAACAAAAATCTAGTGTTACGTGTAGATAAAATTAAAATGAATGAAATGGTGAACAATATCAGTTTCAAATAGGGATTATTTTTAGTCAATAGGGATTGTTTTATTTCGCGAGCCTTCTGTGTCAACGTTTCTAGCAGTTATATCAAACATTTTTGTTTGATTAGGTTACTGACACTCGCGATTTTTCCCGTTCATGTCTGATACTAATGATTTTAACAGTCTTCACACCATCGATACTGTCAAAGGTCATGCATCTCTCTTACCCCTTGCTTGCGGCTTCGTTTGTGTTCGTTTCACCCTACCCAGTCCTCACCCCATCGACAGTGTTAAAGGTCATGCGACCCTCTCCCCCCCCTCCTGCTTGCAGATTCGTTTCACACTACTGCTACTTAGACCTGTTTTGAACTGTTGCATTCAAGGCTTATAATTATTCCAATGATTTCATTCTCTCTGAAGAATGCTGAGCAACATCAATTTTTTCATAATATAGACAGCATTTAAACTTAAATTAGGAAGTTTTTGGGTTTCATGTCATTTGACTTCTCACAAGGCTCCGCATTTAAATAGAGGGAAGCCTATTTCATACCTCTATTGTTCATTTCATTGCCAAACACTGCACAAAGCAGTCACAATAAATGTTTGTCTTGCAAGAGTGATTGTACAAGTTTGAGTGTGTGGGAGTGGCGATCACAGAGCCAACAGGTTGTTTTATTTAGTTAAGTACGTAGATAGTTGTTTCTAAAATAAATATTTTTACTTACGTTTTAGGTGAAAAAGTGCATTTACACTCTTAAATTAAGTAAATTTATTCAAAACTGTAAATAACTTCATTTATCCTTCACTATATCTATACATGTAAATAAAAATGAAGTGTCTGTTTGTAATTTGAAATTAACAGCTTTTTACCAAATGCATTTAAAAGTATATACAGTACTTATATGAAAAAATCAATTTTAAAATTTTTTGTCTGTCTGTCTCTATTTGTTGCAGCTAATCTCTGAAACAGCTGCACCAATTTTGACAGAATTTTCACTGGAAGATAGCTAATGTTATAAGGAGTAACTTAGGCTACTTTTATTTTTAAAAAAATTAGGGTTCCGCAGAAATAAAATTAAAACCAATGAACAATATCCAATTCAAATAGGGATTATTTATTCCAATAGGGTTTATTTTTATTCAACAGGGATTATTTTATTTCGTGAGCCTTCTGTCTCAACGATTTGTAGCAGTTATATTAAATCTTTTGGTTTGATTAGGTTGTTGCCACTTGCGACATTTCGCGTCCATGTCCTTTGATCCTAATGATTTTACAGTCCTCACCCCTTCGACAGCATCAAAGGTCATGCATCCCTCTCACACTTTGCTCAACAAAAAACAAAGAAAAGTAAAACAAAAAAGAAACATTTATTCACAAAGTAGAAGAATGACATTATACGTATAGCATAAGTATTTCTTTACGTGGAATATATAATTAAGTTTTCGTAAACTCTGCAAATAGTATAAACACTTTTTTGTTAAATTCCATGTGGATGAAGTCGCGGGGGGAAGGTAACAACTATTTAACATAAAATAAATGCATCAGAAAGTAATATTAACGAATTACACATTCAAATACAAATTATTTACATTATTTTAATGTGTTTATTACATACAATTTGTAACAATGTGTTAATTTTGCTGAGCAGAAGGAAGTTGTTTTCAAAAATCGGTCCATAAGAGTTACAAGGCGTTATAAGTAAAAAAAAAAAATTTTTTTATCAGTTATTATATCTACAGACTTAAAATTTAACATGTTTTTTTGTTCAGCTGAGATATGCAAAAAGCTTCTTTTTTTTGTTTAATTTACAATTCACGTAAAATTAACTCATTAAACACTTCTTTATCCTTCAGTCTGTGTTGCTTAAATTTTCAATTCACCCATGCGAAGAACGGGTATACCAGCTAGTTTCATCGTAAAATTAAAATCCACATCAGCACCGTGTATTCCTAGTTTCTTTGCTCTTATCATAATCAGACAAGAATAACACTTTTAAACAAAAAAAATATAAAGTTTTGGTAATTGATAAGTCCACAAAGGCTTCATAGTGGGTATCACATTGCTGTTATATGAAAATTGAAAATATTGTAGAAATATATTTCTCTTCAGATATTAATAAAATGGATTGAGATGTGTCAGAGCTCAGGTGTGGATCTTGTTCCAGGACTATCAATCAAAATTATGCGGTTTAGAACCAATACCAGTAGCCTTAGTATGAATTCTAATGAACTCAATGTTATTAAAATAATCTTCAATGTGTTGGGACTTGAATCACTTTTATTATATCTCTCAAATTTCTCTTTGTTTTAATGATTACTATGCATATGTGACATTTGTTATTCTTGAGTGTGTTTGGATGAACCGAAAAAGTTTATCTTACTGTTAATTAGAAGAAATAATATATGTATATCTTTGGTTTCTAACATGTTTATGTTTTGCAGACATAAAATTTACTAGGCTGTGAAGACTTGTCATCACCTTTTCGAGGAACACTTGAATAGAGAATAATCTTTATTTAAGAAAATATTATTTGTGTAATTGCTTTCATTGTTACTAATTATTAGTCTATGTGTTTGTAGATCTCATGAATTACAACATATTAAAGGCTGTTTAATGATACCGCTGTTAAAACTGAAGAGAGTGAATATCAATAATTTATAGAAAACTTGGAAAATGATCTTTTGGTTTGATAGATTAAGTGAAAACATAATTTTTAAAAACAGTTCTTACATAAAATGATTTTACATAGTTTTAATATTGTTTTTATGTTTATGCACTTGTTGTCCCTGAAGTAATTTATAATTTTGTGCAGTTTTAAATATGAAATTCCATCTTCTATATGGGGCCGCAGTAAAATGTGATACCAGCTCTTGAGGAATGTACTAGGTCTGCAATGGTAATAACCAATTCACAACCCCTTTGAAAGAAGAAAAAAAAAAAATACTTTTAAAACTTTTTTTTCTGTGCATCCTTTAATGTGACATTGATTTGGATTATGTAACCCTATAATATAATCTCAAATGATGCATTTTAATTATTATATTTATTATTATTGAAATTGTTATTAGTATTTAAAATATTCTTAACCTGAAAAAAGCTTGTAATTTTTTTAAAGAGTAAACCAGATAATTCTTTTAATAGGAAATTCTTTAGGTTAATCTGGTTTCTGAGTAATAATGCAAGTATATTAAATCGCTTTGAAACAATCCATTGAAATTGAGGTTTTATTGGACATTAGAAAATATTGTTCTAATATCCAATCCACATAATTGTTTTTCTTTTTTCAAATCATAAAATATTTTTTGATGTTTCGTAAGAACTTATTTTTTTTGAAGAAATGAGTAGATTAGATGTTGCTCTTAACTGAAATTACTGAATTGTGATATAACAAAATAAATTAATACATACAAAAAAAGAGGATGGATGAGGCTATCTTCCATTTTTCTCCAAAAGTTTGTTTATCTTAAAATGAGTTTCAATGCAAGAATATGTGTCATAGATATTGTATTTAGGGAGATTTTTAATGTAATCCTTCTTTTAACTGTTCATGTACTCTCCCAATTCCTTCATATATTTTTTTTAGGTATGTACAACATTTTAAGACACATTGAATTAAATTTTGTTAATTTAAACAAAATAAGCTAAATTTTTAGCATTAAATTAATTGCCACAAATTGTGGCAAAAGGATTATCATAATTGTGTAGATTAATTTAAACACTGCTTTTTAGCTTTGTTTTTAAAATTTCATTTTCATAAATTTTTTTTAAAAGTAACATAACGCTTGGTTAGGAATTTAGAAAATCAGAAATATTTTACTTTGTGACCTACCTGATAGTATGGCTTTCTATCAATTATTTCCTTAAATCATTTTAAGTTACGTTTGTGCAAATTTATGTTTTGACCTCTTAATCTTTTCTTTTAATTGACTGAAGGTTATTGTCTGGTAAAAATATCTCCAGGATGCTCTGAAAATTTTTCCTATTTTCTACTCTCCTTCCCCCCCATCCAATACTTACCTTTTTCTCCTGTCAACTATTATATCTCTTTTTGCCAATAAACATTACCGCTGAATACCTGAATTCCTAAATTTCCTACAAAAAGCTTCAATCATTATTTGAAGAAAAAAAAGAAAATATTTAGTTGTTCTGAACCCCACCATGTTCCAAAGAGATTGTATGCCATTCTGTTTTATTTTGTTAGGATACCTTGAAAATATGTATTATAATTTTTTTTACATTAAAAGTTTGTTTTAGATATAACTCATTCTTTTTAAATATCTCATGTTTCATATAATTTTAAAGGAAATTTTTGAAATCAGTGAAAAGCTTGTATTTGTGTTTATTAATTATAAGCTGAGTGGGAGTTATATTTTTGGGCTTAGTTTGTCATGTATATATACATACATGACAAATTAAGCATATTTTATATGTATTATATATAATATATGTATATACACACAGTGGGCCACAAAAGTGTTCATACACTTACAATTTCTTATAAAATTTAATGTTTTCGACTAATAAAAAGTAATATATTATAATAGTAATTTTTTTAGGATATATGCAACTTGTTCTTAATGGAGTGGCGTAATTATTTTTTTAAAAAATAGTATAACTATTTTTTAAAAAAATTAATAATCAAAAAGCTACTAAAAATTACGCCACAAAAGGCTTTATACACTTAACAAAAATCTCAACTTAGCTTTAAATATTGTATTTTTTTCTTAATTTATTACTTAGTAGGATATCTTTTAGTGTCCACAACAACTTTTAAGTGTCTTGGTATAGATTTAATCAGTTATTTGTAATTTCTGCATCGATTTTCCTCCATTCTTCTGTGATTGTTTTTACTTCATATTTTGTGTTTATTTGTTTTTTTTTTACATCAAAATCTCCCCATATATGTTCTACTAGGCTAAATAAAGTGATTGAGGAGGTGTTTTAATAATTTGGGGACAGTTATAGAGACACAGTGGCGTACATTGAGAGCAGTGCGCTTGGCGTCATTACCCTGTTAAAAAATTAAGTCATCTCCATTATCCAAATTTTGGGCTTATAATTTAAAATTTCTCTTTATAATATTTAAATAGAGCTCATGATTCACAATACCATCTAAAAATACCAAATTACATAATTCTGAGGTCAATTTACACCCCCACGTCAGATCACCTTCACTTCAATGCTGAAGCATGGAGGTAGAGGAGTTCTTGTTCCACATAAATTCATAGGATTAAACTTCCTATTTTTTCATTTACAAGCTATTATAGGCCCATCGGAACAAAAATGTTGAATTATCTGCCATCCCAATCAATTTGCTGTCAATTTTGAATTTTCTGAAACTTAATCCCAAGAATCTGGTTGGATCAATAAAACATGGAGGTGGAAGTGTCCTTGTGTGGGGTTGTTAATCGGCCACAGAATTAGGTAATTTGGTATTTTTAGATGGTATTGTGAATCATGAGCTCTATTTAAATATTTTAAAGAGAAATTTTAAATTATAAGCCCAAAATTTGGATAATGGAGACGACTTAATTTTTTAACAGGGTAAGGACGCCAAGCGCACTGCTCTCAATGTACGCCACTGGTGTCTCTATAACTGTCCCCAAATTATGAAAATACCTCCTCAATCACTTTTTTTAGCCTAGTTGAACATATTTGGGGAGATTTTGATGTAAAAAAACCAAATAAACACAAAATATGAAGTAAAAACTATCCCAGAAGAATGGAGGAAAATCGATGCAGAAATTACAAAAAACTTATTAAATCTATACCAAGATGCGCTTAAAAAGTTGTGGACACTAAAAGATATTCTACTGAGTACTAAATTAAGAAAGCAATACACTATTTTTAAAGCTAAGTTGAGATTTTTGTTTAGTGTACAAAAACTTGTGGCGTAATTTTTTAGTTGCTTTTTGATTAATTTTTTAAAAAAGTTAAACTATTTTTAAAAATTAATTATGTCATTCCATTAAGAACAAGTTGCAGATATCCTAAATGAACTACAATTATAATATATTAATTTTTATTAGTCGAAAACATTAAATTTTATAAGAAATTGCAAGTGTACGAACACTTTTGTGTCCCACTGTGTATAAATATGTGTAAAATATGCTTAATTTGTCATGTTTGTTTTGATTTAGCTTCAAGAGCTCTTCATCCAAAACAGTGCTGTGGTAAAATAGTTATTAAATCAAAAAATAATCAGTACAAGTTACAGATACCATACCAAGTACAATTAATAAGAGGGTGAGTAATTGTATTGAAATATGTGAATATTACTTGTAATAAATTTAGGTTACATTTGAATAAGTTTTCTATGAGATAAAGAAAAGTGTATTGTTTTGAGATTAGCAAAATATTTTCTTAGAATTTAGTTTGTGTTATTCTAAGTGTTTTTTAATTTGACAACTAGGGAAGGAAGTTATTTGAATTATTTATTCATGCATTTCTCCATATTTTAAATTCTTTAATCTTATTCAGCTGTTCTCTCTCAGCCTTAATAAAATATTTGTAGTAATTGCACTATAGATTTTGTTACTTTCTCCCTTTTGAGTTTGTCTAACTGTGAAATTTAAAACTCGCATATTTTTTTAAAAAAAAGACAAAAAAAAATTATTTGAAATAAATTCCATATTCTTTATTTCCAGGTTCCTTGATTACAACAAAAACTGCACAAGGTTTTATGTAGGTCTACAAAATAACAGTAATATTAAAGAATTTAATGTTACAAATAATTTTAGTGTTGTTATTATAATTTATAGTATATCATTACCAGATGAAGCTAAAGAACATTTTTCAGTAAGATTTTTTTTATTATTTTTTAAATATACTCTTTAAAATAGTTTTTAAAACTTACTGGTTAAAATAAAGCATCACAGTACTTAAAATATCCTTGAAGTGGCTTTTTACAATTATGTAGAATATTAATCTGATAGTTAGACGTATATTTAGGTTATTGCTTTTTTTCTGACATTATAATTTCAAATTCTTTTAATATACAGTCGCACCTTCATTTGACGAAGTCGCTAAATCCCGAAAAAAGTTTGTTATATAGAAAATTCGTTAAATATAGATTCCTCTTTTAATATAGGTTAAAAACCACATAAAACAAGCTTTAAATTCATAAGCACTATCTATATATTATTTACACTTTTTTTTGAAAATTAATATCTGTTCATTTATATATTTTACCATCAAAAAGATATCTGCAAGGGAAACATTAAAGAAAAAAAAAAACTTTCAAAAATACACTGTAGTTTCAATTTTGAAAAATATTATATTAAAACACTAATGAATTTTTTAATGGCATTTCCTAGCTTTAAGCCTACAAATAATTTTAAATGAACATCATTTTATAACCAGTAAATTTTAAGTACATACTACTACATGCATCCCTAAATTTAATTACTGATAAAATCCGTTAGTTTTATGAGTTTTGTTTGAAAAATGGCTTTTTTGTGGCTCTAGGTGAGAGGTACCAAAGTAAAACCAGTTCAAGGTCATTGATCACCATAGAATGTGCTAAAAGAGAGAATAATTTGAAAAACATTTTTTTTAAAAAAAAGAGAAAAAAAACTTTATTACAAAGGAAACAGTTAAATAGAAAAAGCACTTCACTGTTTGGAGGTTATTTTATGTTTTATGAAGAAAATAGTAAAATGTTCTTCATTCCAGGAAAGAGTTCACAAAATAGAGAAATTCATATTAGAAATTCGTTATATGGAGGTTCGACAGTATTTAGAAAAGGAGTATTTTATCTTAGTATTGTTCTATTTTATCCTAGATGTTTGCACATTCTTTTTCAGGATTCTGATAATATTTGTTCTACCAATTTTTCCATGTTGCATGCGAGAGAAAGTGTATAGATATTAAAAAAAATTTTAATAGAGGAGTCTAAATAAATCTCACATGTCTGAGTATTTCTTACCTATGCACATATTAAGATGTTAATGCCAAATAAATAAGTTCAACTCCAAGTTTTCCTTTTCTTTATTATATTGATTTTGCAATAGTCTTTTCTGATGCATGTACAATTTTATCATGAAAATGCTGTTAAACAATTGTAGGTCAATGAATGTAGGGTTGTATTGTAACCTGAATTGAGTAATTTTAAATGTTTTGAAACTGTTGAAACAGTTGTCAATATATTTCCTGAAACAAGACCGTTCATTTCAAATTCTTGTTTTTGAAATTACTTATCAGTGAAACTTTCTCAAACTATTACTCTTCCTTTTCTTGCATTTATTGCAGCTGAATGAAATCTAGATTTAGATTTCTGTTCTTAATTTATGAGGGATTTTCCTTTTAACTTATGTTTAAAAGTATGAATTTAGCATTTCTGGAATCTTAATTAAATTTTCAATTTCTAGAACTTTAAAATATTCTATGCCATTTATATTTGTTCTTTTCTGCCTAGTAATAGTTGGAAGTTTATTGCTTTAAAGGTTGAAAATGTTTTGTTATATGTGGTGATGAACTGCATTTCCTATGACATATTAATTTTAATTTTGAATATTTTATTTGCCTTTTGTTTAAATATTTTCATCTAAATTCAACATTGTTTAAGGTTTGTATTGTAAATTTTTTTAATATTATCAATGAAATTGATAGTTTAATATTATCAATTTCATCTCTTTCGGGGCTTTTATCACCTTCTGTCCTCTTTGTTTTGGTTATAATCTTTATTTTAAATTCATCAATGATTTTAATGAGTACATTCATAAAAAGGGAAGTTGAATTGTGGCTTAAGAATTCAAATAACTTGCATGTAATGCTGGTTTTAGCCTCCACTTAATTATGGTTTAAAATTAGGTCCATTGTTCTAACTGTCTAACTGCATATTGTAGCCATGAAGCTACATTCGTGAACTTGCAGTCAGCCTTGTCGAGAATCCTAGTGCCACTGAAGACCTTCTGTGTAGATGAGTTGATGTAAGTTAAATTTGTCATGGTTCCAAATCCACATGTTTGTGTAATGTGGTAGAGTGGGGCTCTTGCTGAGGAGTTGTCCTAGTCACTTAATCAAAGTTCAAAACTACCATAACTATCACCAATAGCTGCCTTGGTGTTTCAGATTGCAGCAGATCAACAGTCAGATAAAATCAAGCCTCCTGCCTATTGTATTATTTCAATGCAGCATTTAACTTTTGATTCTTATTGAGTCTATTCTATGAATATTCATGACTTTAAATAAAGCTGATTAAAAGTGCATAAAAATCATATACTTCCACTTAACACTATTGAACTCATGTTTTATATTGGGGTGTAATTCCTGTAATTTTAAGAAAGTAAATTTTATTTTTTCTTTAATTATCCATGAATGACACTAATAATAAACTTTAAGTAAGATATATTTTATTTTTTCACATTGTTAATTGACAGTTAAAGATAAAATTAGTGGTAAAATTATTGTTAATTAATTTATCTTGCAAACCATATTTGCTTGTATTTCTTACTGGTAACAGATTATTTAGACTAACTGCATTAAAAAAATAGAAATTGCAGCTTTTTTAAATTCTTCAAATTGTGAAACCTCCATCTCTGTTACTGTAACCATACTTGCTACTACTAGATTATTGGTTGCTGTGATTGCCGAGAGGTTATGGCCAAATGAACTTATGACCAATGAGTTTGAGTCCTGGTGCCACAGTGAAGACCCACCATGTAAAGGGGCTGATGGGCTCTAAGTTCTCAAGTTGGCGTGGTGTGGAATTTTAGTGTGTGTGTGGGGGAGGGGAAGCTCACAGGGGCTGTCCTTGTCACTTGACTGTATGAGGTTCATTGCCAACAGAGCCCTAGTGCAGCTTCAAAGTGTGATGCTAGTAAAAAATCAAATCAGTCTGCATTATTCGTTCCTAATCTGCACTTTTACAAGATAATTTAAACCACATGTAAATTTTAGGAAATACAAATTAAAATAAAAGTACTTCTTTTTTATAAATTTTAATCAGTTACCAAAATTGCTTTATATTATTCGATTAAGTTCTGAGTTAATGAACTCTAAAATAATATTCTATTATATTACGTTTTTTTCCTCTTCAGATTCAATTATGTCTTAGCTATTTAATCCAATTAGCTTTAAATTAAATTTGTCTTACTTTTGCCTAGTATGAAAAAAAAAAATCAATTTTTTAATTTTTTTCTGTTAAAGTTATGGGAAATCCTTTTATGCAATTTCAATCATATTGAATTTCTATTTGTCTGTACAACAATTAGAACCCCAAAGGAATGTTTATGGTTATGGAACTTTTTTTGCATATTAATTTTTGTGTTTTTTGTAGAAACATAATACTGAAGTGGCTATTTTGTGGTGGTGTCTAATATTTTCATGAATTACTTCACAGTTTGGTAATTTATATTTTCCCATTTTATTTTTCAAAGCATGTGGAATTTCTGTGATTTGGATAATATTTTAGTTGTCATTTTCGTTACCTGCTGTGTTTTTAAACTTAAATTTTCACTTTAAAATGTCATGGTGCTCTTTTGTATTATTGATAGTTACAATCTCTCCACCTTTTTTAAAAAAATAGGGAACACATCACTTTTTGTAAATGATTTTTACATAAATAAGGTACCAAAAGATGGAGGGGGATTCATAGTTTGTATGCTTGCAAATTCATCATTGCTTACTCACTGCTATTTTTTTATGCGCCTTTTTTATAGTTTTGAAATTTCATTAAATTTTTGAAAAAAATATGTAAACTAATAATTTCTGTTGAATCTTCCTATTTCTGATTGCAGTTTATGAAATGAGTGAGTCCAAACCTCCCCTTTATTTTCTTTTTTAGTACACTCTTTAACAGCATCTCAAAAACCTGAGTTTTAAAAATTAGGTTGCAATGCACTTAGATACTGTAAAGAAAGAAGGGTGCTTGCTCATTTGCTTTGAAATAATTAACAAATTTAATTAAGCACATTTAAATAGGTTTTTGTGTATTCCAATTGTGTGTATGTTTTTTTTCAAAATTATGAAATAATTGTGTTGATGAATGAAACATCTTGCATATTAAAATTTTAATCAGATTTAGTGAATTTAAAATAATATCTTGTATATATAAATTGTAGTATTGCATATTATGTCCATTTGTCATGCTTATTATTTTTAATTAATATAAAAGATGCATATTGTATGTTATAAATTTGTATTGAAACCAGTTTCTTTTTTATGTGAAAATAGTTTTATTCAATACTTTCATATTGTATGTTATTTTGACAAACAAATATTCCTAACTAAATAGTTTTTAAGAGAATGAGCTTTGAGTTTATTTTAAGGAATCCTTTGACTGTGTATGCATGTATATGTAATAAATTAAATTGATATCTACTCATAATTCGAATCTTTGTTTATAACATTTAATTCATAAATCCTAATGTCCTATTTTGAAATGTGTATCAATTTATCTTTTTCTAAAGCATTAAAAACATGGTTTGGTATATTTATTATTGATTCTTCAGACTTTGAATTTTTGATAGATTTTTTTATTGGAGATTCCAAGAAGTAAAAGATTATTTTCATGCACCTTACTAATAGGGATTTAATATTCCCTGAACAATGATGTCATTTCTATAACTAACTAGTTATTCTCTTCGCCTAAACACATGACTGTAATTTTTATAATGCGTTTTTCTCTGTTCTTTCCTGTATATAGAAACTTGATTATTTGAATAACTAGCTGCATGGCCCAGCATTGCATGGGCTTTCTGTACTTTTGTAAATTTTCCCTTTCCTTCACAAAATCAGCTCTTCTAATACTCTTTTTCAAAATGATTTTCACCCCCCCCTCTCCTCCGCTTAGCCCGGTGTTGCTCGGGCTTTTACCGAGTGTATAACTTAAAATTCCCTGTTTCGAAATTTTTCGCTTCTTTTCTTTGTCAGACAGGTTTTCCTTCCGTGTTGCACAAACATTAATAAATGCATAACATATTGTCATGAAAATTCACTTTCCCCTCTTGCTATCAGTCATTCCTCGTTTGTGTGTGTGATTTCTATATTAACGTCATTATAAAATTAACCTGGTAATTTGCACAATTAGTTATTTCTGCCCTTTTAAAATTTTGGATACCGCTGAAGACTCGCTGTTGAATCTGACGAGAGTTTTAACGTCTTAGCGTTGGTATGTTATGGTAGTTAAGAGAGATGGGTGCCAGCTCAAGTATCATTCTCGTCACTTGATAATGGTTCAAAATGTCCAGGTGCGTCGCCAGAAGCTCTCAAGTAAATGAACAGTGGGACTTTAGTATTCACTCACTCACTTTGCAACTTTTCAGACCATGGAAACGAAAATGTACCTTTTTAAAAAAAGTTGTATGTTGAAAAAAGTAGAAATTTTTATAATTACAAAATTTCACAACTATATTAAATGTTGAATTAAAATTGTGGGCATTTTTTGAAATGTTCAATACACGGGAAAAAGGTTTCATGCAATTATTTTTTATAAATGAAGAAGTTAAAAAAAAAATTTTGAATTGGATAAGTAGTTATGTAATATTTAAAATTTGAGTGTTTTTTAAAAATTCATAAAAAAAGTTTTTGGGATTTTATTTTTCAAATCACTAACTCTAATAAAAGATCAAAGTATGAGTTTTTTAAAAATCATTTTCATATAAACGCATCGATATTGATTCATTTTAGAAAAAATCATAAATTATGTAAAGTATTGTTGTTTTCTAAAAAAAAAACATACTGCATTGTGACGAAATAAATTATCTTTCCTATTACAAAATTGCTGGCGAAGTTATTAAATGCGCGAATAAAATTTTGAGTATTTTTAAAAAAATCATAAAAATTAAGCCATATTGTTTTGAACCCGGGTACAATCGGTAAAAATAGAACGCTCTTGCCGAACACGCCACGAAATCTTCGGAAAAAAAGACTTTAAAATAAAAGAAAGATATTCACACACACACACACACAATTTTGCCAAATCTAGTGACTTTCAATATTTATAGGCGCATCTTTTCTAGTGTAACCTTTCATCAAGCGTGGAGTGCACAGAGGAAAAGTTACTCCTTTGGCGCCAAACAGGTTTTTGCCGCCAAACCCTTGGCTGTTGTAAAATTGCGTTATTTGTTAAAGTTTTGACTTTTTTTGGGGGCTTTATTTTTAAGTTAATGCCTTTAAACTATATATATCGATTGCAAACAACGGTAATTTTTGAACAAAAATAAATATTTCTCGCAAAAAAGGGGGTGCACCATTTTTTGTAAAAAAAAAGTTAATTTTTAAGTTATTTTTTCAATCTTTGTACAGATTACGGATAATATCGTTCTACTCACGGAAAAAAAGTTTAGTGAGATTATTTTTACAAACAAAGAAGTTAGTAAGTATTTAACTAAAATTTTGAGTATTCTTTGAAAAATCGTAAAAGAAGGTTTTGGCATTTTATCTTTTAAATGACTCATTCTAAAAGAGAAAACCATGAACTTTTTTTAGTGTATAATATCATTTCATTAACGTGAAAGAAAATGCAAACGGAACGATTTAGAAATCGTTTTCATAAAAACGTATCGATTTTGACTCATTTTAAAAAAATCGTAAAAAATAGAAAATATCATTATTTTGTAAAATAAATTATACCGTATTGTGGCGAAGTAAATGATCTTTCCGATTCTGTAATTAGTTTTTGTCTGAGTCTCATAAAAAAATTAGATTGTGTGTTTTAAAAACGTCGGGGATAAAAAAAAAACCGTCGAAAAATTGGAATTTCGCCGCTCGGCGTTAAAAAATGCCCACAGGGGTAAAATAATTAAGCCTTTTAAGGTGTTTTTTTAATACTTTTTAAAGTAATTGCAATATCGTAATTTTAATAGTCAAAACGGGGGGATTCGTCGGATCATGCCCGAGCTTTTGGTACCTTCGGCGAGTTCCTGCGTCGTGCGGTTCGTGAGAAGATAGATACACGTTGTCAGATAGATAAATAAGTTTGTTTACATACAAATTTTAATAGTGTAGATACCCTCTGGTTTTTTCCCTCGATATGTAGGTATCTTGTCTTTTTATCTTAGTCTTTTTCGAATGTAAGCTTTTTTTTTTTTTTTTTTTTTGCTGATATTTTCTATGTTGTGTTTAAGATATTTATGTTTGTGTGTCTCTACATGTTTTATAAAATAGATTTCTTGCCATAAAGGACTACTGGATCAATGCAACATCACCATCATGTTTACACCACTTGCCAGGATTACCTCATATATATTGTTATATATATTCATTTATATATGTATGCACACACACATACAGTCCGAACCTATATTTAAAAAAGTTGCTAAATCCCGAAAAATGTTTGTGGAGAATTCATAAAATAAGAGATTCGCCTTTCAATATACTTTATAAACCACCTAAAACAAATTTTAAATTCATAAACACTGTATTGTTAAAAGTAATTATTCACACCTTTTTCAAAAAAAAATTTCCTATTTATGTTGTACATCTTACTCATCAAAAACAAATCTCCAAGGAAAAAAGAAAAAACCATCATCCAGGAATCCATTGTATTTTTAACTTTAAAAAATAATTTTTTATTAAAGTGTTGATGAGAATTTTAATGACATTTTCTAATTTTTAGTATGCATTACCTCATGTGTCCTTATACTTAAATGCTAACGAAGTCTTTTAATTTGGTTTGAGTTTTTTTTTAAAGGAAACATGTAGAATTTCTGGAATTTTATTGTTCTTGGTAAAGTGTGTTAAAAAAGAATAATTTGAAATGTCCAGAAATATTTTATAATTAGGGAGAGAAAAAAACTCTTCTCTATTTGGGGGTTATTTTACGCAGAAAATTGTAAAATTATCTTTGTTCCGGGAAAAGTTTGTAAAATGGAGGTCTGAGTATATATGATTTATTTCTATTGAATAAAAGTCAATACTGTAACAATGATATATTTTTGATTTAAATATAATTATTTGCTTTTATGTTGTTCTTCAAAGGTAATAATTTAATCGTTCCTAATTTTTATATACTGTATCTGTTTATCATTTATTTAGGATTTTTTAAAAAATGTTTTAATAAGTAAAGATTTTAATCTTTGTGTTGCTTTATGCTAAGTGATTTTTATTGTGAAATTTTTTTCAGGTTAAAATGACTGAATCTGTTATTTTAAAGCCTGGAAGTTCAGCAACTATTGCTTTTTTAAGATTTAAGCCAACTATTCCAGATTTACAGTTAACTTCATATCTTAGATTGCATACAAATATTTCTTTTTTTGACATTCCACTTTTATGTTTCACAGGACGTCTGAAAGTGGTAAGTATACAAATAAAAATCATGCAGTGTGTATAAAATTATTTTTTAGGTTTTCATGTTCTATTCTAACATGGTCAAATTCAGTTATTTTATTATAACTACTCTCTTGTTATGGAGTGAGGTGAGGGGGGTGTTATAAATCAAAGCATTTGATAAAAAATGGAGCATTAATTTTTTTTTTTTACTGTCAGCATGTAAAGAAAATCGCCGAGAAAAAAATTATTAGTTTTCGAAAAAGGAAATTAAAAACCTTATAGATTTATTATTAAAAAAATTAATTACTAATAATTTATAAGAAAAAAATGAGCTAAAAACAATATTCGTAAAATTTCTATTATATAAAAATTGTTTCTTTGTTTTAGTGTAATATTTCTGCATTGAAGACTTAAGTGCAGCATAACATTTTGATGTGTATTTCAAACCTAGTGGATTATAATATTAGTTTGAAAAATAGAGTATTATCCAATTTTTAAATTTGTTCCATTTATATCTTGTTATTTTTTCTCCTGTTAGTTTTTGCCTCATGCTATCAATGAAAGTTTTATTGATTTTGGCACACTAGGAATGGGGGACAAACGCACTGTTGTTTTTGCTGTGATCAATGAAAATCCTGTTGATGTAAGTAAAAGAAATATTGCTTGTATTATATAATTAGAAATTCTGTCTGTCAAAAATTAAGTTTTTTCATGTATTTCACATAGGTTAATTTGAAATTCTGGGGTTCTAATAGCAGTAAAACATATGTTGAACTTGTTGGTGTGGATAAAGGAAATGCTAGCACTCTTGCATGGCGTCAGAATTTTTCTGCAATGGCGCGAAGTGTGAGTAGAATATACAATGTATATAGTAATTCATTTTAAATGTTCATTTAATTTGTTTGAAATTTTTTATTTTACATGATATGCATAGTAAAATTATAAATATACATTTGAATTACGTTTTTTTTCTTTTTTAATGTACAAGAAATAATTTAAGAAATATAATGAAGTGCATTTATATATTTCCTTTCCCATTTTCTTCTATATAATATTAAAATTTCAAGAAGTATAACATAGATGTAATTAGTGAATATTTTTATAATTTTATGTAATTAATTTATAAGTGTATGCCACAGTCAAATTATTTTTGATCTCCCTTGTTATTTTTCCCCAGTTTGTCTTTCAATTACTATTAGGTAATGCAGCATTCATTTGGGTTAAACAAAGATTAATATTTTTAAGTAATATAATCAAATTAGTTGAGATTAAAATTAATGCTCTAACCTTATTTTAAAAAATTAAAAAACATTAACATTTATGAAAAATGTTTTTAAATATTACAGTATTTTGTAACAAAAAAGCTGTTATATAAAAAATACAGAAATAAAATATTATTTCAATCCTATATTCTTCCTATTGAAATAAACTTTTCCTTCATCTAAAATCCCCCTCCCCCTCTGGAGAATTATTGTAAGCCAATAACTCATTTTCATTCAGTAGTATAATTAAAGATTTTGAAAAAGCTCTTTTCTTAAAGTTTCTTTTTCAAACTTGAATTGAAATTGTTTTTTTTTTTTAAATTTAGGCAGATAAACTTAAGTATAAATTTTTTTATACCTGTATGAAATTTGTTTTTGCACATTAAGAATGAAACACAAAATTTTAGAATTAATATGGTCATTGTAATCAAATTTCATTAATTCTAGCATTCTACTATAACTTAAGTTTTTTCCCTCTTAAAAATAAACTTTAACTCTTCGGGACGAACGTCCCAAATGTGAGCCAGCACGAAACACTGTCAGAGGCGGAATTACTCACCGGTTTGCCAGGCACCTGGAATGTTTTGTAAGCTCAGTTTTTTGGCAATAGATGGCATTCTGTGTCCATAAGATTTGAGATACATGAACATAAAGTGGCTGAAGTAAATAAAGTATAATAATACGAAATATATAAAACATATGCCGTTTGTATAATATACAGAAAAATATTGAACAACGAGTTTATATCTTGGTATTTTTATGGATTTAGGCTTAACTATATATATACACAAAACCCTCTGCCTGTGAGTGACATTCAAGATGAAAACCACCGACCCTGGCGGTACGCAAGCATTTGCGTCCTTCACCTTGAAAGGGTTAAGGAAGTTCTTCAAATTAAAAAGAAAATTCTAATTTTTTTTAGATCGTTTCTATATTTCATATAAATTTAATTTCCATTTAAAAATGATATTGAGTAATTGAGAACACACAGTTTTGAAAAGTTCAATTTCTGCATATTGGTAATGCAAAATGGGTTTTAAAATGAAAATTTAGTGGTAGAAACCCCGAAACAGACAGGTTTTCATGTTGTCACATCTTTGTGGTTTTGGACTATTCCGCAAGTATGATCTTTGTGGAAAGTTCATGGTTTATATGCTTTAAGAAATCATTTTATTGGAAACTTGTATATTTCTGTATTATCGCAAAAATATGCTGTTGTAATTTTGTTTCTCATTTTGTGTACATTATATATTTTTTATTTTTCAATCGTATCTTTCAAAAGACAATTTTATACATGAATTAGTGAGAAACTAGTTAGTTTACTTAATTGCTCGAGCTTGCTAACTCAAATTCATTGTTAAAAATTTAGTCAGTTAATGAAATTGTGTTAGTGTTAGCACAGGGCTGTGCTAAAGATAATAAGGAAATAGTGATCATATTCAAATATTTTGATTGAGTTCAAGTTAGTTTTGTTGTAGTCCTTGTTCATTTTGCCTGAGTGTTGTTAGAAGAAACATTGTTCAATTAACAGATAAACTAGAAAACACTTATTGGGTATTAAAAGTATAAATTAAAGCTCAACCAAATAGTCTGTGTAATATACAGTGTGTTAATTAAATACAAGTTAAGAAACAAATTCAAATTAAAAAAATTACATTGTCTTGATTCATTGTCACATTGCTCCTTCCCAATGATGGCCGCGGTAGCCGAGTGGTATAGGTATCGGACCGTGGTTTGCTTTGTCACGGGTTCGAGCCCAGTACCACTAAAGACCCGCCGTGTAGGGCAGCGATGGATGCACATTAAATCTGTCGAGAGCTGAAACGTCCTCCCGTTGGTGTGGTGTGGTAGTTAGGAGAGGGGGGTGCCAGCTGAGGTGTCGTCCACGTCACTTGACCATGGTTCAAAATTACGTGGTCCGTCACCAAAAGCCCTTGTGTAGCTAAACAGCTAAACGTTAATATTCAATCAATCAATCAACCTTCCCAATGATTGATTGGTTCAATTTGAAAATACTAGATATTTTTCCAATGTTCTCTCTTTAATGTACTTTTTTACACCTTTTTTTAATTAGATTTTTTCTTACATTTTATACAAAATTTGATTTGTATTAAACTATCTTATAATTTGTTCTTGATTTTTCTCTAAATGCATTTATTCACTATGATCCACCCTTGAAGAAATATTTCTGAATTTTGAAATTCAAATATTTGCTGTTATTGAACTAAGACTTTTTTCCTTTTTAAAAGTCTTTAAATAATTCTAAAACGACTAAATAATTCTGGATCATTTAAATTAAAGAAAAATACGAAAAATAAGTTTTAAGTCATATTTATTATCTTTTAATATTAAATTTAAACATTTAAAAATTACATTACACTATTAAAAACAATTGAAGCACATTTTTTTTTTTTTGCTTTAAAAAAAGAAACTATCAAAGCAAATAAAACCAAACTTCACCAAAATATCTTCATATAAGACCAATAAGGCAAAACAAAAATCGGCCCAATCTTCAACTTAATAAGGAAACTGCTCACTTATCCAGCACAGCACTGACCGACACCCTGTCAGTTGGAGAAAAACATGTCTAATAGAGTGTATGATTGCCTCTAACAGCTGCACAACTCTCACATCCCTGCTTCATATTGTCTATCAGGGTCCTTCTCAACCCCTGTGGCATCTCCACCCACTCTTGCTCTAAGGCACTCTTGAGTTCAGTGATGGTTGTTGAAGCTGGTCTTCGAGCTGCAATTAAGCATCAGAGAACATCCCATACGTGTTCGATGGGATTAATATCATTGGACATTGCATGCAATTCTAATCTTTGAATATCCTCCAATTGGAGGTATTCGTTCACCCTTTGAGCCTTGTGTGAACGTATGTTATTGACCATAAAGTTGAAATTTAGTCCATATTCTCTGCAGAAAAGTCTGATATGTGGTATAAGGATCTTGCCCTTGTACCACTGACCTGTCAGATTACCTCTATCCAACAAATGAAGGTCTGTATGCTCATCTGTCTTGATGCCTGCCTTGATTACAGGACCACCTTGACCATAGTAGCTTTTTTCAACAACAGCTCGCAGGTTCTTTTCAAATGAGAACATATTTTGAGGAACTCTCCAGACGGAATTATGACTTAACAATGAAAAGAACCCTCCCCAATCATCCTCTGTCCAAATCAGTTGTTCTCTTCACCATGCTCAACAGGCCACTTGCATTCAGTCTCTGGGCGACTGTTATCCATGAAAGGGATGTTCCTGTTACTCAGCACTCGAAATCAATTTCATTTGAACGATCTACTTTTCATGTTTCAAATGTTTGTAGGAAAATATTGTAATTTATTCTCTGTGCAAATTTAAATAAGTGCAATTAATATTCTTCTGTTATTTATGTGTTTTAGTATATGTTTTGTTTTTGTACAGTTACATTTTAGCATTTTGTTTGTAGCTTATTTTGAAACCTCTACATTATGCTATATTCCGCATTGGTATTACAGCCCCTAATCACGAAGGAATATTTCAAGGTCAAGCTTTTGTTGAAACACAGTATGAGGTCTGTGGTTTCCTGTATCAAACTATTTTAATTTTTAGTGTTGCAAAAAATATATATTAACAGTTAAATTTATTCATACAGTAATGATCTTTAAGTTTATAGGTTTATTTTTGAAATACAATTAAGGAATTTATATTACATATTTCACTTTTTTCTCCTTGATTGGATTAGTTTTCATTCTTTTGATTTTTATTGATATGCATGACATTTAGTTTCTCCCCCTTTTAATAACATATTTCTTCCCTTTTTTCCAGAAAATAAATGTTCCTTTTAGTTTAAGAACTGCAAAAGGTGCTTTGAAAGCAGATGAGTTATTTTTTGAAAATTCTTTTCCTGTAAGTGGACCATATTTTTGTCTTAAAACAATATTAAAACCATATTTTTTTAATCTCTAATGAAACTGATCCTTGTGATGTATTGTAAGTTTTATCATGAATTTATTGTTTTTTTTTTAAAGAATGTAGAACTTTTTATTTTTATGTAACAACATTTAAATGTTAATATTTCATGTAGTATGCATAAATAATCTACTTTGAAAACCCATAAAAGAGAAGGTTATATGTGCATAGAAATAGATGTATCATGTTAAGCATGAGTTGATGCGTCCATTGCATCTAACTAAAACATCTCGAATATCCTAATGATATCATGCTGTTGACACACTGAAATACAAATACAATAAAGAAACTACATAACCATGTAATATTTTAATTTTTTGCATACCATGCTGGAATATGCAGATGATTAGCATTTCAGTATGGATGCACATATTGGGTGCCTGTAATGCTCTCAAGGGAAAAGATCTAAAATGAAAATGAAATGCTACTTTGAATTAATAGAACTGCTTTCCTTGCAATTGTTCTGGGTGAGCAGCTTCAATATTTCTCTCTCTCTTTAAGAAGAATGCAAGTGTCATCTGCGCATGTATCGGAGTTCTGAGAAAAATATTGTTAGCTGTAGATAATGCAAATTACCTGAAAAGTCTGTGACCATATCGGATGTAGCCAAATAACTTTGAGTTTTATCTTAATATCTCAGTTATTTCACACACCATTAATTAAAATTTTACAATATCCAATATATGTGCTACTGCTCACCCAAATTACAACACTATAAAAGAAGGATGCAAACCATGTAAAATTTATCTTTCCTATACTGCCATAGGATATGCAAATAAGTATCATTTTAGCATAAATGCACATCATTTGTACCTGTTGCACCACCAAAGAGCTCTTTATGTAAAGATAAAAATGCCATTTGGATGTACTGAAGTTATTTTGTGTGGTTCTATTTAAGTAGCTACATTTTGCACCTGTGAAGAATAAGAGCATCATTCAGACATGTTTCTAAGTGTGATTGAGGAAGAATTATTTTCCTAGAAGTCAATTTTATCATAATGAATGTAACAATCCACAATAATGCAGGTCTGTAATCAATTTTTGATGGAGGGGAGGACAAATTGACTGTATTAATTGCATAAAACTCATTGTACCTGTATATCAAGATGACAAGCATGTTGTGTGCGAGACAGTGACAAAGTGCTCTGCCATATTGAGAATTTTACCTCAAGAGTCGGTGTTTACGCATGCCATTCGACCTTGTTCGCACCAAAGTGGAATGTAAGGCATCTATTGTAACAGTTGCTTTTATCTTAAAACCACTGGCAATTTCCTCTACAATATTGTAAAATGACAACAGAATAGCATGGTGTACTCTTTACACCCAAATCTGCCTGCAATACCACTATAGTCGGATTAGAGTCTGGAGACAACATGAAGAGAGGTTGCTTAATTGTTAACTTATACATTACTATACTGATCCTGTATCTGGTGTTATGGTTTGGGATGGTATTGGATTTCATAACCATACATCCTTTTATCCATTGCTTGTAAAATAACTAACCAGCAATGTCTAAGTTTTTGTATATGTTAGTCCTTACCATTAAAGCTTGTCCATGGTTATGTTCCAACAGGGCAATGTGCTTCCACACATGGCTTGCAATATTCAAAAATACTCTGCGTGCCAGATTGCATTTCGTTCTTAGACTGCCTGTTCTCCTGATCTGTCAAACACATTTGATCAATGATTGTAGGTTAACTGATTGAACACATACCACCTGCTGCTACATCACATTAACTTATATGAGGCAGAAGCACTCAAATTCTTCCTCTCCTCACATGGCTGTATTTCCAATCAGTTCATCTTTGTAATATGTTTGTTATTTTGCTAATAAGTTTGGTTTTGATATCTCTTGTCCTTGATGCTGCATTTAAATAGCTAGAAGTAAGTGTCTTTGCTTTTTCAAGTTATCATTTGATCAACCAGTAGAATGATTTTATGATGCTAATTACTATTTTTTTTAAATTTTTTTTTGTGGACCAAGTAAATTATTAGAGCATTTGTTTTGAGTTCTGTGAATTTCTATAACAAGCAGCTTCATTAACACGTCTTTTTTTAAAAAATTCATTTGTGTTTCTTTCTTTAAACCAAAGTTTCTTCTAAAAGTATTACTAAACGTATCCGCAAACTTCGTACTGTTTGGTTCTACCACTACTGCAGCTGTAGTATCACAGTTCAATGCTTGCTCATATGCGTCTGGCTGATTGTCAGTGCAGTGGCACCAATACTGCCAGATTGTGTTAAACCAGTCTAAATTCATCGTCAAATTGTACAAATTTATGATGAAAATATGAGATAGAATTGTGAAAAAGTGGAGTCTATGGTTCAATAATGGTCACAACAAATGTTCGTAACAAAGCAAGGATTGGGTGCAATTCTATAGTCAGTGATGATTTGGTTGAATGGAATTAAAAAATTCATCAGATGGCTCAAATTAAGATTGTGTTATGATAAGTTTCCATAAATTTTTAAAAAAAACTTTTGCATGAAATTCTCAAAAATGGCTTTTCACAAGTTATGCTTCCGTTGGGCCCCTAAAATGTTTATGGATATCTTAAAATGAAGTGACATCAATGTTTTGACATTTTTTACCCTATACTATGAAGAGTGAAATGAATTCCTAAACAAAATACTGACGTGATGAAACTTGTGTTTTCATGTCACTCCAGAATCAAAACAACAGTCAATGAAGTAGAGGCACTCATAGTCCTTCACAAGACAAAAATTTGATACGACGTTGGCACAAAAAAAATCATGTACTTTTTTCTGGAACATACAAGGCATTCTGTTGGTTAAGTTCCTTCTCAGATATGAAACCATGAATGCAGAATGATAGTGTGAAACGCTGCAAAAACTTCCTGCAATTTTAAAGCAATGTGTGGAAGTCTCGGTTAAGGCATAGTGTTGCTTCATGAAAACTCATGTCCCCATTCTATTGGTGTCACTCAAACCTTATTCAACAATTTTGTTTGGATATAGATAAGAGAGAGAGAGAGAGAGAGTTTGTTTCCCAATTTGGCAAATGTCTGAAGAATTGTGGTAACTAAGTAGAAAAATACTTTGACATGCTTTCTTTCATGTAAAAATAAATATGAATGTTTCTCTTTCTTAAAAAAATTATACTTGCTCTGTTTTCTTTTTCCTTTTTTTTTTTTTTAAACTGATTGTTCTCTTTATTCATTTCACTTCTCTGCTTTGATGGTGAATGTTATATATTATGTCTTGTGTGAATGTAAAAATGAATATTATGCTTCAATTAAAATGTTTTTTTTATTTCAGGGTAAAATATCTACTCAAAGCCTATATGTTCACAGCACTTTTTCACATTCCATGACAATAACTGGAATAACTACAGTTCCTGACGATTCAAGATTTATCTTTGATCCTTTAAAGCATGGAACTCCTGTTTTAAATCCTAACTCTAAAAATATGGTACATATTACATACTAGACTATTATTTTCCTATGTATTGATTACTTTTGAGGTGTACACACATTTATGTTTTCTTTTTTACATTTGAGTGCTAAGTGACATTAAAATCTTGCTGAAAAATCATAAGCCATGATATAGTGCAGGGGTCAGCAACCTTTTATTTATGGCGTGTCAAACCAATCTACCAAGATGATTCAGCATGCCATGCAGTAGGAAGTATTTGAATCAATTCGATTCCCACAACAGTACATGCAGAGTTAGAAAATAGCAGTCAGAAATACAGATTTAGTTTGATTACATGTTAATTAAGTATCATAAAACGATATTTATTGACGTAAAAATAACATAAAAAATAGCAATACCTTCAACATAAATAAAAAAAACTAAAACTGTATACATAACTATGTATCTTAAGAATTTTTATTAAAATAAGCAGAAAACTTAAAATATGACTGTTCTCCAATATAAATAAACAATTAAAATTGTATATATATATAATGTATTCTTAAAAACATTTATATGAAACAAATAAACAACATGAAGTATTAGTGTTCATTCAACAAAGTTAAATAAAAAATTAAAATTTGAACCTTTTGCCTACAGAACTTTACTTAATGTTACATTATCAGGGGTATAATTTGTGACTTTCTCTTTGACACAGGCTTTTGAATGTTCAGCAGTTAAACAATTTTTTAGTCGACTCAAAATATATTTCATATCAGAAAAATTTGTTCATATAGATATGTGGAACTAAAAGCGGAAAGCAGAGCACATGCTATTTTTTTCAAACAATTAAATCTTTATGGAAATTACATCCATCAATTTAAAATAACTGTCAATTTATTGATAGTTATCTTCCAGATTTTTCTGTAACTTTGTTTATTTTGTTTTCCATAATTCTGAAGATGTTATTTCAATAAGATCCACATTTCAAAATTATCAATTTCCATTCACTCAAAAATTGACAAATCGAATGGGATTATTTTTGAATCTATTAAATCAGGTTTCATTAGGAAGGAAAATATAAGCACACACACACAAACAAGAGCTTCAAAGTCTTTGCATCTTTTAGAAATCTCCTTAAGGCTTCAACGTAGGGCTGTTCATCTTTGTCTATGGTTGAAGTATTTGCAAGTGCTTTAACATTTGGGAAGTATTTGAAAGTACTAGTATTAATATCATTTGAAAATGTATTTAATTTTCTAGCAAAGCCTTTCCAATATTCGAAAAGTTCCAGCACTGCTTTACTCTTTCCCAGCAATCCTAAGTTTAGTTCATTGATATGTTTGGTTATATCTGTCAGAAACATCAATTTGCATAACCATTCCTTTTTGTCTAATTTAGGAAAATGTTTTGCCTTTCTCATTAAGAAAAATTGTGATGTGCTCCATGCATGACACAAACTTATTCAAGGCATTGTCATGACTAAGCCAATGGACATGACTGTAGAAGTCAAGGTCCCCATGTTCACTTTGCATTTTTTCTAGAAGAGATTTAAATTATCTGTGTATTAATGAAGATCGAGACACTACAAAATTAACTTTTAAGAACAGTGTTCATTACAGAAATTAAGTGCTGAGACAAAATTTTGGCTACTAAATTTTCCTGATTACTAAATTATGCAATAAAAGTTCAATATTTTATGTCCAATATGATTATCAAGAAGTCTGACAAATTTTTTTTCTTGCCAATCATTGCATTAGCGCCATCAGTGGTTACATAAAATATTTTTATATTAATATTTTTTTTTAAAAATGATTTATAGACGAAAAAAATATCCTGTCCTTCAGTTGTACCAGTCAGAATTATGCTGCATAATTCTTCATAAATTCGATCTTTATAACAATATCGTGCAATTACTGCAAGGCATGCAACATCATTCAGAACATTGCTTTCATCAAGAGCAATGCTTAATGCGACAATTTCTTGAAAACCTGAATTTTACATTACATTTTCTGCCATTTGTGTTATTCTTCTTTCTACAGTTCGTGCAGAAGCAGGTATTTGTTTTTTAAGTAAGGGATAGATAGTATTGATTGCAAGTTTGGTAAATCACTGAACAATATTGCAGCGCTTTTTTAGGTATGCCATTTTTTTGTTCACCATCTGTAAAAGGTTTTCCTTTGATTGCTATGCAATGAGGAAACTACTATCAGTCGCTTTTGGTTTGACTCCAATTGTTTCACATAAAAATGTAATTTCATTTTTATATCCAAAAACGGCTGTTTCAAAAACTTCAGATTTTTCATCAGAAATTTTAAATGTGGCTTGGTTTTTCAAAATGTCTTTGTACACTTGACCTACAACATACATTTTTGCGACATAGCACATAAACAGTGCAATTTTCTTGGATGAACGAATCTCATCGAAGAATCTTGGAAATTGTGAACTTTTTTAGTTGCCATTTTTTTCAATATTAACTGTGAAGTGTCACAATAATTAAACAAACAAAACACAAATATTAACAATATAGCTAACAATGTTACAAAGCTATAAGTAACCTAACAATCATGTCATGATTCAAATTTAATTCAACTTTCGACTAAAGTTGTACTTGATATTCGTATATTGGCGTGACTAATAGAGAACATGAAAAAAATAATAAAATTGTGTTCTAATATCTATTTCTATTAGCTTGATTTTCCCTGCATTGTAAAATAAAATATGTATGACTTCTTTGACGCAAAGCTCAGTGTTGCTCTTAATATCTATTTAAAAGGGCATTTGTTATGAAATTAGATTAACTTCCTGTAACTAATTATCTCGCAAGTGGTTTTTTTTACTGAATTTATTTTCAATCCAAATTAAATATGTTGATAAAATAACTGTTTGTTTATTATATTTTCTTTACAAAACGTTTCCCCTCAGGGGGCTCACCTCCTTTAGGTGAGTACGGGTTTCACGCTCCCGAGGTGCCCTAGTGATCTTTTCTTTTTCCCTAGGGGTTTACTGTCTTTGGTAAACATGGGCTTCACGAACCCGGGGAACCCTAGTGATCTTTCTCTATTTTCGGCCCTCTTTCTTGCCATTCAAATTTCCCTTTCCTTCTTTTCACGTCCAGACCACAGTCCTACATTAAACAATGAACTTTATTCGAACTTTGTTCTTTTTTTTCTAGTAAAAAAATCTAAATTTTTTACTATAGTATTATGGTTTACATTTTTTATATTATGTTCTTTTAATTTGGTTTTCTTATATTTCTTTCAATATTTTGATTTTGTTGCTTCTTTTATGTTCGATTATTGATTTTTTTGTGTTCAACTTATTATCTTTATTTTTCTGCCACGAAGTCCTGTGGCAGACCAGGACTAAGTGGAATGAAGTTGTGTCTGATGATTTTTTACTTTTGGTATGATGACACAACGGACTGCTCCCTGGGAAAACTGGCACTTGGAGCGGGGTTTTGAACTTCTGAGGATCTTTGGACTGGTGAGGTGGGGTCTTGGAGGAAGCGGCCATGTAGAGGGTACAGGAGAAAAGCTGAGTTTTGCGTCTCAGGCCGCCAGATAGTACAGGAGCCCGGGACAGCCTAACCAGCATGTCTTGGCTGCTCTATCAGCTGGTGTATAATCCCGCCTGTCTTGTAGCTCCAGGTGGTGCCTGGATGGGGGTCCTGCATTGCAGAGCGGGGGGCTCTCCCGAGGCCACTACTGGTTGCTGAATCTAGAGCTAGCCCTGCCAAACTGATCCTCTGAAAATCACAAGGGATTCTCCTCCTCCTTTCTAAAAAAAAATCAAAATAAATCCAAATAAGGAAAAAACTCAAAACACATCTACTAAAACCCCCATTCCACCCTACCCAACTCATGATGATCAGGCCATTGATTCTTTAAATCCATGCCTTGATAAAGAACCTGTGTTGCCTAGACCAGATGTTAATGAAATTGCTGCTAATTCCAGATTTTTAATATTGTCTCTCTTTAACAAATACTGATATGTCGAAAAAGTCGCCATTCGCTATCCACAAAGCATTAATTGGAATAGGTGGCAAACCTAAATCTGTCAAACGCTTACAATCCAATGATTTACTTATAGAAACAAGTTCTGCTCTACAGACTAAATCTTTTTTACTTGCCAAATCCTTTCTAGATTCTCCAATAACCATAAGTCCGCACAAAACGCTAAATTCCTGCAGAGGTGTCATTTCAGAATCTGATCTGTTGACCACCCCAGATGCAGAAATCCTCGATGGATTTTCTGATCAGGGTGTGATCCAGGTCAGAAGAATAACAATAAAAAAAGATAATTTGGTCATTCCAACAAAACACTTGATTCTAACCTTTAATAGACCTACACTACCCACAACAATTAAAGCCGGATACCTAAACTGTAAGATTCGCCCTTATATTCCGAATCCTCTGCGCTGTTTCAGGTGCCAGAGGTTCGGACATTCACAAACTTCTTGCCGTGGACAACTGACTTGCTCTAGATGTGCGTCTGCTGGACACTCTTCTACAGACTGTACTCTAGAGCCAAAATGCATTAACTGTTCTCAGTCCCATCCATAGAATTCTCAATTATGCCCAAAATGGAAACTCGAAAAAAAAAATACAAGAAATCAGAACAAACAATAATATTTCTTATATAGAAGCTAAAAAATTATTACCTCCTCAGCTACCTCAAACATATGCCCAAGCTACTAAACCTCACCAATATCCGTTACAATGCAGACAGATGAAAACATCACTAAAATAAAATGTCCACCTTTAAAATTACTTGCACCAATATCATCCAAACAAATATTCCTACTGCTATTACCACATCCTCAGCCCAAACGCGACTCTTACCCTCCGTCTCTTCAAAAACATCTACAACATCGGATCCTCCGCCACCAACTCCCATGTCTAAGACAAAAGGGAAAATTAAAGAACAACCATCTCAATTACATCGTCCCCGAAAAGATAGCAAAACAATAGATTTATTAAGTATAAAATCTAAAACAAATTTAAAGAAAAATCCTGCCAAAAGCACAACCTTAAAAACTGCGAGGGAACAAGATTCCCCCAATGAAACATCTCCCATCTCCAAAAAATCTCAGAGACGGAAAACTTTTAAAACCTCGGATGCCGTGGACACAGACGCTAATCCTTCGGACTCTGATTGCGTCATAGGTCTGGCATCCGAAGAAGATGAGAGCCTTTTAGAGGCTGATTTTAAACAAGTGGCAGAAAATCCCTTAAAAGGGCCCCTTTCGCCAAGTTCGCCCAAAAAATAACTTCCCTGGTTTCTTGGAACTGTCGTGGCTATAGATCGCATGCAGATGACGTAAAAAACATCATAAGTCAATATCATCCAGTATGCGTAGCACTTCAAGAGACTTTCTTGAAGTCTTGTCACACAACAAAGATACGTCGGTATGGTTGTGTGCGGAAAGACACAGAGGGACCCTCTGTGTCCTGAGGTGTATGTATTTTTACATCCCTCGATGTTCCATCTAGTGCTCTGCCACTCCATACCTCGTTGCAGGCTGTAGCCGTGAGAATCCACTCCACGAGCCTAATCACAGTCTGCTGTCTTTACTTACCACCAAATACTGCTATCCACCAACATGACTTGAACAACCTGATTAATCAGTTGCCAGCACCCTTTGTCATACTTGGTGACTTCAATGGACATAGCACTCTGTGGGGTAGTGCGAAGACGAACCCTCGTGGCAGACAGATTGAACAGGTGCTTTCTGATCACTGTCTCTGTCTGCTCAATCACGAGGAACCAACGTACTTTCACGAACCCACACGATCCTTTCACACATTAGATTTGGCCATCTGCTCACCGTCACTCTTCCCTAATTTCAGTTTGTCTATTGAAAAGGACCTGTATAATAGTGACCACTTCCCTGTTATCCTTTCTCACGATTCTGATCCGGGTGGAAAAACCTTCCCACCTACATATTCTTATCGTCGTGCAGACTGGGCCCTTTTCACACAGTTGGCTGTGATAACTGATGCCATGGTCAAGACAGAAAGTGTTGATACAGCTGTACAAGAAGTCACCAATGTTTTGATTACTGCTGCTGAATTATCCATACCAAAGAGTTCAAGTCATTCATTCCAACATTACAAACCTTGGTGGAATACTGATTGTCAGACAGCATATAAGCACCAGCGGAAGTTATGGGGAATCTTTCACAGATATCCCACTACGGAGAATCTCTTGGCGTTCAAAAAGGCAAAAGCAAATGCTCGCAGAGTAAGGCGTCAGAGTCAGAGGCAATCCTGGATCCGATATGTGTCCTCACTCACATCATCAACGTCCAGTAAACAATTATGGAAAAATGTTAGGGCTGCTAACGGGATATATCGGGAATTTTCCTTCCCTATTTTACAAACCTCGAACTCTATCTTTTCTTCCCCAGTCGAAATTGCCAACATTCTGGGTGAAACTTTTCAGAGTGTATCGAGTGGAGCCTCTTATAATTCTCGTTTTCTCGAAATTAAAAGGCAAGCAGAACGTACCCTGATTAACTTTTCCACTCCTTCCTTTTTTCCATATAACTGTGATTTTACGATGACTGAGTTAAAAAGGCACTCTTACAAGCCCACAATACAAGCCCTGGACCGGATGGAATCACATACACGATGCTTCGTCATCTACATCCAAACTCTCTGGCCAACATTCTTTTTTTATTCAACAGAGTTTGGAAGGAGCATTGCTTTCCCTCCAGCTGGAGGGAAGCCATTGTGATTCCAATCCTTAAGCCGGGCAAGGTGGCAACAGATCCTCTGAGTTACCGTCCCATTGCTCGGACGAGCTGCTTCTGTAAGACCTTTGAACGCATGGTTAATACTCGATTAGTGTATGTTTTAGAGAAAGAAAAGTGTATTTCTCCTCTACAGAGTAGATTCCGCAAGGGCAGATCCACTCTTGATAACCTTGTTTTTTTAGTATCCCAAATCAGGGATGCTTTTGTTAGGAGAAACCACTTGGTTTCTCTCTTTTCTTTGATATAGAAAAGGCATACGACCGAACTTGGCGCTATGGGATTCTCCATAATGTGTATGATTTTGGCCTAAGGGGAAATCTTCCCATTTTTATTTTTAACTTTTTAGCTGTTCGTTATTTTAATGTACGCATTGGTCACTCCTCTTCTCATAAATTCATTCAAGATCACGGTGTTCCTCAGGGTAGCGTTTTGAGCGTTACCCTTTTTAATATTCATATGAGTAACATACTTCATCAACTTCCACCTTCAGTGCGAGGAATGCTTTATGTTGACGATCTGCAAGTCTCTTGTCAAGGATCAGATATGCGACTAATTGAGCGACAGCTGCAAACAACTGTCAGTCGATTAGTTCAGTGGTGCGATCAGAATGGACACACATCTCCATCCAAGAGCAGCTGTGTCCATTTTTGCAGAAAACGTAATCTACACCCAGATCCTTCTATTCATATAGGACATATTCAAATACCTGTCTTCAGTCGGTGCGCTTCCTCGGAGTAATCTTTGACTGCAAATTGACTTTCCTTTCGCATGTCCTTTCCTTGCGGAAGAAGTGTGAACGATCCCTCAACATCTTAAAAGTACTATCCAACACCTTATGGGGAGCAGATAAGAGTCTCGTTACTCCGAGTGTACCAAGCACTAATACTTTCACGTTTGGACTATGGTTGTGTAGTGTACGTTTCTGCTCGTACATCTGTATTAAAACGACTGGACACAATACATCATTCTGCTCTAAGAATCTGCTCTGGTACCTTCAGAACTTCGCCTGTTACCAGCTTGTATGTGGTATGCCATCAACCACCTTTAGAACTAAGATGGAGGCAATCAAGTGCCAATTATTTTATTCGTGCCATGTCTGTTCCTTCTCATCCTTTAAAACCCTTTGCTCTTGCCATTGGTCTCAACCGACTCTATGAGGCCCGTTCATTCAACATCAAACCTTTTTCGGAAAGAGCAAAGGCTGTTCTAAATGACGCCCACTTAAATAACATAAATATCCAGGAAAATAATATCCTTGCATTTCCACCCTGGGACATCCAAATTTTTAACTATCACAACCCCTTTTCAGGCTATCACAAAGCAGACACTGCTGATGTTATTTATCAGCAACTCTTTTCTTTTCATCGCAGTAAGTATTCTAAGTACCTACCCGTCTACACGGACGGATCGAAGGCTGTAGGACATGTTGGGTGTGGTGTTGTTTTTAATAATACCATTTTAAGTTTTAGCCTACATAATTCCATGTCTGTCTTTAGTGCAAAATTAACTGCCATTCTTATCGCACTTCAACATATATTAATTTCCAACCACCGTCATTTTTGTGTGTACACTGACAGCATGAGTGCTCTAGAATCCTTGCACTTTTTAACAGAACGCCGACACCCCACTGTGATCGAAATACTTATTCTTCTGCGAAAATTGGAAAGAAAAGGTTTTGATATAATTTTTTCCTGGGTACCTGGACACGTGGGTATACTTGGTAATGAACAGGCTGATACCGCTGCACGATCCATGTCTGATCACATGCAGCGGCCTGTCTGTTACCAGGATTTAAAAACTTCTGCACAGAACTATATCCATCGTGTATGGCAAGAAACTTGGGATCATCAGGTCCTCAACAAACTGCATAGCATTCATCCTTCCACTTCTCATTGGGCAGCACTACCATTGTGAAGACATGATGTCCGCTTGACTCGACTTCGCATTGGTCACACTCGTTTTACTCATAGGCACCTTCTGTTGGGTGAAAATGCCCCAGAATGTCCCTCGTGCAAAGTCCCATATTCCGTCTATCATATTTTAATAGATTGTCCCGTTTTTAACCGTCATCGCGTCACCTTTCATACATCTGTTTTAACCTTATCTGACTTGGTGGGGGAATCCCCCCACCAAAATCTATTTGCCTTCGTTTTAAAAATTGGATTTTTACATATTGTTGCGTTTTCGGGGGTTCGAAATGATTGAAGCCGAAGAGCGGAATCCAAAACAATTTTATTCTTGGCCAAAACAGTCCTCCACAAATTGTAGAGCAGTTCGAGAAAGTCACGTACAATCAATGAAAATACTGATAACACAGATGTAATACACTAACAAAAGCAATAGTAAACACTCAGCACAAAAATAATAACTCAATAAAAGCAATAACACACGCACTATGCAATCGGCTCTCTCTCTCTCAAGCAGAGAGGTATCACTTGCATGAAAGCTGAGATCTGACTGACTAGCCGGCCAGGGCCTTTTTATACCTTTCGGTCAGAAACCTCTTGCACTTACCAGAATAATCGAGAAATAGAAAGGTCTAGCAAAATCCGGAACGTACGAGAAAAGCTCAATACAGTAATACATTCAATACAATAGTGTTACAATACCGCGATAGGGTTGCCAGACAGGGTTATTAGGAGCAGGGTTGCCATGGTCGCCAAGCTTATCGCCCACATTTGGCGATATATCGCCAAATTTGGCGCCAAAAATTAAGTCGCCAAATCCGTCGCCAACTTGGCGCTAGCTGCAATATTTGGCGAGTTTACCATTTAAACCAATGTTAAAGCATGGGGGCCGTGCAATGCAGTGGAAATGATATTACAGGTAAACAGGGTTGAAATCACATTAGCTACGACAAATTAAACTGTAAAAATGAACACAAATGAGTAGAAACAATTAGAATAAGACTAAATTCGTAACATTGCCCCCTCTCAAGAACTGCACGTCCGGGCAGTACAACCCTTCATCAGACGTTAACATAATAATAAAGCAATTGATTAAAAACAACTAAATGAATATGCAATAATAAACATGTAATACATAGTACAAAATAAACACCTAATGCATAGTACAAAATAAACACTTACAAATCAATAAACAAAATTATTTACAAGATTATTTACACACTAACTTATTTATACAAGACCATGTTCAAAATAAATTACACGATAATTGACACACTAAGAATTATGGCCATAATATGGAGCAAGCCTGTCGTAATGAACGACTCTAGGCTTCGAATTCGTTGACTTACGGATCCGGATTACGACGTCGTTTATTATCTTTAAAATTGTATAAGGACCGTCCCAATGCGATTGTAGCTTAGGAGAAAGTCCTTTGCGTCGAGTCGGGTTGTAGAACCACACCTTGTCACCTTCCTTGAATTGATGTCCTGTGGCTTTTGTGTCGTACCGAGTCTTCATCTTCTCCGTCCTCAGGTTGATCCGTTCTCGAGCCAAATTGTGTACATCTTCAAAACGTGCCTGGAGATTCTGCACGTACTCCTCAGGCGATGAAGGTGTATCCGGAGGGCGACCAAACAGCAGGTCACAAGGGAGACGAAGATCTCGGCCAAAAAGCATCTGGGATGGTGAATATCCGGTAGTCTCGTGAACGGCGCTGCGGTACGCTAGCAGAAAGAGAGGAACTTTCTGGTCCCAGTCTTGTTGGTTCTTGGAGACTATCAGTGAGAGGTTATTCAGGATGGTACGATTAAACCTCTCCACCATGCCATCTGACTGTGGGTGCAAAGGTGTGGTCTTGGTCTTGTCAATTCCGAGTAGTTCACAGACCCCCTTCAATACCGCAGAGACGAAATTTCTTCCCTGATCGGAATGAAGTTGAAGAGGTACCCCATATCTCGATATCCAGTGCTGCACTACAGCCTCCGCTACGGTGGGGGCTTCCTGATCCGGAATGGGGTACACTTCGGGCCATTTCGTGAAGTAGTCCATGACAACAAGTAGGTACTTATTACCAGACGCAGTCCTTGGCAGAGGTCCCAGGATATCGAAAGCGATACGTTCGAAGGGTGCTCCAACATTGTAGCGATGCAGCTTCCCTCGGCTACGTATCTTTGGCCCCTTCCGAGCTGAACAGGCATCACAGGACTTGCACCACTGTTCCACGTCAGCTCTCACTTTACCCCAGCAGAATCGCTCTCGAACTCGGTGCAAAGTTTTCATGACGCCGAAATGACCTCCTGTTGGGCTGCCATGCAATTCTTTGAGTACCTCTGGGATACGAGATCGAGGAAGTACTAATTGCCACCTGAATGTCTTTCCATCCTCTGATTCGAATTTTCGGTATAGAACACCATTCCTGAGATGTAGAGAATTCCAGAGGGCCCAATACTGCTTAGTTGTAGGACTATAAGCCGAGATGTCCTGCCAACTTGGTTTATTGCTGGAAGACTCCATAAACTCTATAAGGGGTTTAATATCAGGATCCGCCATCTGGTCTTCTCGAACTTTCTCGTCACTCCAGGGATCGGGTGGCGTCGCTGTTGAAGTTGTTATCTGGCGTATAGCATAGTCATATTTGGTCTCTACTCTGGAACAATGACGACAATTTTCTGGGCATGGTCTTCTTGAAAGGGCATCAGCATTTCCATGCGAGGAGCCTTTACGATGTCTGATGTCAAAGTAATACTCGTTGAGCCGTTGTATCCATCTGGCTACCTGGCCTTCAGTATTTCTAAAATTCATTAGCCAGGTTAAAGAGGCATGATCGGTACGTAGAAGAAATTTTTGGCCATAGAGATAGTGATGGAAATGCTCGATGGCTTTCACAATAGCCAGTAGCTCTTTTCGAGTGACACAATAATTTCTTTCCGGTTTCGATAAACACTTACTCCAATAAGCTACGACTCGTTCCTGGTCATCTATTTCCTGAGATAATACTGCTCCGACACTCTCATTACTGGCATCAGTGTCAAGATAAATGGCTTGTCCGGTTGTGGATATATTAAGATCGGTGAAGACGTCAAAGCTTCTTTAAGCCGGAGGAAGGAATCTTCACATTCTTTTGTCCACTGAAACTTTTGTTTACTTTCTGTTAGCTTGTGCAAGGGTCTTGCGATGTTAGAGAACCCTTTCACAAACTTTCGGTAATAAGTACATAGTCCCAGGAAGCTTCGCAGCTCACGGAGGTTTTCAGGGCGTTTCCAATTCTTTACGGCGGACACTTTTTCGGGGTCCGTACGAACACCTTCTGCAGAGATGATGTGTCCCAGATAATTGACTTCTTTCTGGAAGAACTTGCATTTCGAAGGGTTTAGCTTCAAGTTAGCGTCGCTTAATTTTGATAACACCTTCCGGATATTTTGAAGATGTTCTTCAAACGTACGCCCTCCTATTATGACGTCATCCAGGTAAATAAGGCAAGCTTCAAAAGTCAGACCCTTTAGCACGGTCTCCATCAGGCGCTCGAAAGTAGCTGGCGCATTGCAGAGCCCGAACGGCATGACCTTGAACTGCCATAGTCCTTGGCCGGAAGTGAATGCTGTTTTTCTCTATCTTCGGGATGGATCTCCACTTGCCAGTATCCGCTCTTTAAATCTAAAGTCGAGAACCATTTATGACCGGAAAGGGTATCCAGGGTGTCATCTATCCTTGGAAGAGGGTAGCTGTCCTTCTTGGTGACGTCGTTAAGTTTTCGATAGTCCACGCAAAATCTTGTGGAGCCATCTTTCTTACGAACCAAGACGATTGGAGATGCCCACGGACTCGAAGACGGTTCTATGATGTCATTTTCCTGCATCTCTCGTAGTAGTGTTCCGACCTCTTCCTGTTTAGCAAACGGCAAGCGTCTTGGGTGCTGTTTAATCGGCGGATGGTCTGCTGTATCAATTCTGTGTTGTGTCACTGTAGTATGGCCAATATCGTTACTGTTTCTAGAAAACACGTCTTCAAATTCTTGGAACAGTCTTTCTGCGGAGCTTTTCTGTTCGGGGGACAATTCAGCATTTTCTAGAAGGTCGGGAGTCAACTGTTGAGGCGAGTTGGATAGGAGCAAGCTCGAACTTTTGCAGACACGTTACTGGACTGCAGGTTGCCAACACTTCACCTTTCTGGAACACTCTAGGTTTTTCAGTTACGTTGCAAATTCTTACCGAGATAGTTTTTCTGGAAAGGTCCACTAGCGTCGAAGCTATTAGCAATCCATTCGCTTTATTTTCCGCAGATCCAATTAGGCCAGAGTTGAAACTCACATCGTTACCGATGTATCCAGGTACTATGATTTCAGTCCTTGGGGAATGGTAATATTCTCGTTAGCGGTTACCTGTCGAATAGATTCTGACCTGTGTTCAATTTTGAATATAGTGACTTCTTCGTGTATGGAACGTAATTCGTTCTTGTTGAAGTTAGAGTGAAACCATGCTCCTTTAGAAAGTCCAGTCCAAGAATGAAAGGGTCTGCAATATCTGCGACATACACAGCATGTTGGTAGGTAGCGTCTCCAAACTTGATCTTGACTTTTAATTTTCCGTGAATATCAATCTTTTCCCCGTCACGGTCTGTAGCACCACGCGGGGTGGGGTCCAGATAAGTTTCTCTTTTAATTTTTGAGCCAGATCGTTCCGAATGATAGACACATTGGCTCCTGTATCGATGATCATGTTGCAGGGAAGCTCGTTAACATGTCCCATTATAAAAATTCCATTCTCACCGGTACTCTTTGTCGAAATTTGACACACTTGAAAATGGGGCTTTCCAAAATCTGGCAACCTCCGCCCCACGAGATGGCCATTAATTAGTTTTCCGACACCTCCTTCTGGGAGGCGCTATTAGTTTCAGCGCCTTGGCGTGCCCGGCAGCTTCTCTGCAGATGCCCTTCTCGACCGCAGGTCCAGCATTTAAGGGTCTTCTTCCCGTCTGCTTTCTGGGACATCAAAGACTCAACTCTATTCAAGAAGCTTCTCATCTGTCGCTCTAACCGCTCCACACTCGAGTTCGACGTGTCCGATTCGTTGACGGCTCGTATGGGGTGTCTGTCCTTTCGTGTTGCTTGCTGGGCTGCCTCGAATTTCATAGCAAACACTAGGGCCCCCTTTAAGTCCTTGAGATCCGCCATTCGGAGAGCTTTCTGGATTTCGGATCACGCACCCCGTCGATGAAGTGTTGCAGCGCCAGGACTTCTCTTACTTCAGTCGGACAGTCAGAAAACGCCAAGTGAGAAAGCCTCTCGACGTCCGTCGCCAGTTCTTGGAGAGTTTCGGACACTTTCTGCTGCCGTGACTTCAGCTGGAGTCTGTTGTAATCCTTCACACATTTCTCTCGAAGCGTAACTCCAGAGCATTAACGAGAGCGTCGAAATCCAGCCGCTGTGTTTCCGGCAAAGTTTGCAAAATGTCAGCAGCGTCGGCTCGAAGAGAAGCAGCTAACTGGCAGGCCTTGGTCTGGGAGTCCCACTGGTTTGCATCCGCCACTATGGAGAATTGGGTCTTATACACCTGCCAAGAGGACTTTCCGTCATATGTAGAAAGCTTGATGGAAGGCTTGGAATAAGGAGCTTGAAACTTAAATTCATCCCCTTGACCAGTCATGACTTTCTGCTTCAATTTCTCTAGTTTGCTCTCCATATCTTCGAATTTATTTTCAAATTTGTTCTCTATATCCACAAATTTGTTTTCGAATTTATTTTCCACCGACTCGATTCTTCCTTCCATTTCTTCAAATTTCTTGTCCATAGTCGTCAATTTGTCGCCAATGTCCTTCAAATCACTTTTCAACTCTTCCTTGTTCGCGGTCAACTCCGATTTCATTTCAGTCATATTGGCATTCATGCTGGCGGTCAACTCCGATTTCATTTCGCCCATGTTGGCATTCATGCTGGCGGTCAAGTCCGATTTCATTTCGCCCATATTGGCATTCATGCTGGCGGTCAATTTTTCTAGAAGAGTCTGGAACTGGGCCTCCATCGCTCTTGTTGATCCCACTTCTGACACCAATTGTTGCGTTTTCGGGGGTTCGAAATGATTGAAGCCGAAGAGCGGGATCCAAAACAATTTTATTCTTGGCCAAAACAGTCCTCCACAAATTGTAGAACAGTTCGAGAAAGTCACGTACAATCAATGAAAATACTGATAACACAGATGTAATACACTAACAAAAGCAATAGTAAACACTCAGCACAAAAATAATAACTCAATAAAAGCAATAACACACGCACTATGCAATCGGCTCTCTCTCTCTCTCAAGCAGAGAGGTATCACTTGCATGAAAGCTGAGATCTGACTGACTGACTAGCCGGCCCGGGCCTTTTTATACCTTTCGGTCAGAAACCTCTTGCACTTACCAGAATAATCGAGAAATAGAAAGGTCTAGCAAAATCCGGAACGTACGAGAAAAGCTCAATACAGTAATACATTCAATACAATAGTGTTACAATACCGCGATAGGGTTGCCAGACAGGGTTATTAGGAGCAGGGTTGCCATGGTCGCCAAGCTTATCGCCCACATTTGGCGCCAAAAATTAAGTCGCCAAATCCGTCGCCAACTTGGCGCTAGCTGCAATATTTGGCGAGTTTACCATTTAAACCAATGTTAAAGCATGGGGGCCGTGCAATGCAGTGGAAATGATATTACAGGTAAACAGGGTTGAAATCACATTAGCTACGACAAATTAAACTGTAAAAATGAACACAAATGAGTAGAAACAATTAGAATAAGACTAAATTCGTAACAATATGATTTGATTTGTGTGTTTCTTTATATTTTTAATATATTATATGCATGCATGCATATACATGTGTACTTATATTTTTATGCATATATATTTTTAAAAAATATGACATTCTTTTAACAAGTGTTTGGCGCAGCTTGGCCAAAGTTGGCCCTTGCGCCACTAAACCCCACATTCACTTCACTTCTACAAAACGTTTAAGCAGAATTTTGATTTATACCTTAGACATTTGTTTTTTCTTCTGTCAATGCCAAGCGTTTAGTGGATAAAGAACCAACTACTTTCTTTTTTATTCACTGAGCCTGTAATGAGTGATAATTAATTTTACAAGTATTACTCAATAGTTTTGATTTGAGTTGAATATTTAACACTTATAATAAGTGACATCTAAACAGAATGTTTTCTTTTACATAATAGCGCACAAATTACAAGCAAACTGATTCAGCAGAATGGTTTTATGGCAGAGAATTGAAAGTGAAAAACAACATTTATATTAAAATCCGTTGAAAGGAGAAACCGAGCAATTTAGCTTTATCTTATAATTTTGTAGAGTATGTGTGGCATGCCACTGAGAATTGCTTCGTGGGCCACATCTGGCACACGTGCCATAGGTTTGCCGACCCCTGATATAGTGTTATTAGGTTGTGAGAAATTGAGTTCATTCTACATGTAAGATCTATGCACTGTAAACTTTTTTTTTAAAATTAAAAGCATTTGTAGTTTATACTTGTTTGTTAAATGAAAATAATGGCAACAATAATTGAATTGGTTTTTTTTTGTGTGTGGTTTAATTGGTAGAGACGGAAAACAAACACCACTAAAACTGTGTAAACCAACAAAATCTAACATCATTAGTTGAGTTTTATGATTAGTGTGGGGAGGGGAGGGGAGGGACTTTTAAACATAAAAATTATAATAGCCCATTTATATAAAAATTAACTCAAGTTCGAATTGCAAAACTGTTTCTGTAGCTTGCCATTTAAAATTATTTTTAGTATTTTTTTATATTTAAAGTTTGAATAATAATAAAATAATTATGTGCATTTTTTAGTTTTATTTAATTTCATTCCTTGTTGTTAGAAGTTAAAAATATAGTAAATTTTAATGCATTTTCATTTTTACTTGGGAATAGGTTGGAAAAATTCATTTTGATCATAGAAAATATTGCAAACAGAAGTGCTACAGTGGATTGCCGACAACTACTACAAGTAAGAACATTAGTAAAACACTTATACATATCTTGTTTTAGAAGTTTTTTTTTAAAAAAAAATAATCATTATGTCTATTTCTAGATTTCAAAATAAATTATTTACTAGCCTTAATTTAGTCTTTGTTATATGTAGCTCTTTGCTATTGTGTACTGTAAGAATGTTTTACTGTTGCACTTTTTAAAAATTGAAACATGTGCAACAGTACATGATATTCAATTTTTAAAGGAAGGGGAAAAAATCTCAAGAATTGCTTAATTTTTCTCCTTGATTTATGTATTATTCAAAGAGACTGAATAGCCTAATTAAAAAAAGCAATTGAAAAAATGGAATGGAAAAATATAAAGACACAAATTATTTATATAGTGTTGGGGGAAAATTGGAAGCAGTGGCTGTGTGCTAATTTTTGGCATACAAATAGCAGAACAGTTAAGTTTGTAATCTGAAAAGAAATCTTATTGAAAATCGGGTTGTAAGGTTACAAATGGGGCAATAAGCTATTGCTCATTAAAATCTTTAACATACTTCACTGTGGGAAGGATTTTAAAGCATTGAAATATAGAATTGTGTTGTGTGTTAATCAAATGTGAAGTAATATTTCTATCATTTACATATTTCTTAACTTTAATGTACACTCATAATGTTATGTGTGAATTATCTCTGTTTATATATTTAGAATTCCAAATGTATTGCCTGAATATATGTAATCCCAAGAGTGTTTGATAACTGTCACATAAAATAATTAGGGAGACAATATATATATATATGTTTATATATAAAAAAAACTGCAGTTTTTCAATTCCAGAACGAGAAAATAAGCATGATATATGAAGTTATTTACTTGTGAAATGATGTTTTTCTTGATAACAGAAAACTTAAAAAAAAAAAAAATTCACACATGACAAAAATTTACATGGATTATGCTTTGATTTCAAAAATAAGAATATTAATTTATTTTGACCTGTGCACTTTTTGAATACCTGAAGAAAAATCAATATACCTTCTATTGTACGAATGGTGATTAAAACAAATGTCTTGAGCCACACATTGTAAATACTACATTTATAAAGGTAACATGTCATAAATTAATTATTCATATATTTCTTTTATACACATTATTTTATATCACTTAATAAATTTAATGAATTGCTTAATTTTCAACTGAAAAGGTAGACTCAAATATTAAAGGGAAAAAAGTATGCTAATAATAAATACATTTGTATTTGGCTTTAGATTTAAAGTATTCCTATTGATACATTTTTAAAATTAACTCTTTAACCTGTGTTATAATGTTTCCATACATTTTAGTTTCATGAAGGATTTTATATCTAAGTAAAATTTTTGTAATGAAATGATTTTATGTTCAAAATATAATTTTCTCATTATTCAAACTCAGTGGCACAACAGCCCATACTGTGCCCATCCCAGTATACATGACCATTAGATGCTGAGGGGCATGAGCAGATTTCCCGATTAGGTTGTCAGTCTGAAGCGAAACCCCCAGTGTATTGGTCCCCAAGCAAGCTTAGTACTCATTTATCGACCCATGAAGGGATGAAAGGCTGAGTCGACCTTGTCCAGTCTGGGGATAGAACAACCCAAACCTGTGGTGTGGAAGTGCAATACGCTACCACTGGGTCTCTTTCTTATTATTTCTCCCATTAGTATGCTAATCACATAATTTCTAATTATATTTTCCTTAGCTTTGATTTTTATGGATTTTCTTTCCTTATGCACTCTACATTTTTCCATGTGGGATTTGTTTCCTTACCAAAACTGTAAAGTAAAAAGTTTATTTTGTTGAATGTTTAGTAGCAGTAAAGCACGGTTTTTAAAGTGATTTCTCTTAAAGTTAGTCTGAATGCATAGATCTACATTGTATTGATCAATTGTTTATTAATGTACCATTGCTTCGTAAGATACGATTAAAAGTATTTTTCTAGATACAAGAGTTTTTCAACAAGTTCTCAGATAAAGACAGAAAAATAAAGTCTTGTGTAGATTTTCATTTTTCAACAAAATCATCTCCTTTTTTCTATCTCGGCATTTTTTTAGGTGCTTCTCCAATTTTTCAAAGTTATATAAAAAGTAAGATTTTGTAAAGTTCTCAAAGTAGGCATCTATTTGGGTGATGACCTCTTCATTCAACATAAACCTTGGGTCGCTGAGCTATTTTTAAATTTTGAAATTAAAGTCACTAGGAATTGAATATGGTGGATGTTGTATAGTTCATTCCCATGATTTTAGCCATTGAAACTGCATGGGTGTGCACCCCTGGATTGTCTTGATGGAAGAGTATCGTTTCAAGTGTGAGGTAATTTTTTTTCTTTATTTCTTCATTCAGCCTATACAGTAACAATGCATTATGCTCTTCAATTATTGTTTTTCCTTTGAGATATAATTGGTATAAATGGTTCTGCATGCATCCCATTAAAATGTGGCCATCACTTTGCAACCTTTTTTCAGTCTTTGCTTTCTTCAGCGCCTGTTCACCTTCAAAAACTCACTGTTTTGACTCTTCCTTTGTCATTAGAGTGTAGGACTGTACTAGTGTTTCATCCACAGTTATGTAGGCCGCGGTAGCCGAGTGGTATAGGTATCGGATCATGGCTAGCCTGGTCACGAGTTCGATTCCAGTACCACTAAAGACCCGCCGTGTAGGGCAGCGATGCACGTTAAATCTGTCGAGAGCTGAAACGTCCTCCCGTTGGTGTGGTGTGGTAGTTAGGAGAGGGGGGTGCCAGCTGAGGTGTCGTCCACGTCACTTGACCATGGTTCAAAATTACGTGGTCCGTCGCCAAAAGCCCTCGTGTAGCTGAACAGTGCGACGTTAATATTAAATCAATCAATCCACAGTTATGTATCAATATATAAACTTGTTAAGGTTTGTTACAAAAATAGCCTCAGAGCCAACCATTCAATTGTGTTTATTTCCCACTGACATGACACTGCTCTTGTGGATATTTTTTCCTCACCCCATTTTTCATGCAAAATTTAAAGCACTTTCTTTGTTTCTTTGATCACTCAAAACCATATCAGGGATTTTGTCAATCATTCTTGGAGTAATCACTTGCTCTGGAGGTCCCAAATGAGGTTCATTTGTGGATGAACAGCCACATTTGAACTTATCTACCCAATTTTAATACAGAAGCAGATGTACCATGAACTTCATCTAACTGAATTTTGATCTCTTTCAATGTTAAAACTTCTAAATGTATGTGCTTAATCACTACTCAAAACTCGCATTTCTGCATTTTCCAAAATCAGTTTTTTCATTGCACAATAAAAACGAAACCATGCGATAGAAATAACTGACTGAGATAACTGTCTCATGAGTTGTGATCTTTACTAAAAACAAATCATTTTCAATGCTACGAGTGCCATCTTTTGGATTTTCCTATAAAATGGCCTGCTTAATTCTTTTTTTAATAAAACACGGTTCTAGTAAACGGTTTTCCTTTGTCTAAAAATTGTTTGGCATTTCTTGCAGTTTGATAAAATAAAATCTATATATATTTATATATATGTTTTTAATGTAAGGTTTGAATTAGCGTTTTTGTATCTATCCAGATTGGAGTTTTTAGTCGCACTTCAATGGTTACAAGGCAGCAATAACCTATATTGAAATATTTGTCATTATTAAAGTTTCAAACTGTTACTGTAGTTAGCCAATTTTTAAAATCTACTTTTCTACTAGCTTTTTCTTTAAATGATTTTATTGTAATGCATTTCTATGTTAGAATTAAGGATACCTTTTCTTTTTTCTGAAGTACATCTTAATGTTCTGAATCCATGTGGAGTACCGATTCAATGTTTTACATTGCACAATAGGGCTTTTTTTTTAACATTTAGTTAAACAGTCACTTATCACAGTAATTCAGCCATACTAAACATTAATTCTATTAATTTTGTAATTATGGATAATAGAATAGTCATTTTTTGTAGAATTTTTTTTTCCAATTTATTTTTAATATTTTCTTTCAAACTAATAGGTACTTTGAATGAACTCCAAAGTTTTTGTAAAGATATTTAAGTTTCATTTAAGAAATAAAATGTTTTAAACGTTTGTAATTGTACAACTTTTGCTATATTTATTTGTTTAAAGTTTTTTTCTACTGGTTAACATGGAAAGTTTGTAAAAATTAATAGATGTCAAGTTGTCATGTATTTATTATATTATTGCTGAATTATCAGTTAATATTTATATTTATGTCTGCTGGGTGGTGTAGCTGGTTTGTCGCTGGCCTTCTGTACCCAAGGTTGTGGGTTCGATTCCGGCTCAAATCGGTGGATTTTCTTGATGCAGAAAATCATCAGCGGCCATGTCGTATGATGATACGGCATGTAAAAGATCCCTAGGGGTGCTCTAGGCAAAATTACTCCTAGGGATCGTCAAGGTTCGCATCGTCAGAGCTTAGGTGCCTCCCTCTAGGGAGGAAACTGGGCAACAAAATTATCTACAACAAATTGTATCCGCTAATATGGCACTGCACTAAAAAGAGATACCAGCTTTCGGTGATGTACTAGGTAGATTGATGAACTCTGTTAATAATTGTTCATAATCAGCCAATAGAAATAAAAAAAATATTTCTATTTATGGAATTCCCAAAATGTACTCATTTTAGTCATTCTGAGAAAGCTTTATTAGAGCAGAATTTCTTGGTAAAATTGTGGACAAATTTATTCTTGAGGATTACTTCTTCAAAATCTATTTTATATAAGACCCCCCATCGAAAAAACTATAAATAAATTGAATTTAACTGTGAAAAAAGGGGGATTACACAATAATAGTATTTTCCTAAAAGTATTCCACATCCTAACAATATTGTGTAAGAATTCAAAGAATATGGCTGAGGGCAAATATTTACATACATGCACAGGAGTAAAAATAAAATTCAATTAAGATTTTGTCAGAAGAAACATATTATGTTGTGATTTTACTGTAATGGATCAGTTTATTTTTAATTTGAGTGCTACTGTTTATTATGTCTTTCAAAATTATTTATTGATTAAATGTGCTCAGTGGGTCATCAGTGGCTACTAGGAATGGCTTTGCCTTCTGATGTGGGTGAGATGGATGGTGAACTGTTTCGTACTCTGTGCAGGAGATGGCAAAGTCTGATTGATTTAGAAGAAAAAACGTAAGTATAATTATAATATTGCTATTTATAATTGATTTATGGAGTAAGAATGTCTATTAATATTTATATTACAGTATATTTTGCATAATACATTTTCAGAACAAATATTACTCTAAGAATTGACACCACCGAAGTTCGAGGCTATCTTTTAAAAGCTCATGCATCTCTGCAGTGGCCTCGTATGTTTAGCAGATACAGATTAAAATTTCCAATCACTCAAATTGGAAATCACTCGGTATGTATTTTATCAGACCTTTACACATTCTTTTATGCTGCCTATAATATATTTTATAAGCTATTTGGATTTTAATCAATTACTCTCTATTTGTCATGTATATCATGTTTCTAAAAATGAGCGAAGAAAAGAAAAGGGAAAAATATAAGTAATACACTTTTTTAAAAACATTTTTAGGTTAAAGATTTTACTCTTGAAAACCCTTCCAGCTTACCTGTTTTGGTTCAAGTTGTTCCTTTATCACTATACCCTAATCCTACGAATATCATTAATATATTAAGAGAAATATATGGCAAGGAATTTGGATCAAGTAATATTTTGAAAGATTCTGAAGCATTTTCTTTAGAAGATTTAGAAGATAATAATGTAAGTGGGCTTTTTTCTTGCAAAAACTATCTTGAATTTCAATCTTGCCTCATTATTCATGTTAGTTTTTAGTTTGTGTTTTCAAAGACGAGTATTTTAACAAAAATGCAAGAAAGAGAAATTTTGTTATTCTTAATAATTTTCTATTTCAGCCTAAATTTTTACTTTAAAGCATAAAATAATTTTAATTCTTTTAAATATTCTTTAGCCAAATCCTGATAATCATATCCCAGCATATAGAAAAAGTCTAGAAGAATATTTTGGGATTCAATCCCATAAAAAAAGTATTGCTATGTTACTTACCCCTGGTATGAGGGTGAGAATTCAAGTGGGATTTACACCAAAAGATGACAGCTTAAAGTCGTCATTAATTTTAATCAGGTATGCATTTTAAATTTTCATATTTTATACGGAAGTGATATTGATCCTTTTTCCTTCTAGAAAACTTAATTGCTTTTCTCCTTGGAGCAAAATCTTTGTTGTACATATTGAAACTCTAATTCTTGTGGATGTTCAGAATAATACTTTGAATTTTCAAGTTTTTTTTATTTGGAAGTGGAAAATAATACAGAGGGTTGTACTGTGAGTTCCACAGTGCTTTCCCTTCAAACTTACAATTTTTCTCACTTGTCATCTAATATCATGTATTTTACTCCTAAAGCACCTTTCTGGAAATTAATACTATAAACCTAAAACTATGGTTGTTTTGTTTAAAGGTCTATCTAGAGCTGACTGTATAAATGTCCATTCCTAAAAGATCTTCTGAATTCTAAGTAATAAGAAATCTCATTGAGTAATCTTCTGTATTTGAATCGGAAATCATTATTTTAGAAACTGAAACATGTGTGTGTAAATATTTTTCAGCTCTAATATTATTTTTAAAGTGTGTAATTTTTTTATTAAAATAATTTTTCTTTAATTGTTTATTGAGATTTTTTTTCTTCTTTTTTTTTTTTGCTTCTGGTGTTTACATTACCCCCTTAAAAATTGCATGTGTGCTTAACTTTTTTATTCAAAAGGTTAAACAATAATTTTCTGAGAAAAGAATTCAAAATGGTTTTGTATAATGGGATTTCATATTAAAATGATTCTTATGTATTCACTAGTTGAAATTTTGAATCTTGTTTTCTTATGGAAGGATAAGAAAAATATTCTTTCTATAGAATTAAAGTGACTATTTTTCCTAAAGAATTAATGACTTTGATTTAAAATTCATAAGAAGTTCTAGTGTACCTTAATTTCAAACTAGCTGCATGGCCTGGCTTTACATGGGCTTTCCTTACTTTTATAAATTGTCCCTTCCCTTTACAAAATCAGCACTTCCAATATTCTTTTTCAAAATTACTCCCCCCCTCCACGTAGCCTGGTGTTGCTCAGGTTTTTTACTGAGTTTATACGTTAAAATTCCCTGTTTCGAAATTTTTTTGCTTCTTTTCTTTGTCAGACAGGTTTATTTTCTCCCGGCGTTGCACAAACATTTTTGAATGCATAACATATTGTCATGGAAATTCCTCTTCCCCTCTCGCTATCAGCCCTTCCTGGTGTGTATGTGATTTTTATATTAATGTCATTGCAAAATTCTCGTGGTATCCACAGTTAATTATTACTGCCCTTTTAAAATTTTGGCTACCGCTGAAGACCCACTGTTAAGGTGACCGACACACATTGAATCTGTTGAGAGCTTAAACGTCCTAGCGTTGGTGTGATATGGTCAAAGAGATGGGTGCCAGCTCAAGTCTCATCCTCATCAATCGACCATGGTTCAGAATTTTAAAGTCTGTTGTAAAAAGCTCTCGATTGGGTGAACAGTGCAACTTTAATATTCACTTACTCACTTTGCAATTTTTTAGCCCCTGGAAACAAAAATGTACCTTTTTTAAAAATAGTTGTATGTTGAAAAAAGACAAAAAAAAGTAGACATTTTTATAATTACAAAATTCCAGAACTATATTAAATGTTGAATTAAAGTTGTGAGCATCTTTTGAAATGTTTGATACACGGAAAAAAAAGTTTCATGAAATTATTTTTATAAATGTAGAAGTTATTAAAGAAGATATAAGAATTGATAAGAAGTGTTATTAAATATTTAAAATCTGAGTATGTTTTAAAAATTCATAAAAAAGTTTTCAGCATTTTATTTTTTTAAATCGCTAACTCTAAAAGATCAAAGTATAAGTTTTTTAAAAATCATAATTTATGTAAAATATTGTTTTTCTTGTAAAAAAACCTATCAGGGCGAAATAAATTCTTTCCTATTAAAAAATTGCTGGCAAAGTTATTAAATGCACGAATAAAGTTTTGAGTATATTTTAAAAAATCATCAAACATTAAGTGATGATGTTGTTTTGAATCTGGGTAATATATTGGTGGAAATGAAGCACTATGCCGAATGGGCCATGAACTTCATGGTAGAAGCATGAAAAGACCTTTAAAATAAAAGGAAGAGATATTCAATTGTGAGCCTTTTATGAAAAGGTGTAAAAAAAAGTTTTTTCATTTAATGTTTTAAATCACTGATTTTGCAAGAGCAAAGTATGAGCTTTTTTAGTTCAGACTGTTCATTCATCATAATCATAAAAAATCAATACATAGCAATTGAAAAATTTTAATTAATGATTTACACAAAACAATAATTGTTATTTTTAAAAAAATAATTATTATTGTTTAAAAAAAATAATTATTATTAAAATAATTATTTTAAAAAAAATTAATTTAAAGCAATACATTTAAATGTGTATTGCAAATAAACTTGTTTAAAATAATAACGGAGTAAAAGCAATTAAGTATTTCACAAATATTAAGAAATTTTTGTTTGATAAAGGGATGTTAAAAATAAATTTTTTGAATTAAGGCATGTACAGAAAATGAAACAATAAATTTTTCACTTGCATTTCTTCTACTTGACAAATCTGGTGATTTTCATTATTTATAGGGATCTTCTTTTTCTAGTGTAACCTATAAGCAAACATGAAGAGCTCATGGGGAAAGATAATCATTTGGCACCAAACCCTTGGCTATTGTAAAAGTGCATTCTTTGTTCAAGTTTTAAATTTTTTTTTTTTGAGGGCTTCATTTTTGAGTTAATGCCTTCAAACTTCACACATTGATTGCAAACTATGGTAATTTTTAAACAAAAAATGGAAAAAAAATAATACATTTTGTGTGTCTGTGACTCATTCTCCCATAGACGATAAGAAAAGAAAAAAATTTTAGGAACTGTAATTTTTAAGTAATTTTTTCAATATTTGTACAGATTATGGATAATATTGTTCTGTGAGAAAAAATGTTCACAGAAAAAATGTTTTGTGAGATTATTTTTATAAATAACGAATTTATTAAATATTTAATTAAAATTTTGAGTATTTTTTGAAAAATTGTAAAAAAAAAGTAAACAGATTCTAAAAGAGAAGAGCATGACCTTTTTTAGTGTAGAATATCATTTCATTAATGCAAAAAAAATTCGAAAGGAATGATTTAGAAATCATTTCCATAGAAATGCATCGATTTTGACTCATTTTCAAAAAAAAATTGTAAAAAATACAAAATATCATTATTTTGTAAAAGTAATTATACCATATCATATCCGAACAAATGATCTTTCCGATTCTGTAATTATTTTTTGTTTGAGTCTCATAGAACGAATTAGATCGTGTTCTAAAAACGGGGGTAAAAAAATAATTCTCACCTGGTTCTTCATTCTGATTGGCGGTAGAAACAACACAAGGAGTGAAACGATTATGCGTTTTAAGGTTTTTAATTAATTGCAATATCAGAATATAAAAGGTAAAAACGAATTCCGTGGATCATTCCCTATCTTTGGGTACCTTTGGCGAGTTTCTGCGTCATGCGGTTCGTGAGAATATTGATGTACATTCAAAGCGACATGCATAGATACGTTCGTTTACCTACAAATTTTAATAGTGTAAATACTGAACTAAAAATTCTTTGTCTGCAAAAATTGTGAGTTTCTCTGATTGTGGTGACGTCTGGTTTATTACGTGTTTCATTTATTGAGTGATTTAATAGAATGTTACTGCTTTCAATTCTGCTCTAATGTTTCCAGACCTTTTAACCTTTTAAACACCACACTATGATCAAGAAGTAACATAGGTTATTTGTTGATTGAAACTCTGAACACGTAAGAACTATAAAAGACAAAAACTTGCTATAATGTTTTCTAAAAGTAAAGAATTTTTTTATGTTACTCAGAAAATTAAGCTTTCCTAGCAATTTTACAAAATATTGCATTATTCATAAGAATGAATTTATACATTCACTAAGTTTTTATTGATTTAGTTACAGTAGTCATATTTGCTAAATGCAGCAAATATGTTTTTTGGTATGAATTTTTCAAAAACTTCATCTAAAGATAAGTGGGGAAACATTTTATAAATACTGTTGGATGTTTCATTTTTTAGGATATTCTAAAAGTGTACATCTCTTTTCTGTGTGATGTTGAATGTTTGTCTTGTGTTATTTGGAATTTTTGCTTTAAATTCGTCTTTCCCTTTGAAGTTGAAAATTTTTTAGGGTTAAAATACATTTTAATAGGATTTTCCTCATCTGTGTTTGTAGAAGTTTAATTTTACTACAAACATCTACTGGCAGAACTGGTTGAAATAGGCCTTCGTTTACATCTTATTGGTCAAAAATCCTTTCTCCTGGAGGCAGTTGACTAATATTAATACAATCATTATTTCTTAGTGTATAAAAAGAATTATGCGTGTACTTTTCTAATTAAGCCGTGTTTAATCCACTTCAGATTCATAAGGAGTGTATAAAGTTGAGGGAAATTTAGAAATATTGGGTTGTCCTGCTAGTTCATGTTGATTTTAAAAGAAAATCGAAATGCAACACATTAAGATTTTAGTGTACATTTAATAAATAATATGGGTGCCACATTCTGTTCCACAACATTTCTCCCATCATTTGGGCAACTTAAATATTCCATCTTTTTGGAATCTTCGAGGTTTTTTGGTGAAAAACTGCTCTGCATAATTTTTTCCCCCTGTCTATAATGTGGAACTTTTTTCCATTAAGGGAATTTTATAATGACTGAAGTAGTTTGAAATCTGACGTCTAGTGGATGTGGTAGAACATCTTAACTGAGCTCCTATAACTTTTGTCAAGTTATCAAAGACATATGAAGATGCACATTGTCCTGATAAAGCATGCTCTTTCATTTTCCAGCACCTTTTTCTTTATTTAATTAGAAACAATACTTTTTAATTTACTGTCTCATAGTGCAGGATTTCTTTTCAATACCACCGAACACAAAGTATGACAATCTTCGGATGAAGACAGACTTTTGCCGCGGCAAAAAATGTTCATTTACTTTTCCCTGGCACTTTTCACTCGACATTTCTATAAAATAATTTTTCACCTCCCATCACTACATGCTTCAAAAATGGTGTCTCTTTGTTTATTTATAGAATGAGTTGCAAAAAAAAATGCAGTCCATCAAATTTTTCTCCTTTAACTTTTGAGGGATCCATACTTCAAAATGGTATATATATCCAAACTTTACAAAATGCTTGTGGATTTTGATATTTGAGCCATTATTATCTATTAGTATTTTAATCTATTCTTCATCTTTCTTGGAGGGCTTACCTAGGTATTCTTGATCTTCAAATCAATAGCCTTAAACATAAAAATGCTTCTGCACTGTTATTTTAGTTGCAGTACACTTTTGCCATAAACACTTCATAGTTTGTTTGTTGCTTGTGAGGCATTTTTGTTTTGGTATTCAAGTCGTTTAAAACTGTACAATGAACCAAAATGCTGTTTTTATGATGTTATGCATGCCATTTGTTTTCAATTATTTCATCACTATGTGGTCACTTATTTGCAAATAACACTATTATATGCTACTGTCTGTTATTAGATTTTTTTTAACTAGTTCATATAGGCTAAACTGAGTAAATGCATTTCTGAAATTACTAATATATCTGTACATCTGAAAACTTTGAAAATTCGAAGTAAATAGAGGAAACAATATAATATGCCTTTTATTTTGGTTTCTAAATAAAATACAACCAGATTTAGTATTTTTACTTTCTAAAATAAATTTATTTGTAATTTGATTTTTTAATCAATGACATCTTAATAATAAAAATTGTTTCAATGTCTATAAAAGGTAAAATTTTGGAATTTATTATCTAAAATATCAATATAATCCAAGTACAAACAATCCATCAAATTGTTCTCTTAGGGAAACCCATACATTAAAGTTATTTATGCAGTTAAGTTTCTCAAAATTCTTGTGGATATTGAGTTTTAACATTTTTACATTATTCTTCTTCAGTGCTTTAACCTGATCATCTGTCGTGGAGGGGTTTTGTAAGCATTTTATATCTTGAGGGTTAAAATTACCAATTTTTAGACGTAGCAACTACTTCTGTACAATTCTTTCAGCTACGGCATCTTTGCCGTAAACAGTGTATATCTTGTTTACTTCTATATTCAAAGAACTCAAAACTGTTAGCAATTGATATATGATAGCAAAACTTTTTTCAAATATGCCTGAAGTACTGTCTTTTTGAATGCAAGCACATATCATTTGTTTTCAAGCATTTTGATAAATTCAGACCTGTCCTTTGGTCACCTTCCCGAAATCTACCTCTAACTTTCTAAACAATCCTGTATATAGAGATGGACATTTTTGTAAAACACTTGCTAGAAATCTGAACACTCAGAAAATTTTCTCTGTTCTATATATTACAAAGTACTTTCATTATATTAAAAATGATGTCTTTATGCACCAATGTTCATTCATGAAACATCCACATTTCTTGCCTAATAATGAAAATAATGATAATTCTTTTTTAAGATAAGAGTTAAATCTGGTGAAAAAAAAAATTTTTCTTTAAATTATTAAAGCACGTTGAATTTTTAAATTTTCTGCTATAAAATTATTTGAAATGCTTAATTTGTAATATTCTTGGATGGAAACAGTATTTATTTTAAGAATATTTCCTCGGTATTAAAGCATATTCTCATATTAAGATATTAAAAAATTTCCTCATTAACTCTCTGAGCATTTATCTCTCTCCTAAAAAATCATTCCAAAAGCATTTTATTTCTCTTTTGTTAACTCCTTCAAAAGTGCAACAAATTTCATTCTTTCCCCCTTTTGAATTCATGGGAGGTCTGCGGGAGACAGTTTAATTACTCAGTTCAGCCTCTTAATTTAAAACCGGGAGATCCCTCATTCACAGCTTTGACGTTGCCTTGGGCAAATTTTGTATGAAAAAGTGAGGTCTACTTGGTTGTTCCCCCGATCTGTTCAGTTACAAGAAAATGAACAGGTACAAAAAATCTTGAAAGAAGTGTGTTAAAAGTTGAAGAATATTTGTTTACTTTTAAACAAAATAATTTTTTTTCTGTCATTTTTAACAATTTATTTTGGTTTTATAACTTAAACTAGAAACTACAACCCTGTATTCATTGTCAAGTATGAGACTAAGTAAACACAAGCACATCTTAATGTTTTTTAAAGAAAGTTATGAGGTAAAAAAGGTATAAAGGTGACTCTCTCTCTCTTTTAAAACAATAAAGGAATAAATGAAGTATTACATACAATGATTAGGTTTTATGAAATTAAACCTATCTTCCTCTATTCAATTATAATTTAAATTAAAAATAACATTAAGAGGGATTTCAATATTTTTAATTTATATAAATTTTAATCTTGTAAATTATATTTTTAAGTTAAATGAATTTTTTCGGAAAAAATCTAAATTTTCTTTTAGTGTTCTCCCTCGAACAACTTGTACTGAGTAAAAATATCTTCTTTACATTGTTATTTGTGGCAGAGCATAAAACAAATTTAGTCAAAAAAATTTAATTTTAATAGGAATATATTTTTCTTCAAAAAATGTGAAAGTATTTATAATCTTTTTTTTTAGTGCTAAATAAAAAATTCTTATTGATAACTAAGTCTCTCACACAATTCAGCCATTACAAATTCTATTGTGAAAAAATCTTCTTCCCAGTTAATTTTGTCTTTCAAAACAGTACTTAAAACATTTTTATCCAGTGTAGTTAACCAACAATTCCGCAATGTAATCATACCAAATTTTAAGAACAATTTTGACATTTGAAAGTGTATCCCGTATTGAATTTTTTTGAGTATAGGAAAAGAATGCCTGCTGTGGGAAAGACAAAGTATGTGATGTATGGTTTTGAAAGAATGCTTTCATATGTGTAGAGTATTTTTGAAAATTTAAATATCACTGAAGCTGATCACATAACTGCAAATGGGCCTTATTTTAGTCTGTGCTGGGGTATCAAAATAAAACACTTCTCTTTTAAATAGCCAAGGAGTTTATATTTAGTTTCCTCTTTGCAAAATTGCTTACAACTTCTATTCAAATTGTAAAGAAACTGAAATATAAATATGACTTACTGCAGTCAAAAATATTCATAATGTGTTAAAATCCTATTCCTCCTCTTATTTCAGTGCATTTTACAAACTTAAGCTAAAAACAATTTTTTTATATTTATAAATGAGGCATAAATATTCAGTTATAAAAGTGTCTTTTTCACCTTTAAAAATATAAAACGTATATGTATTGTAAGACCATTTCTAAAATCCTAAAAGCTTTTAGATGAGCAAAAACCATAATTTTGGATCATTCAAAATTTTAATATAGTACTCAAATATACATACTAATAAAGCAAATATGTTTGAGAAGAAAAAGTAATTTATTTAAAACTTGTATTTCATTGATAAAATAAATAAAAGCTCCTCATGAAATATATAAACATAATTGAAAGAAAAATATTTAATTTACTAATGATTACAAATAAACGTTTATCTAAGGGGTATCCTCAGAGTGATGCAATCCTATATGGTGAAAAATAAATTTTATTGCTAGAATCTTATACAACTCCCTAATGAATGGGAAAGTCAAACTTTTTTTTTCATGTAAACTCTTTGGAAGGGAATGGCTAAATAGGAACATTTAAAAAGTTGCATAAATTAAAATTAACTATTATAGTTTATATAATTTTTAAGAGTACAGAAGGTGTATTTTAGCTGTACAAGTTTTAAAAGTTCGGTTTATGAAGAAGTATTACAAATCTTCCTAAAGGAGTACGGTTGGTTACCTTAGATCATGGGTGCTCTGACTTTTACGTGGTACAGTCTACTTCTTTTTTAAGGTGTTGTGGTCCACCCAGTGGCATAGGTGTGGTAAACTGCAAAAAACTCAACAATATTTATATTCTAACAATAATAAAGATAGAATATACACTTACCTACAAAATTACAATAAAGAAACTTATTCTTTTAAAACCATGTTTTAAGCAAAACGCAAAAATACTAACATAATAATTATACTCACATATTTAATAATATCAAATGATACATTTATTAATAAACAACTCAAAATACATTAATAAAAACCATTTTCATTTAAAGTTAGTTCTCGTAGAATTTTAGTCTCAGTTGAAGATTTAGTCTGTGCATACTGTGTGCCCCAATTTTGAATATCTCATTATGTACTAACTGCTAATCTTGCACTGGATTCTGAGTGATCGCTTGTGAAATGGGAATGATATGTTATCTTATATTCATCGTTGAAAATGCAGATTTACACAGGTTGGTAGTGCAAGAGAATGATGTTAAATAAAATGCAGCTTTTTTAAATTAGGATACTTAACTTCGCCTATTAACTGATGTGCGTCCTTAACACGTTCTCTGTCGGGTGGCTTCTATCGCTGGATGTAATATCAACACAAAATTCCAATCCCGCAGAAGCGTGAACTGATGTTTCAGTAGCTAATTCCGTGCTATCGGAGGACGAGCTGGTCAACGTTTATTTTCTCCTTTAGTCAACGTATGGGGGAAAACGTTTTTCTACGGCTGGCATCGTGGTGATCTCATTTTCCCTCTATAGTTGCAGAGAATGTGTTAAGCATCATCTTGGTCTTCCAATAATGGTACATGTGTCATTTACACATAGTTGCAAGCATTGTGAAGAGCCAATACTCCAGTCTATTTAAATTTGGTGTTTCACAAATATGTTTATTTTAGTATTCAAGTCTTAGGTCTTGTGTGAAGATGGTCACCCCAAAATGTCTTGGCTGTCCACCGGTCGATCGTGATCGACTTAATGCCCACCCCGGTTTTAGATGTTGCCAAACGCAACAATATATTGGAAGTCAATTCCACAATTCAATATTATAAAAATGTATTGAAAATTACAGGACTTTTATTTGTATTTGTAATTTTTATATTTTTTCCTGAAAACTAATTGCTAGAGCAGTACCTGTCAAAACCATGGGCCCCTTACTGTTTGCCTAGCTCACCCCTGCCTAAGCCGACTCTGCCCTAGCAGTTTAAAGTGCTATCTTTTGTTTGTTCAAGAACATAGGGATGCAGGAGACAACTCCACTGAGGGAAAAAGGGGATATTAAAGATGTTTCTTGTTAATTGGACAATGGTAGTTAACGGTTCTACTTAGATGAAATGCCGAGAATTCTATTGCTCTCGGCACCAAAAAAAAATCAATTCAAGATTTGACCACCATAAAATGAGAGAATGACTTGAACTTTTTAAAAATTCTTTAAAATAGGGAGAGAAAAAATTGAATATAAGAGAATATGTTCGTTATATAGAAAATGCACTTCGCTATTTTGAGGTTATTTTACGAAGAAAATCGTGAAATGTTCTTGGTTCCCCGAAATAGTTCGCAATATAGAGTAGGGTTTCTGATTTCCTGGGTTTTTCCATTTCTGGCATCCCCAAGAATACACCAAAATTTCAAAAAATTTAAACCAAGTTATTTTTAAATAAAATCAACAATAATTATATAAAATAAGGATACATACAAATTCCAAAATTAATATTTACTCATATAATGAGCTAAAAAATATATGATAAATTGATTATTCATTTTTCAAATAGGATTTCAGAAAGCATAAGCAACTTTTATACTTTTATCACTCCCTCTAATTTTAAACTTTGTGACGAACAATCCAGCAGCAGAAAACGCTCTCTCGGCTTCAACTGATGTTGGAGGAATATTTTTTAATGCCTCGCATAGTTTTATAATGTGTGGTGATGGATTTTCAGTAGAGTCGAAAAACTGCATACCTTGTTTCATGATTTTGTTGAAACTAGTACTTTTTTTTGGTTAACACTATAAAACTTTTGCTTTAAAGTAACTTGCTATCTGTTATTTTTCATCCAACATCAGAGGTTTTTCCTCCATGCTCTCTTTTTCTGGGTGCTTGATTCCTCTTTGCAGAAAAGTCTTGTCCCTATCATTTGGGCTTGTCTAGCCAAACAATTTTTACCAGAAAACAGTGAAATATCAACAGTAACTGCAAGCTGCATCGTATTTTCTCCCAAAATTCAGGTATTGCATAAATCCTATTAAATTAATGTTGCATCTCTCATTGATTCTTTGGATTAGAGAATATTTCATATTTTTCACAAATTCTCAATTTTGTTCTTTCAATTCTCCAATAATGAAAGAAAAAAAAAACCTTCTGCAGTTAACACAAAGTTGCATTTCGACTGCATAATTTTTCTAAGCCAATTTTTACTGGCTTTAAGCCTGCTGTAATTGTAGTCACAGTTTCAAACTCTACATTGGCCATCATTTGTTCTTTAATGTCAATTAATGCTTTTAAAATTGCTCACTTTATTTCTAAAAATCTTTCAAGCATTACCAACAAACTATTCCAACATGTTTTGTTATCCAAACAAACCATCTTTTCATCAAACCATCGATTCCCGGGAATAGAATTAAGTACAGAAATCTTATGAGTTCCCGGGAAAGAAACCCTACTATAGCCGTTTGACTGAAAATTTCAAAAAATGCTTAACATGCTATCTATTAAAATTTGAATTAGTATTATATTCCAAGAATTGTTAGTACTTATGGTAAATAATTTTTAACTGCATATGCGCAATACTTCAATGTTTTGGGTTTTTTATTTCGAAATTTCAAATATAAAATTTGTAAGTTTGTGTGTTTGAAATTACAAAAAAATATCCAGATTTTTTAATTACTTGTTCTTTAGTTAGCCTTAAAAAAAAGGTAAGTATTGCATAAATAGAAATTTTTTAACTTGAATTTAAAATTGATCTTTATACTTATTTATATGCATAAATGTCAATTGTAAATGTGTCCGGATATTTTTGATTTCTATTTCTTCAAACATTCAAATTTAAAGATAGGATTTGTGGGAAACCTCATTCATATTTTCTTTGAAATAAACTGAAGCTCTAACATTTAAGTTCCAAATATAATTTGGTATATCTTAATAATACAAAACTGGGGAGTGTATGTAAGATACCCTGAACACCTGGCTTTGAAATTTAAAAGAAACTAATGAATCTGAAGTAGTTTGCTTTTTCGTTTTTTTATCAAAGCGTAAGAAATTTTTCCAATTAATTTGAGACAGAAGTTTAAAAATTATTCATTTTTTAGCATTTGAAAAGTTCGATAGATTTTAAATTTTAAAGTGTGTTCAAGGTTTCCCCACCCCCTTTTTTTGACACTTTGTAATGAAATAATCATGTTTAGAAACTGAAAGCTTTGATCAAGATGAAATGAAGCAATATAATATAATTATAGATATTTTTAGAGAGATATATATTATAAAAACTTAGTTCCGCTTTATAATTTTAAGGTGAAGAAAAAAATTCGATTTAACAAAAACAAAGAAGATACTTAAAAAGTAATTTATCGGACTATATAAAATAGCAGATTATCCCCCCCCCCAAGCCGCAACTTGTTAAAGCTTCAAATTAAAATAAAACCAAAAGGGGATTGTAATATATTTTATTTGTGTTGTGACTCTTTTAAAAACTTTAAAAAAAATGAATAAAAAAATGGGATTATATCATGAAAACTACATCTAATAATTCATTTAATTCAAACTTAATAAAATCTCAAAAACTAAGGTAACTTACAAACTCTAACTTATAGCTCATGCACTAGGGGGTCTAAAGAAATTCTTCCCAGTTTTTTTACAATTGCTCCAGGGTCTGGAGACGGGGTCCCTATGAGCCATAAAACTTCTTGTCAGTGTCCATTGTATCACCGCACCTTCCCTAATTATCTTACAAGATATTAAACCTTTGAAGGGGAAAGGATTTGGAAAAATATGGCTCACTCCCTTTTGAATTTCTTTCTTGAAGTCAAGAAAACACGTGCATTTTCGAGGTATCTCTAGTCGGGCAGGATAAAACATGTATAACGTTTAGAGGGTTAAAGCATTTTCTCATATCTTCTTCCTACATAAGTTTTGTAGAGCAATATAAATGAAATTTTCTATTTGAAATAATTTAAAAAATGATCCAGTTATGGGACATTGGTGTGTAAAAGGTTAATGACTTAAGTATTAATAAGGTAAGTTTTTTCTTTTAAAGTTTATACGCTTTTATGTAATCTTAAAGCAACTTATTTTTCTAAACATTCTTTTATTTCATGTTTATTTGTCTCGAATTATTTTGAAGACCATGAAAATTAGCGATTCTCACTCTTTTTTTGCATTTGGATTCAAGATCACTTATCAAATTTTCAATTTATTTATTCTAAGAATTGTTTTATACAGGAATAATTTAACAGTTATGGATGCTCTTCTTATTTTTGGACAAGGGGGTTATGGACAAATTAAATTTGGAAATATACCTCCTGGAAGTGATTCCATGCTTATGTTTGAATTAAATGAACGACATCTGAAGGATTGTGATGGTAAGTAGTATAATTTTTTGAAATGTTTAAAATGAAAGGGTTCTGAAATTAATAGTAAGATTTTCCGAAACTTTTGTTTCATGTATCAGCTTCAATTAGAGAAATACTGTAAAATTCCATTTTCTTTTAAAAAAGTTAGAAACTTAAGGTGTGGATGAAAATTGAATATGGATTCTGAAGGGTTAGAGATTTTTAATGAACTTTTTTCTAGTAGAGAGGGTCGGAACGATGAGGAAAATCAATCTGATGTTTTGAGTTTGAAAACCCCACTGATTGACCAAAAAAATAATATCCAAAATATAAGTATAAAAATAATTACTGCATGCAAATGTATGAAAACCCCCTCCAAACTTGGGATGCTTCTTTTGGATTAAAAAAACTCAGAGAATATATTTCAGTCAAACCCCGATTTACCAAATCTCTATTTAAAGAATTTCGCGATTTAACCAATTTTCCTTTCCTTCAAATTAAAATGAAGGTAAAAAAAACCCCACCCTATTTAACGGATGATAATCCCCAATTAACAAATCATTTCAACAACCAATTTTTTTTTTTTTTTAATTTGGATTAGAAAAAAAAAATTTGTATATTTTTTCAAATGTCATATCCTTTTCTGTTTGAAACAGGTTTAGATTTTCCTTGTAAGCAGAAACATTTGAGGGGAAAGGGTGCTGTCCATTAGTAGACTTCATAGGTGGAGAGGAGTCATGAGTGTAACCTAACGCATGAGTTTGGAATTGAAAGGAAATTTTTCTTATCCCTCTTCTCAATGCGGTGGATATTTTAAGAGTTTTTCTACGATTTGCTTTCTTTCTTGAGAGAAGTGAGGTTTATTTTCCTCAGGGTTTTGCAGAACCTTTGAATTATGGTTTTGCTAAAAAAACTTGTGAGTCAAGAATCAAAAAGTTTATCAAACATCTGTGTCAGTATTTTAAAATTTTCAATTATTTGTTGCGTAATAACTCACTAATGGTACTTTTAGCTGCTGAATAAAAAGTGTATTTTCTGAGTATGGATATTTTTTTTGTGTATTTGCTTATAATAGAATTACCAAAAGGTAAGTGCAAAAAAAGAGGTTTTTTTACCCTGATATTACAAACATATGTAGATCTTGCTATCTCTTTATTAGTTGTAAGTGGAGATTAAAGCCATTCACTCTGAGCTAGGCACTTCGATTATAATTTCACATTTTCCATTATGAAAATCAAGTCAAAATTCTATTATTTCTCCTAAATACATTAAAAGATAATGAAAGGTTAAAAATTCGCCAAAATATTAAATTACAAGCAATTTATAAGAAGTTCAAATAGAGAAAGTAAAACTATATTAAATATCGAATTTTAGCTGTAAGATTTGACTGGAATTTTCCACTGTAATTTTTTGTTAAATTTGTGTTTATTTTTTAGTTATTAACTAAAACAAGTATGTGAAAAGTAAACTCTTAATGTATTAATTAATACCCTACTAATAATTAAACTTAATACTTTTGGCAATGAATTGTAATGCTTATTTTATTGAGATTTATATTTATCATAAGATTTCAAATATTTTAAATATTTTTTTTAAAAAAAGTGCTAACATGTGTGTGTGCTTCCTGTTTAATAAATTAAAAATTCTCAAGTTTTTTGTAAAAATTTGTTTTTTTTAATGTCCAATGTCAAATTTGTATAAATACACTTAGAAATATGTACTGTAAGCATTCTTTTATATGCATTCTGCAGCAAAAAAAAAGAAAAAAATGTTTCCTTAAATCACAAAATCAAAGTAATGAGTTGAAAATTAACCTTCAAGAACATTAACCCTGTCTTTGTGCATCCCGTGCTGTTCCTGTTTAGGTTTCAATGCTATATTTTTAAATAAAAGGTCTTTTACACAGATATTGTTTGTATATTTTAACTCAAAAATGTAGTTTTAATATGTAGATTTGAAATACATACTAAAACAAAACACAGTTTTTGAACCTACCTTGGTAAAATAACTACACAGGGGTTTAAAAGGTTTACAGAAATAAACAAAAATAGGTTTTTAATGAATTTAATAGAATATCTTTAAGAAATTTTTATGGATGCTTAAAATAAACTTGTATACTAACTTATATGTACTATGTTTTATTGAAAAGTAATAGAGTTTTAAATTTTGTAATCCTTATCACTATCTGATAATGAAATGTGCTATATGCATCTTGTTCTGAATAGCTTTCATCATTAGAAGAGACTATCTCTGTGCTATTATCTTACTGGTAAAGCATTGGATTTTCCCATGCTTCTTCATTCTTGTTTTGCATAGCTTTCCTTTTTAACAATGTAATCAGTATGGTTTTCATTATCCATCATTTAATTGTAGACTTAAAAAAATCAACTCAGCCTCTCATCCCTTCAGTGAGTCGATAAATGAGTACCAGGTTTGCTTGTGAACTATACACTGCTGATATCGTGTCAGACTGACCACCTGATTGGAACATCTGCTCATGCACCTCATCGCCCGAGGTCACATATACCGAGATCGGCACAATAGACCTTGGCTCTCATGGGCTCTTGCGCCGCTGAGCTTAGTTTAGTTATAAGTGTTATTATAATTTATTATTTTTTTTAATATTTTTTTAGAATAAATGTTGTAATCCATATCTTTACTTGTTATTCATTACAAATACATTTACATTACTTTGTGTAAAAACTTAAGATACTGTCACTCAGAAAAATACTTGTATTTCAATTTAATTTGGGTACTTTGATAAAATTCTGTTTCTCATATCCTGGGTTAAACCCATCTTTTAAAAACAAACCCTCCTTTAAAATTGAAGTGATCTGGATGTGATAAATGTATGAATCCATATTGCTATTTATGCTGTGATATCAATTTTGAAGACATTTATAAAGTAGACCCTCCACATATCCATAATTATTTGCACTTTTAGTGTTTGAACATTCCTACACGTAATTTTTTTTCCAGATTTTCAGATTATTTTATGTATTATTAATGTTGAATTTCTTTTGAAAAAGTGCAAATCCATATCATGCAGGTGAAGCTTCCTTTCTATAATCGGAAAGTAAAAAAATTTAGCTGTTTTATAAAATTATTTCAAAGATTTTTCAAAAGTCAAAGCTGTTAGGTCATAGGAGATTTTAATTTTATCTTTACAGTGCTTGGATTGTAACTGCATAATTTCACAATTGTGTAAAATGTAATTGTTGGAAATAATTAAAAACAGTGCTTAAATATAGGATCTCTTGGATATAGGATCTTAATGTTTTTATAGCATTGTTTGATTCGATTAGAGTGTTGGAGTAGCTATTAGGAATATTCTTTTTTACTGAGAAAAGCCAATAAAAGTGGTACATGGGGGAATCAATATTGCATTTAAAAAATATTAGTTTGAATTGCAGGTTAAGTAATAAACTATATTATTAAATTCAAGAAAGTTTAATATTTATTCTTAATTCTCATGTAAAATTTTTAAAGGATACTATAAAAAAACTCTTGGATTAGATTCGTTATTGCATATCACTTTCTCTCTAGAAATGGAAACTAGCAGTATTTCAACCAATCTGTAGTTGAGAAGCATCATGTATATTTTTTCCCCCTTCATTGAATAAACTTCTAAGAGATTTATTGCACGAGCTGTACGAAGGTGGAAAACAATTTGTTTGATAAATTGAATTTCTTATCTGTTCCCCCACCCCTTCCTAATTATCACAGAAACATGATATGAGTAAATTTTACAGTAATATTTTCCCGGATACGCTATGTAACTTGGCAATCACTACTTTTTTTTTTGAAGTTTATTTATTATGCTTAAGTAATGAAAGTTCTGTTATAATAGGGTAGTAGTAACTTTCAAAAGAGCTGTATAATCAGTGTCGTATCAATAATACAAGGGCTCCAAAATGTGTAACCTTTTATTTCTTTTTTAAAAAACAGCTCTCAAGGAATTTTGATACTGGGCCCATTCAGGACTAGCTATGCCAGTATGAATAATGCATAATTACATACCAATAAGAATTAAGGAGCATGTAGGGAAATGTTTGATAAGTTTTGTACTTCTGTTTTGGAACAATTGAAATTGGAGCAAAGTGGGAATGTGTTAACTAATTGATAAATTCATTGCTGCATGTAGAAATAAGATCATATCCCATCATCAGGCGATAAAGATCACCAAATAATCACCAAAAATGTAGACTGTATCTGTCAGTGATCCTGGAAAATATTTTATTAAAAATATTATTAATTACCGGCCAGCATATATGTGGGAACGGATTATTTTCTCAGCCACCAGAGGGCCAACAGTAACATCCTATTTAACGAATACAGTCTTGACAAATTGTGTGATACAGTTTCTGGTTAGATTAAAGTTAGATTCCAGATAAAATACTGTGTAATACAGATGTAAAAGTGAATATTGTAGAAAAAGATGAAATACCTGTTTTGTAATGCTCCAGAAGAATTTCGTTCGCAGAACAAAAAGTCGTTTAGTAGATAGATGAATGGTTTAGAGATGAGATTATTAACCCATCATGTTAAGAATATTCCTCACCAATTCACCAAGAAAAAGATTGAAACTTTACGCCTATGTGTGAGTTTCAGACAGTTAAAGAAAAGGTAAGGAAGAATTAGTTTCCTATTGCTAACATAAAGAAAGTTTAAGATCATTTTGGTGAATCGAAAGTTTTTATAACTTTAGATTATAAAATGGTTTTTCATATTCCCGTTGAAGTAAAATGTTCTAAATATTTAGCTTTTATTACTCAAGCTGGTCTTTGTGAATTTTTGAAAGCTCCTTTCATTTTGTTAACTTCAAGTGTATTTCAAAAATTTATTTACATTGTGTTTAGGGACTTAAGGGGGATAACACACTGCTGTAATTTGTATGGAGGATTTTATTATACCTGTGTGTTCTGAGGAAGGATTAAAAAGGTTAGAATATGCTTTTTAGAGTTTGCTAAAGAGAACAGTTTGAAGATTAATTTTAATAAATCTCAATTTTTCTAAAGCAAAATCCACTTTGTGGAATATAATATTGAAGATGGTAGGATTCGTCCTTCTCCTTTAAAACGACAGTTCAGAATTTTCTGGAGACTAAATGCTTAAAGCAAATTCAGAGTTTCTTGGATCGTACAGGATACTTCAGAAAGTTTATTGCCAATTATTTGAAAATTGCCAAGCTGCTGAGAGTGATCTTCTTTCTAACTCAACAGAGTTTCATTTTGGACTTGAGCGGAAGGAAGCGTTTAAAAATTTAAATAACTCCTGTCTAACAGCCCTGTTCTTATCTTTAAGCCAAGATATCCACTAGAGTTACATATGCATGCAAACAGCTGAGATTTTGGTGCTGTTTTGCTGCAAAAAGACAACTCCTCAGCTCTTTATTGAGTTATGAGCTTAAAGTTCTAGCTTGAAGAAGCTTTAAAGATGTTCAGAAACTATCTCTTTAGGTCCAAGATAAAATAGTTACTGATTGTGTTGTTAAAAGAAGACTTGACATCTAAAGTGGTGAGATGGGCTTCAATGCTAGAAGAGTGAAAATATGAAGCAGTCCACAGATCTGGGCAATCAGTGAAACATGCCAATGCCTTGAGTAGAAGATTGTCATGATGATTACTCGTTTTCAAGGGCTGCTATCAAAATTGCTGCTCTGCAAAATAGTGATGAGCACCTCCTATTACTGAAATTCTTAGTCAAGCAAGGACTAAAGGATGTGTGATTATATTATCAATAATGGAATTCTATACAAGTACGTCAGTGGATGTGGGAATTACTTGTGGTACCCGAAGCATTGGAGCTAGAAATCATACAAAATGAGTTAGGAGTCCTGGGGTGCCACTGAAGACCTGCCATAAAAGAGGGGCTTACTGCAGGTTAAAATATTTAATGTATATGGGTATAAATTATTTAATATATATGGATATTTTGAAACAATTCTGCATTTTCTTTATCATTCACTAGAGGTTAGAGAAATTTCCTTTTCCATAGCTACATAAAAAGGCAATAATCAAATAAAAAAATATCTTCCACTCCACACAGTGCTTTTAAAGTTGTTAAAAATGGAGAAATTTTGCTATTTTATCAATATTTTATAAGAATTTAACCTACTAATGCCTTAATGTGATTTTTCTAAATGGCTTTTAGAGGATTGAATTGATCATAAGCATTATGGAATTATGAGAACAGATAATGTATTTCAATTAAAGGAATTCAAGCAGCTTAATTATATCATTTAATTTAACTATTTACTCACAAAAAATGTGGATATTTTTCTTGCAAATGCTGTCCACAAGAATAGGACATTTGCTGCTTCAAAAAATAAAACATTCTCTTTTGAAGTTGTCAATCTTTGTTTATATCTCATTGGTAGGACTTTCTTGGTTAATAATAGTTATCATGGTACTTATTAAATTAACTCTACTACCTTGTACCAGGAAATTGCAGGAATAGAAACTTTTAATGTGTAAATATTTAATTTTTTAAGTCATCATTTCATCTGCTTAACTTTCATATATATTTGTTGTTGGAGTGCTGTGAGGTCTTATATTGTTCTTGTAAACAGCAAATGAAGACATCTTTATGCGAAGGAAACTTAATTTACAAAATTATTGAGTAATGAGTACTCGCAAAATCATTGCTCTAAATAATTTATTACACTTAGCAATTTTTACAGCACCTGACAGTAACATTTAGTGTTAGTATCAAGATTGTTTTTTATCGAGAATCACAAGATTTTTTCATCTTATGAAAAGTAAAAACTTTTGCTATGGACATGGAGACATTCCTTTGTAAAAGTTTTTTTTTAAGCTTTTTGCACTATGCTCCATACATATATTCTAAACGTCACATTTAGAACAATAGCATTATAATATTGGTAAGTCAAGTAATTATAAAGAATTGATAAAATATTGAGAAATTTCTCCACTTTTGAAAGTTTAAAACTGCAGCAGGAATATGCATGAAATATTCTTTAATTAACATAATGCTCATTTTTGAATGTAAAGAAAAAAAATTGAACTTTTGAAAATGATAACAAGTTAGAAGTTCACCTTGTCACCTTTTTCTGACCATTGTTTTCTTGTAAACTTGTCATGTGTATATATATATTTTTTCTGTGTTATGTTTTACTGCAACTGCTTTGAAATGGATAAAAAGATGCTTTATTGAATTCCTTTGAGAATGTTATATTTATAAGGGGTGATCAAATGAAAAGGTACGAAATGACACGGGTACAAATGTAGACTTTATTCAAAATATACACCATAGGCCTGAGCACAATGATCCCACAGATGAACAAGCCGCAGGATTCCTTGTTCCCAGAATTCCTGTGGCTGTGACGAGACCCAGTCCTTCACAGTGTCCTTGAGTACGTCGTCCAAGTTGAAGTGCTTCCCTTTCAGGTGTTTCTTCAGTGGACCAAACACATGGAAATCGCAGGGCAACATGTCCGGACTGTAGGGCAAATGGTCCAGCGTCTCCCATTTGAACTTGTCCAGTTCCATTTATGGGACTCTGGAGACGTGTGGACGCGCATTACCATGGAGCAAAACCACACCCTCCATGAGAAGCCCCGGTCTTTTGTTCTTGATGGACCTGCGTAGGCGTCAGAGTGTCTCACAGTACACATCGGAGTTAATGCTTTTTCTGTGCTCGAGGAATTCCACAAGTAGCGAACCTTGAACGTTGAAAAAGATAGTGAGCAACACCTTGCTTGCTGACTTCACAGATCTGAACTTTTTAACGGGAGGTGACGACGCATGCTTCCACTGCATGCTGTCCTGCTTTATCTCTGGCTCGTAGTGATGGCACCAGGTCTCATCACCTGTGACGATCTGCTTCATGAAAGCGGGGTCTCCCTGATACCGAAACAGATGTTGCAGTGCTAGTCCCATACGCAGTTCCTTTTGCTGGTCGGTGAGCTGCTTCGGAATCCAAGCGGCACACACCTTACGAAATCGCAACCTGTCGTGAACAATTGTCCACACGGTTCCATAGCTGACATCACCCTTCAGCACCAACATTCGCAATGTGACACGCTGATCTCTTTTCACTAGGTCGTCCACCTTGTCGATGAGATCGCTCGTGATGACAGTGTTTGCCTGGCCTGGTCTCTGGTCATCACCCACACTCTCATGGCCTGCACAAAAACGGACACTCCATTTTCTGACAGACTTGTCAGAGACACATTTCTCCCCGTTAACGGTCACCATGCGCTGATGAATAGCTGCCAATTTCTCACCTTCCGCTGTCAGAAATCAGATAACACTTCGCTGCTCCTCAATCGTCGAATTTTGCAACACGAAGAGCCATCTTGTCCTCATACGGACTGCCGCATCATTTGGACGCCTCTTTTTATAAGAGCCTTTGCTCTCTCCTGCGCACGCGCATGATCCTATCCCAGTCAGAGCCTCCAATGGCATCCTGAGATGTCTCGCTACATTCTCTCATGGCGGAATATGCAAATATTTAACTGTTTCATTTTTATGTCGTTTTGTACCTTTTCATTTGATCACCCCTTGTATATTCGAGGTATTTGATTTAATTTTATTTAGAATGTTATTGGATTCTGTTTTGAAATTAGGATTTTAATGTGCTTCAGTATTGTCACAAAAAGCCTTTATTTATCCTTTTTTTTATAAACTTGTGTATTATGTGTTAATGAAATCATTTGGTTCTGTTAGGCTCTTTGTTACCTCAAGTTCTCTTGTACAGCATTGCCCCATGCTTCATTTAGTTAATTTTTTGAAATTTAAGTGAAATTTTAAGATATATAACACTTAATGTATTTACATCTGTTTGACAAAGCATGCTTTTTTTTGTTAGTCTTGAGCATTGCATTTTTTTTAAGTATGTAATGCTAGCGTTTTTTAAACTTGCATAAGAAAACATTTTGTAAAAAATTGTATTATGATGACATCAAATAGTTTAAGCTTTTTGTTCCATTGAATGAGTGCAAGGTTTTTTTGTTTTGGATTTCTTGCAAATTTTTTTTTATTGTTTATTAATGCATTTTTTTTTTAATTTTAAGTATTAATGAAATTTGTGTTCAAGTGCTTGCACTATGTTAGAAGACAAAGTTTGTAATAGATTCTTAAGGACAAACGCATTATCTTATTAATTTAATAAGCAAGTTCAAAAGCTAAAGTAAAAGATACTGGTTAACTTTTTGTTATTACTTTTACGAAAAACATAACATTATCTAAGTTGCTAAATGTTTCAAAAGCGAGGGACTGTATTTCAGTAGGTATTTTTGTTTCTGACCTGAAAATTTGTGTGTTCAATATATCCTATGAATACTTGGGTCTAATTTATGTTTGTGCTGTCATTTTTTGTGAGATATAATTTCATATTCATTGAAAATCAATTTTTTTTTAAATCTAGGAGGATGGAAAATTTTAATAATTGAACTACCATTCTGAGAAATCTTCCTACTCCGCCCTCTCCAGCATTTTTTATTTGAATTTTTCTTATAATAGACTTATAGTTTATATTGCAATATTGTTTAGTATCTAATATTTTTTTTTACAGGAACCAAATCTCCAAAATATACTACACCTAATTTCACTGTGCGAAGGTCTTTTACTGCACGAAATACTGGAGCATTACCAATGTATGTAAAAGGTTTTGATATAAATGAGAAGCTTTGTCGAGGATATGGCTTTCGAATATTGAATTGCCAAGAATTTGAATTGAAACCTAATGAAAGTAAAAAGATTGACATCGCGTAAGTTGAATTTTAGTTGTAACAATTTTGTTGCATTTTATGATGAATGTCATGCATATAATATCCTGTGTAATATGTATTTGTCAGTTAATCATCTCATAGGGTTAATCTTTATACATCCAATGTTTTTTATGTGTTTTTGATGTAATATGGTATAAGATTTAGTTGCGTTTTTTGTGAAAAATAAACTTTTATTCTGTCATGATTCAGGATCATAAATTGTTATGTGAAAGTATGTACACGAAATTTATCCGTTAAATGCTTTTTTAAATACGGATGCAAACATAGAGTACTCATAAAATCTGAAAAGATCTGTTGATTTGCTAAACTAGTATATCAAGACTTATATGAAGAACTTGCTATACTGAAGAAGCATAATAGCAGTTATTCTACAGTACTACAGTGGCAGGAGTTTCATGAGTTCTATTGTAGTACCTCTGTAGATCTGCTGTGTAAATAGGGCCGATGCACGCTAAATCTGTCGAAGCTCAAATGTCCTGTTGGTGTGGTGGGGAGAGAGGGTTGCCAGTTCGAGAGTCACTCTTGTCACTTGACTAGGATTCTAAAATGCGAGGTCAGTCTCCAATAGCCCTTGTGCAGCTTTGCAGTATGACCTTAATATATAACTCTCACTCTCCACAGTACCACAAAATATTTCAATTATATTTCACCTGCTCAGAACATTATTTACTAGCAAAAATCATCATTGGATTTAAGCATAAAAAATGTGATAGATCTTTCTTATGAGGAGTGATTTTGATTTATCTTGCAAATAAATGTGCTTATCAATATGCAGAGCTTAATTATTAGTTAATATTTATAGCATTTTTAATTTAAAGTTGTTTAAAATCTTTACTTGGGAACATTATGTATTCATTCTTAATTTTATTTTATTCAACTTAAACATGCAAGAATTTCAGATTAATGTTAAATTTTTAAAGCATTTTATATATAAGCCTTATGCAATAGATTTTTCTTCACTTTTTTACATGGTTTTTCAAATTAAATGCCACTGTTTATTTCTTGGTATATTTTTAAGGAACGTTTGTACTGCTTTAAAAAAAAAAGACATGGGTGTTTATATAGTTTGTATTAATTTTAATGTCCAATTTTGTAACTTTTTTCTTTTTTAGATATACACCTGATTTTTCTGTGACACATATTGAGCGGATTCTCAATATACATACTAGCCAGGGTCCTGAAGGCCAAATTTTACAATATAAAATTGTTGCTACTATTCCTCGCCATATGTTGTCATTTTGTTCTGGGGCTTTACCCAGACCATCTTGGGAACGATACATTTATTTTATTTTCATCATTCTCTCATTGATAATGATTTTGACAATGGTGATATGTGGATATTTAGATGGCAAACATATTTTGCACAATACTTTTTTCCCTTTTATTACTATTGGAATTCCTACTGAAAAAATTGAAAAAGAAAATATCTTTGATTTGAATGCACTTTGTTCCTCTAATATCGATAACAGGTGTGTATGTTTTTTTCATTGATGTAGATCTAAAATTTATTTTGCTTGCATAATTTTGTTTTTAATAGTAATATTTATTTTAGTTTATTGAAAATGTAAGAATTCCATAGTTTCAATACTGTAGTATTACCACTTTATTATTTGATAAGTTAATACTAACCCACATTTTTTACATTCCATTTTCATTAATTTTGTACAGTGTAGTATGCAAGAGTTTGAGGACTTGGTGTAATATTCCTTCTCTTGAATATATTAATGTACTCTTACCTTCAAAATAACCCTCCTGAATGCTAATACACTTTGCCAGTGCCTATACAATATCTTGAAGCCCTCTTTTTTTTACGATTATCTTAAGACGTCCAAAGTTAAAGTTTTCATCTAATTTGACTACACAAAATATCCTTCGAGGTTTTGTTTCATTATTAGAAATAAAAATCACACAGGGCAATGCATGGTGAATAAGCAAATGTAAAAATGTCAGTTTTGCTTCAAGACTGTAACCATTTGGGAAAAGAAAGCACATGCAGAAGCTATGATTATTCACTGTTTATGACAAATGGATTGTTTCAAACTATATAAAATGTATAGAATCAAGAATAATTTCTGAATCAACAATTTCTTGAAAAAATAAATATAAGTAAAATATCTTCATTCCTTTTGTTGTGAATTCTCAGCTTTTTTTAAATGCCAATATCCTACATGTTCATTCTCAATATTGCCAAATCACCATACATTTTCTCAGCATTTTAAAGTCTCTACCTGTGGTTTACCTAAATACTGATAAATTTAATGCCAAGCATTGTTAAAAATTTATTTCTTGCATCACAAAACAAAGATGATTAATTTCGGAACAAAGGGCAATTTAGTCAGTTGTCTTGGTCAAAACCATCCTGAAAATGGATGGCAGATTGCATTGCTGATAATGTAACTATGTTCTTTATTTTTTGGTTGGAGTAATTACAGTCTTGTTTCTTTAGCCTATTTTTAACATATGTTTTGAAATGCCAGTAAATATCACTAAATATCACAAGCACGCTGAACCACAACTTGAGGGTTGATGCACATTGAATTTTTTTGAGTCTTAAACTTCTGTTATTGACATGTTATGGGAGTTTAGAGAATTGGATATCAACTTACCGTAAAATACGGCGTATAATGCACACTTTGAACACAAAAAGTAAGATTGAAATTTAAAGCTGAGTCTTATACATATGTGTTGTGTATAAAAATGATTGCTTTAAAAATAAAAAAGAAAAAGAAACAGATTAGTATTAAAAACTTAGGCTTCTACATAGATCGAAATACTTTTCAGGTTCCTTCATAAAAAACGGGGCGCACATTATACAACAAATACACCTAAACATTAAAAAAGGCTGCTTCAAAGTCTTAAGTACATGTTATACACTGGATTCTACGGTAGTTGTGGCTCATTTCATTTTGCAGAAGTTCACATTTACATGTCTATGATGAATAGCCCTTGTGTAGCTTCAAAATGCAACATTAATTGGCACTGAAACTAAACAATCTTAATTGGTTACATTTCTCCATTGTTTTCTATGCATGCATATGCTATTTTGGGCACTTCAGTCTATGTTGTTACCTTTTAAATTTTAAAACTAACTTTTCCTTCATGTATTTGCTTTATTCTTGATTTTCAATCATGATGGTAGTGGAAGAAATTTATGTGATGTAATTTGAGAAACCCTTTTCTAAATTTTCAATAATCAAAATTTTCATTTTAGATAAATATTTATTTGAAACTTTCTGCTGAAATTATTTGTACTTAAGAACTTTTAATTAAAAAAACAGGAAATTGAGGAGGGGGACGAATTTTCTGTTATAGCTATTTACAGATTTGGCTTTTCAACATCAATACTTTTTACACTTGAGTTAATTAAAATTTGTTTTAGTATGTTTATCCTGTGTAAATCGAGAAAGTTAGTATGGAAATAGTAGTATGTAAACTTAATTTATTTGACATTATTTTATTTCAGAAACTTGTTAAAATTTCCATTTAGTAAATCATAATGTACTTGAATTAAAAGTTATTATATAAAATTTAGCTAATTAGTATTGAATGAATTATTTGATTTTTGAAATACTTTAAGTGTATTTTACTTTTTTTCCCCTTAGTTATTTGAAACAAACCAGTCTTCCAATTGAATCGGAAAGGAAGAAAGAAAACTGTATTGAAAATAATGCCATAACTGAAAATGGCTCAATACCTAGTTCTCTAAAAAATTCTGAAATATCTACACCTAAAAGAAAAGAATCTCCTAGCTCAAGGGATTTTGATGATACATTAACTGATTTCAATAAACATTCAAAGAGACGAACTTCAAAACGGCAGATTCAGGAAAATTGTTGTTTGGAGCCAAGTTTAGTTGAAATTAAGAAGTCTCAGTCACGAAATAGTTGGACTCGTTTCCTTAAACCTCCATTTTCTTTTCATTCATGTTCAAATATAAATAATAAACCAAGTGTTGCTACTCAGACTTCTGATTCTACTGAACATAATGCTGTCCAGTCTTTTAAAGAATTGGATATTATAAGTGATCAAAATCTAAACTGTTTAACAAATATAGATAAGAATGGAAGCTGTAAAATTAATGGCAAAAATGAAATTAAATACTCTGAAGCTAATAATTCTACTAAAAAAAATGATACTTCTCCTGAAGAAGAAACATCATCTACAACTACAGAAACATCTACCACAGAATCTGATATAAGCGAGAAAGTAAGTGTGACTCTTATTTTAATTATCAAATTGCATCAAACTTAGATATGTTGAAATTTGATTGGTTTACTCACTAAATTTTCCAAAATGATGTTTTAATAATAATCTAATGAAAATGTCAAATTGCGTTTTATTGAGTCATTTTTTCAAGAAAATTCATTATATTTTGCATTTACCTTCAGGTGATTGTGAAATTAAGCATAATAAACAATGTACAAATGATTTCACCATCTCTTAAGATATCATAAAACTGTTAAATGCCAGGAATCAAAGACATATCCTTCCAATTTCTTCACTTTTTGAAATTTCAATGAAATGATACAATTATTATAAATTGATAATTTTTAATCTTTACTTTAATGAACTAATTTTAAATGTTCATAAAAAATTTTAATCATATGTAAGTTTTGCTTAATGAAGTTTTTTTTCCCCTTGCATCATTTGATGGTACATTGATTTGTATGTGCAATCCTAAAAATGATTTGCTTCAAAAAGTATAATTTTTTTCACAGTATGGATCATTTCTTGAGAAAAATAAGTAATCTAATTACACTTCAATTTTTAGTTTTTAAAGGCTTATGAAAACTTTTAAATTGTAGTTTCAATATTTTAATATGCATCTGTTACTGAAAAATATCAAAAATGTGTATGGCATGGTAATTTTATTGCAAATTATGTGAAATAAGGTGATAATGTAATTGTATTATTTTCATATATTTATCTAACGTGAAAATTTGGAATTTGGGAACATAATCTTGAAAGAGTCCTTTGTCAGATTTGTCTGGAATTCCAAAATTCTTCATGATGGTGCTTCAGAATGAGAGCTGTCAGTATCATTGATTAATCATTCCACTTTGCAACTATTCATTAACAATTCAAATTACAGGTTTGGTTGTGACCAGTACAGTAACAGATTTTTTTGGAAGAATTATCCTGCAACAATTCTTCTCTATTTGAACTTAGAAATGCTAGTGAATGATGCTCGCATTTTTTTCTGAAGCTACTTATGCTAAAAACTAACTTTATTTTTCTACAATAAGTAGCCCTGGAAACTTAGTTCCTCTTAATGGCATGATGAATTCTGTCAAATACATAGAAATATTAATTAGTAGGACTGTTCAATTCACATGATAACATTTGACAGAACATTAGTCCTGACTTCTATGCAGGGAAATAAAATACTAGTGTGTGTGTGTTAGTTTGGCCAGACCCAAATCCTGTTGAAGTTATAAGGTATTCTCAAGAATCATTAAGCTAAGATGTATTGCAGGGCAACAGAACAGTTGATAAAAATTGTTTTTTGTGTGTATTACCTTGATGATAAAATCAAGAAAATGTGCATTAGCAGAGTCAATGCCAAAATATGTTCAAGTTGTCATTTCTGCTATATGAGGACATATATATACTAATAAAGAAAATTTTCATTCTACTTGATGTGTAATGATTAAAAGCTGGGGTTTTAGAAAAAAAAATTGTTTTTTCCCCCTTTGTCCCAATTAATTCGAACAGTATAGTACTATCAAAATTGTGTGTGGGAATTACAGGTAAAAATATGAACCATCATAGCGAAAAGAACATGCTGATGCGTAGGACAAGAATCTGAACATTTGGAGCCATAGAGGTGCATATACCTACCTAATGTGGGGGTGATGAATTAGTGAATGCCAAATTACATTTATTCCCATACAGAGCTGTGGCGACTAAAATCCTTTAGATTTTTAGCAGAAAATAACATGTATCTGATGTCAAGATAAAAAAAGAATTATTGAGTCATATTGGAATGAAAGTGATTCAGTACACATAAGCAAGGGAACTTGATTGTCAGAAATAGCAGGGAACTACAAAATTTTTGCACAAATGCCATAAAAGACAATGAACTTGGCACCAAAAGAATGAAAACCGAAATTTTTACCATCCCAATGTTTTGTTCATCAACCAACAAAAAAAAAACCCCTATTCATGCAAGGGAAATCATTCTGGTATGGAACAAAACAGTAATGATCAGAAAGGAAATCCGACTATCACATAGCTCCTTAATGATTGGTTATTGCATCAGATTCTACACACGACAGATGCACAGTAGGCGAACTCAAAAACTTTAATGAAAGTGTGCATAGCTGCTTCTGATAAAAAAAAAGTATTTGTCTCCAAAAGGAGTCAAGAATTTGTTGTGGACAGATGTAGTTGAATACCATAATTTGAGTCATGTAATCTCTCAAATCAAAGGAATATCTATGTATAAATGAAAGATTTAAATAAATATTATTAAAAGATGGAAACAACAATGCATTTCTCAAAATAATGTATGTACTAAACAAGAAATGCTTCCAATATACACTCATGTCCATAAATTAAGGATAATGAAGTTCAGGCAATGAAAGAGACAGAAGCAGAACAAATTTTACTTATTTGTAGTCTATTTATTAAACAAAAGGTAAAGAGCAAAAAAGATGCTATATGTTTGACATAATTAATAGAAATTGTGATTTTTACTCCCTGAAGCAAATTTCAAAACAGAACCTATTTACAAAAAACAGTATAACATGGTTAGTATGATGGTTAATACAGAGTATGTCTCCCGGACGATGCAATACAGGCCTTACAACGCCTAGGCATGCTAAGTATCAAATTATCAATCTGATCTTGGGGAATATTACACTACTCATCAATCAATGCCCTCCGAAGTTCCGGTAGACAGGTGGGAGAGGGTTGACGGGCTGCAATTCGTCAGCCAAGCATATCCCACACATGTTCTATTGGATTCAAGTCCGGTTAGTATGCTGGCCAATCCATACGGGTGATATCCACCGATTGAAGGCATTCGTCTACAATGTTTGCACGGTGAGGACGGGCGTTGTCATCCATAAACAGAAATTCAGCACCCATAGCACCCCGAAACAAACGTACATGTTGTTCCAGAGTGACATCCCGATAGATGTGGCCTGTCATCGTTACACTCTGAACATGCAGGTCAGTTCTGGAACCAAGAATAATTCCTCCCCAAACGAGCCATCCTGCACCACCGTAACGGTATCGTTCAATGGTGCTCTCTTTGTGGTAACAGGTACCTGGCGCTCTCCATATTAAAGTCCGGCGAGAATCAGACTGCAAACTAAACCTGGACTCGTCGGAAAACATCACACAAGACCACTGCTGTGGTGTCCACAATGCATGCTCTCTACTCCTGGTTAATAGCAGGTGACAGTGAGTTGCAGTAAGTGGAACACATCTGACAGGCCTACGAAGCATATAGACCTATGTGCCCTAAGCGTCTGTACATGGTCTGCCTTGAAACTGTCGTACCGGTAGCTGAAGAGAGCTGATGAGATGGGTCTGATGCTGTACTCCGTCTGTTTCTTTTGGCAGTAACTGCCAAATACCGGTCCTCATTTGGCATTCTAACTCGGGGGCGACCTGTGGTGTAACATCTACTCACATTACCATCATCTTGGAATCGTTGCCAAAGCCTGGAGATGACACTCTGTGCGATTCCAAATTCCTCGGATACTTCCAGCTGGGTGCATCCACATTCCAGTCGTCCAATAATTCTACCACATAAAAAAATCATCCATATGCTTCCTTTGTGCCATAACTATGCGTTTATTAAACTGAAAGGCTTTTAAAGTGCTTGTGAACAATTTTACTTCTTTGCCACCATTCCTTATATACCCCTCTCTTACACTCTCCTCATTGTGACGTACTATCTGCGCCATCTGGTTTCCTGTAATTTGCATATTCTTCTTCAAGATGTGTGTGATAATTCTACAGTTGAAATTTTTATTTTAGAGTTCAATTTCTGTGTGATTCTGAATTATCCTTAATTTATGGACATGAGTGTAGAGGTTATTTATTATGCTCTGCATTAATTTTTTTTCAAAGTGAAACATTTTTGCGCTCAGGAGTGAATGAGAAATTTGCTCAGTTTTGCATAACAGTCAAAAAAACGAACTGAAGTAGTCTTCTCCCCCATCCCCCGAGTCGTTGCCATGGTGACAGGATAGCGAGTGGGAAGAAAAGGGGGAGCGGGGACACCATGTGACTTACGTCATATCTGTGAAAAAGTTGGATTGCCCACCTCTCTGTTTACTCAACTTGCCCCCTTCCGATTGGGGGTCCTTTTCCCCCAGACCCAGGAACATCTATGCATTACGCTGGAGACAAAATAGTTCTCGCAGAAAAAGTGTGCCTTTTTGAAATATTTCCTTAGATTTGGGCTACATGACTGTAATCGGCAGCTAATTTGTTTTTTTAATTTTCAATTGTGTGGAATTATTATTTCTAGTCAGAATGCCTAAATCAAATGCACAAAGAGGAAAAGAGTTTCGTGAAAGTAAAACTAGCTGCAAGTTCAGTCGAAAAAGTGACAAAAAAACCGGAAAAAGTAGTGCAAATTTATCAGGTGCTACTGCCAAATCACCATCAAAGTTCGGTTGAGTCCTAGGAGAACCCACTTTTGGTCGCCAAATTTTGAGCGATAAAGGTTACAATATGGTAACCCTTCCATTTCATCCAAAAGTTTGGATTTTCAAATCACCGAAAAAAATGGCAACCCTAAAAAAAGTGCAACGTTTTTCGCCTTTTCCGAAAAAACGTCTTTGTGACATTTGACTTCGCTTGAGAAGGTTCCACCGGTTTTTGTTAAGAATGGCTTGTGAAAGGAAATTACTTGAAAGTGAGGTTACGACAGGTTTCTTTGTGCTCCTGGGCACCAAGGGGAAGAAAGAGACGTTAGAATGGTGTATGAAAGCTAATTTAATTGCTTCTCGTTATGAATGTCCCAGGTGTAAAAAAGAAATGCGTTTGCAAGAGCGAAAGGGAACCGTTGACGGCTACGAATGCCGTTGCCGCAGCCAGTCGAAAGATAAACCCCACGACGTTGTTCGGATTGTGAGAAAGGGCACTTGGTTTAGCGAAAGCAAACTTGCTATAACTATTATCTTGCGTTTGACGAGATATTGGTTCGGCAAGAGCATGAATGCGTTCGTGGTGAATGACGATCTAACAGTCACAAGTTGGTGGATGACAATTTTCATGAATTCCTTGCATCCATCGCAAGGGTGTATCCACCAACGGAACATGACGAAATGCAAGCGTAAGGTAAGTGCCTTTTAAAATGTTTTAAAATGATTGATTTCATGTATTTCTTCGATTTTATCTTTGCGAAATGCCTCTTTCGTCCTTTTTTAAAAATGTAAATCATGTTCTACACACTGGTTTTAGAATGCTTTTTTAAAATGAATTTCATCGCTTTCTCCGTTTTTATCTTTTTATAATGATTAATTTAATGTATTTATTCGATTTCATCTTTGCGAAACGCCCATTTCATCCCCCCTTCTCCCCCCGCTGACACATACGCTTCCCAAGGGTGGCGCCAAAAACACCAGTGGGTCCTCCTAGGATTTTACCCAAAGTTCATGAGAGAATATCAAGCAAGGAAAAATACACTGCAAAATACTCTTAATGCACAGTTTAAGGAATGGGAATGCTTTTGAGACTTCTAATGACAGCACAGATTAATATGGACTTTGTGAACCACCCTGTACCATTAACTACAGAGGCCTCAACAAGTCTAGTGCGTGTTGTGACTGATGCATGTAAATCAATAATAAATTCTATCTTACGTTACAAAGACTACGATTCCCATAAAAATGCTCACAAAGATTTTCAAAAGCGATTCATTGATAATCCTTTCGGTCACGGGTGTTCAATTTATGATAGATTATGGTTTAGAGATGATTTGAGAATGCCTGTTGCTGAGCACAAAAATATTTTATAACTTTTTACCAGGAATTAATTTAGAAGACACATTAAAGCATGCTACAAATGCCGACAAAGTTTAAATAGGAAAAGTATACCAAATTTATCAAAATATAATGGTTTTGTATACCTAGAAATTCCAGCACATCTTTCTACTTTGGATTTGATATCAGAAACTCATTTCGCTACGAATACCTTTCATGCAAATTAGGTGATTGAGACAAGTAAGCGGTCAGTTTCGATTATTAGGGCAAATAATCAATGTTCCAATGTCGCCAAAGAAGTTTCACTTCTATCGTGTGGCATTCCACGCACCATTTTGTGTGTGTGTAATATTGCAAAAAGTTTTATGTTAATATGAAAATAAAACTTTTTAATTTTTGTAATATTCTAAAGAAATATTTTCTGCCAACTTATTGTGATTAATGAAAGACATAATAGGGTTAATGCAATAATAAGGAAGTACATTCTGCCAACTTCCTGGATATAATGGGGTTCTCAAATCAATTTAATCATTATTTATACCAAGCCTCAATGTTACCTTGTAACAAAAATTTCTGCATATAAATTAGGCTTATTCTATATTTATTATGTTAAAAGTTGTTCTATGTCAAGTTTGTAATTATATTAGCAATTAAAATATAAACCTAAGTTATGCTTAAAATTAAAAAAACTTCAAATAAAAAAAATCTGCCTCAACACCAAAATTAAAAAATGCTCCATGCTTTGAAATTTTTATCCAATTATTACAAAACTCCAAAAGTATTTTTCTAATAAAAAATTGGAATTCCTTGGATATATTGCAGTAATAATGATTGTTTGAAAGAAGACATTTCTGCATATATTTCTGTTTATTTCTTTCTTTTAAAATAACTTTCAGATGGGTATTGTTTTTCATATTAATAAATTGATCAAGTAGCTCAGTGTAATTACATGCCAATACAGCAACATGTGCTAATATTGTTGCTTTTAAGTGCCAGGGATTTTCTACAAGTAAGAGCATGTTCTTGATTTTTTTTTTAAATTCATCTGATAATGCTCTTATATAATTTAAAATAATTGTAGTTTTCCAGCAAAGTATCAAGACCATACATACTGTTTAACTTTTCTCATGGTAGGAAGATAATGTATTATTTGATTTTGTACTTCACTACAAAATAGTCAACATCCCAATTTTCTTGAAACAAACAGTTTCAACTATAAAATGGTTGCTACTTTACTGTTATTTGTTATTATTATAATTGTTACAGTTACAAACAGAAAAAAAAATCTTGCAAATTGTTCTGGAAAATTGATAGTTTTGATTGCTTGAGTGTCAGAATTTCCTGCTAAATTTTTAAAACATTGTTCTTAATTGAAATTCTTAGTCCAATGGGCCCTGACCGGGCCACATGCGGGCTGCAGGTTAAGTATCGCTGGTCTAGACTATGCCACAAGATGGTGGATGATTCGAAAATTCGAGGCGGGGCAATCAATCTGCTCTAGGGAATATGGGAGTGCAGGAAACGGGGTGTCCACTCTGTGGAAACTTCACAGAGGTGGGAATAGTGGTCCACCTACCTGGTAAAGGCTGCAAAAGGGCAACAATGTTGGCTCAAGATCGTTATTTAGTCTTCTAGGCAAAAGGGATAGGTCCGTGAGAGCAACACAACTGCATAATGCTACATAAACATTCTTGTCACTGATAGCAGTCACCCATAGACTTAATGCAGATATACTCTGTACCACATGCCATGTAACCTGCATCCCTTTGATTATGAACCACAAAAAAGACCATCCAGATTATGCCAACAATGCCTGTCTTGAAAGGAGGCTGGTTCCTTTTAGTGATGAGTCGCAATTCTGTCTGGACAGAGAGGTGTTCTCATCTGGAGATAACCCGAGAGTTGATATTGGCCCTCTAACATTGTCAAGAAGGATCACTATGGTGAAGTTGTTCTGGAGAGGCATGCCGACCTTTATGTGTTCAACAAAAGTACTCGGACAGGTCAGGAGGACAGGGACGAGATCCTTGCACCTTATGACAGACTTTTCCGTGAAGCATATGGATCAAATTTAATCTTAATGGACGATAACGCACGCAAACACAGGGTTCATTGTTGGAGGAAAACGCCAATTGGGGGATATTCAAAAACAAGTGTCTTACAATGTCCATTGACCTTAATTCCATCGAACACATGTGAGACGTTCTTGGACACTTTATATCAACTTGAAGATTTGCTCCGATGAACTTAAGAGTGGGCACTGCTACCGTAGGGGTTGATAGGGACCCTGGTAAACAATGTGAAAGACCAATGCGAGAGTTTTGTAGCTGTTTGAGGTGATCACATTCATCCTATTAGACATATTTTGGTCTGACTGACAGGGTGTCGATGAGTTGCTTTGCTGGACAAATGACAAGTTTCCTTATTTAAGGTGCAGGCTGTGCCGATTTTTGTATTCCCATATATTGGTCTTATATCAGATGATATTTTGGTTGTTTGGTTTTATTTGCTCTGTTAGTTCTTTTTTATTGCAAAAAAAACACCTTCTCTTTGTTTTCATCAGTATATTTACATCATAGATTTGACCAACGGTGCACAATCATGAAATGGTTCACTATTAGTTGACCAGCTTTGAAGGCAAATCACCCAAACAATCAAATTAAATATTAATATTCTTATTCCAAAATTTATTATGAATTGACCGTAGGTCCCCAATGTTTTAAAAAAATCTGGAAATATGTTGCCTGTATCTTGTTGTCTCTTCACTTATAAGAATATTTTTTTTTGTAGTTCCCTTTAACTTCTCTATTAAGAACTTTTCATTAAAGATTCTCTTTGGGTTGCTTTTTGGACTTTGCTCACACTTTTCAGTTTTCTCTTTACCATGTTTGTTTTTTCTGAATAAAAGGGTTTATTGAATTTCCTCATTATGACTATAGGAACTATTAGATGTGTTATATAGAAGTATTATATGTGAATATAGTCTATATTTTATCTATTTACCCATTTTGTTTGTACAATCAAGTTTTCTGTTGTGATTTAGTTCTGTAAATTTTTAGCTGCAGAATGGTGAACATTGTGTTTTTCTATTCGAATTTTTTTAGAACTCCATATATATTGGTTAACAATAAACATTTTATAATTTCATTAAAATTATAAGGATTTTTATCTTGCCAAAAGAAATTTTTTAAAAGGAAAAAAAGTTTTATCTTTAGAAGACAGAATTAAAATTGTATATCGTCTTCATAATGGAAAAAGAGCAACATAAGTAGTTAAATATTATTCCATGAATGAAGTCATATTAAGAAAATAATAAAGACTCTGACAGAAAAAGTGTAGCTGCTTGATCTCCAGTTCTGAGCAGAACTTCATATGTAAGATGTTGCAATTGAAAAGATGGAAGAAACATTAAGGATATGGTTAGAAGACACCACTTAATGATGGATTTCAATTAATACCAGTGCAGTGTTACAAATTAGTTTCATTTTACATTGAAATAATTGGCTGAATTATACATATTTGTTAGTTTGTTTTTGATTTACTCTGTTTTGCTTATACAAATCTACAATTTCGATTTACACAGTTTTTGAAGGAACTTTTCTTCTATGTAAATCAGGGGATTGGTATTTTTTTAATTATATTTCTGGAAATAATTGGGTTATTTTCATTGGGTTTCTTTTAAAATATCTAGGAAAGTTTATATTAACTAGACAGTTTTCCCAGAAAATCGAATTTTTATTTGGTTTGAGGTTTGCAAGACCCCTAAGAAGAAAAACTCATGGTGGGGCATAATCAGCACACATGATGATTAAATTAATAATAATGGTATTCTTATAACAATTACCGCAATACTTTTGAATTTGAAGACCTCGGAGATCGAATGACCTGCCTGCTAATGATTTTGTAATTGCTCAACTGCAGATTTGTAGGTATATTAGCTTTGCTTATTAAGATATTTGATTTAATGTAGCAGATCATATGGGTAAAAGTGGATCTATTGTGTAAGGTTTGCTTGTCCTCAGTGTTTTGTTAGTGCTCGGACAAGCCATATGCATCGCCGTTAATTTGTGTATAATGCTATGGTGAAAATAAATATATGTAAATTTCACTGTTAACTTTATGCTTTTCAACTTCTTTGTGTTTAATAATTTGTTGTGTTCTTCATGAGTTCTTAAAATCTAGTAAGGTCATTTTCATTGAAATTTTTTTATATGCTTATGTATTACATTAAATTCTGTTTGTTTTGTATTGTTAATCATATTCTTTAGAGAAACAAGTTCTTAGCACCCAGTGGCAGATCCGGCTTCCACTATTTAAAAAAATGTTTTCTTTAAACTCGAATAATTTTTAATTCAAAAAGATTCCTGCAACAGATTACATTTTGTATCTAAAGTTGTCCTTGTATTGTACTTATTAAAAACTAACTAACCACATAATGTCTAATTCTAAATTTTAAGGATGATAAAGGTCTTGAGAATTTTCCCAAAAAGTGACTATTATGTTAATAGATCCTTAGAATGGCCCATAAAACTGCTTTAAAAAATTGTAGGATAATTTACTATGCTTTTATATACAGAGTGTCTTTTTTTTTTTTTTTTTTTTTTTTGCAACTCGCATAAACGCGAAGCAAATGAGCAACACAAGTGCACATGCACACCATTAGAGCTGATGGCAGTGTGGAGGGGCATGCGAGCAATACTAACCAACATGCTAGGAAGCTATACAATACACTTCAGTGCTAAGGAGATTGAAGTGAAAAATAGTTTAGCATTGTTGTTCTGTTTGCAGCTCTATTTTTATATTATCTTTGTTTTTCTGATCTGGCAACAAAAAGTCGTTGACAATGTAGCGTGAAGTAAGAGCGTTAATAAAAAGCTTAACAATCAAAAATATTTTTCTTCTGTTTTTAATCATTTAAAAAGAATGAATTAATTCTAAATAATTATTTTATTTATCCCATATATTATTTGTGACTAACTCATCTACAGCTCTATGTGCAGAGAAATTCACTTTTATTATTGAACATTATTTTTGATTGTCTATATACTAAACAGTCATGGAAAACAATATGAAAACATGTTTCAATACTCGATGTTGCCGAATAAAAGCAAGTGAATTGTGGACCATTTTCTAACAGAATGGAGCATAAAACCGAAACGATATAACCGTCCGTTGTTTGTCATAACTGGCCCTGATCTGTGCAGATGAAGACAGTGGTCACTTCCAACACCCTTTGTAGTTATTTAAAGCACTTCTATAGAATAAAAATTAATGTTTGTACATTGTGCTTCTTGGGGGTATGCAAAATAAATTACACTCTATACAGGAATATTGTACATAAAATCTTTTTTTTATTGTGCCCATTTATCATATTATTTATTTCTTTTTTCAATTTTTTGAACAATAATTACTGAATTTTTCATTTGGGTTTTTTTCTCCCTAGGATAATCAGTTACCTGATGTATGTGTTACTTCTCGGGTGCAGCAAATACGTTATTCTAAAGCTAAATCAAGAGATGTTGGTATAGGATGTAATCCCCGGAGGTTAACAAAATCTCTCAACAATGTCGGTGAGGGCAAAGGTTTTCAATTAAGTTCTAAAAGTAAAAGTCACAAGAAAATAAAAGTTGATCCTGCGAAGGCTTTTGGTGGTGATATTCTTCAACCAAAGTAAGGATTTTAAAAATATTATTTTGTAGCAAACAAGCAAATAAAATTTTGGCTTATTTATTTATTTTTTTCTCAGTACTTTGGAACTGCCTTATAAACCAAAACCATCTGCAGGTGATGAAAATGGGGAAAGTTTGGTACCTGATGTTGAAGGATTAATAAAGATGAAAGGTATGTGTTTATGGGTAGTTTATTTGCATTTTTTTTTCTGCATTGAGGTTATATAAATAATTTATTCATATATTTCTTTTTTATAAACTCAATTTTTATCATATCATATATTTTATTGCATAAAAATTAGATATGCTCCTATTTTAATAAAATTAGTAAAATATTTGGACTTTTTATTTAAAAATTAGCTTTATTGTGTTTGCTGATGAATATATACTATTTCAAATATACTGATGTTCAAAATTAAGACACAATTTGATTATCTATAGCATTTATCTAAAAGTATTGAATAAATGCTCCAAAATGTAGATGCAAATTTTGAGTATCAAATATAGATGCATGGGGTGCGTATTTAAAGAAAAATAGTTTTTAAATGCCACCCTGAATTGATCCACACACTTAGGTGACTTAAGTAGTTTTTTTTCTGCCAAATTTCAGTGAAATTCTAAAGCAAATTAATGTGAGTCTGTATTAATATTTGGATAATGGAACAGGGGAGGAGAGTGACTTGAGGCAGAGCTACCCATGTCTGATTAATAGACCATCATTGTTTTTTAAGGGACATTTTAATGATACTTGATCTACATAGATATAAATCCTGTTGTTGTGACTAATGCCACCTGCTTGACGAAGTTAGATCGAGGCTCTAAAATTCATTGTGGCTAAGGGCTAGAATTTTTATACCGGTTGTTAGCCTTAGCTTTCAGCACCATGCAGGTGACAGTACGATTTTGCTCAGTTCCACCCCAATTTAGAGGGAGAAAACCCTGGGGATGGCCAGAGGCTTCCCACCTCTCTTCCACCAACCACACGAGAGGACTTGCCGCTTGGCGGCTATTTAGAGTACCTCCATGCCGCTAAGGCACTATACATTTACAAACATCCATGTCTTCTCCGGGATTTGAACCCAGTCCCTACGGCACCACAGTCAGCATCGCTAACCGCTATACCAGTTTAGAGACATCCTGGGAATGGTCATCTAAAAGCTACACAAAAGACCAATGAAAAAGTCAATATTTGTTCATTATAACAAGGTGTAATTGGAGTGAAATTCCTTTTCTGGTGTCCTCTAAACCTCATTTGGCCACATAAACTTGAATTTCAAGGGTTACTTTTTCCATGTGGCTTTATGGAAAGGGTCCGTTTGCAAAAATACCTGCTGTTTGTGTCCCGTTCACTTTTGTTTTCAGTAGATCCCATTTAGTATACTGCCTGAATCAGGCTATTGTATTCTAAGCTGTATCCAGATTGAGTCTAACTACTGATTCTGGATGCACCTTCATCTAAAGGGATCTTCTACATTATATCCTCCCATGCCCAAGAAAGATCAGTTTGACAGTGGGGGTTTGATGGTCTGGACATGTATGATGTTGGATGAGGGCACATACCTCCATATCTTAATTAAAGTCCTGTGACTGCTATGAGTCAAGTTCTTGAGCTTTATGCTCACCTGCTTAAGGAAGCTCTTGAGGTGGCATTGTATCCGGAAGGACAGAATCCGCGACGTGGGGTTCTGTAAGCACGTAACATACCACTAGACCAAAATAAATGTTTATAAAGTTATAAGTGTTCTCTATAGTGTATAGTTAAAATAGATGGTTTGAGTTAAATATATGCATGTATATCTCTTATTTTTGTTAAGAATTTGTTTTAATCTTTTGGCTTGGTTAATTTTGAGTTGAATAAATTTTGGTCTAGAGAACTTAAATAATATTGAGATAATGAAGTTGACTAGAGGTTGCCAAAGTGGTGGTCAGTGAGAAAATTTTGCTGGTCCCCAGAAAAATGTGGAATATACTTACCCATCACATTGAGCTATGTCTTAAGATGCATTGAGCCAAAATTCGATTCATAACAATAATTTAATTCTTAAAAAATCCTATTAGTGGTCCGTGGGATTTAAATTATGAATTTACTGGTCCGCGAGGTCAAAATGTGGCGACCACCGTTGTAGACGACAAAGACCTTGATGGTTCTTTAGGCTTAGTGGAATCATTATCGGGCAGAATGGATGATGTTTCCAATTTGAAAGATATACTGGACAATGTACTAGAAGATAGCATTCCAGACAATGTTCCAGTCTCATTAGAAACGCAAAATGTAATGAAGAACTTATATTTCTAAGAAAAACCCAAATCGAAGTGGAATACAGAAAGTGCATTATACAACATTTATAGTCATGGGGAAAAAATGCCAGTATTTTGAAATCAACATAATATAAGGGATTAAAGATAAATATAGATTAAAAATTAAGGTCCACTAATTGGTTAGCAACTAGCCGAAGTGGTACTTTCCTATTTTTATCAATGCCCTGTATATGGCTCTAGTTAATGCTCATACAATGTACTGCATTGCCCAATGGAAAAAAAATGACACTATTAAATTTCAAATTTCATTTATATTAACATTGCACTCTAAAACAATGTGAGAGCTATTAACAGACCTTGTAATTTTAAACATTGAAAAGTACAACACCTGAGCTGGCCCAATCTCCAAACTTCCGCACTCAGCCAAATGAGGACTTAAAACTTTAGCAGATTTAATTTGCATCAGTCTCTCTACATGGTAGTTCTTCTAGGACTCTAACCTATGACTCAACAAATAGCAGCCGCAATTTCACAGCCATTAAATTTCAGAAGAGTAAGTTCCAATATTCTCTATTTGATTTTACACTTTTAGTCCGAGCTAAAAAATATTGTAAGACTGACATACAGAACAGTGTGAGCTCGCATAAACGACTATCAGATGTAGAATAAATCTCGAAGAAAATTATTTAAAAAGTATATTAGATGGTAAACAAGGAAAATTAGCAGTTAGTAAAAATATGTCCAGGAAGAATGTGTTTAGTGTGATATTGGAGAACATATTGAATGTTATTCCATGGCACTCATAAAAACATTTATTGCAATTTACATGTAATGTAGTTTAATCTCAAATGAGGATTGATTTTTTATCAATAAAAATGATATATTCTGTTTTGTAAAATTAAATGGTCTGTTTTTATGTAAAAATGTAAATATATAAAAAAAAATTAAATCCCCTTGTTGATGGATTAATCCATTAGATTTACTGAATTAAAACATTTTTATAATATTAATGATGTAGGAAAATAAGATCTTAAACCACTTGTAAATAAATTATTTTATTGAAAGAAAAATATAGTGGTTACCCTTGGTGTTGTTTCAGTCTTAAATGTTAATGAGATAACTTCAGCTGTTAGGGGATATTAATACATTTTATTCACTGTATTTGTGTCTATAGATTCAGGTGTTTAGTTGGATTTTACTTAAAAATCGAGATAAAATGTAATTTATTGTGTCAATTAATAATGTGCTTATTTATTTGCGTATGTTAGTTACTTAAATATTTAACCAACACCTTCTTCCATGGAAAACCAATTAAAAACTTGTTTGCTGCAGTTTCATGAGCAAAATTCTAAATACTACTTAAAAAATATTACCCACCCATTTTATGCGGCAATAGCTACATGAAAGTTAAACAATTTGATTCGTATTCTCAAATTTGCTGATTTCATTACTTCAAAAATGTTTTCTTTTTCCCTACAAGATAATATATCCAGAATTTTTTTTTTCTTGTCAGATGATTCCTTATGTGACGTAGCTGACCATAATCAGAATTTTACTCTTCGCCAAGGAATACATAGTTGTTTGTGGATAAAACCTCCTGATTTAAATTCCCAGTTATGTCTGGAATCACCTTTTTCCAAAATCCCCTCATCCTATTCTGCTGTAGTAAGCAAAGATACTTTTATAAGTAAAAGAAGAAATGATAGTTCTATGTGTGGAATCAATAGAAATTCCCTGGAAACTGTTAAATGCAATAGTAAGTTCAGTTGCAAAATGAGTTTATATATTTTTTATTTTATCTTCTGCATGTACTTAACTGAAAGAAATTATCTTACTGCAGTAGAAAAGTACTAGAGCCTTTTTGAAATATGATTGATTAAAAATTTCTTCCAAATTGAATCTTAAATGTTTACCAAATAATGATGAACTGTCAGTAAACATTTGCTTTTTTAAAAAAAATTCCAAAATTTTATGTTTGTATTTCATAAAATATTGCAAGTCTTATGGTACTTCAAAGGAACTTAAGATTATTTTGAAACTACTGGAGATATTTTTAAAAAAATTTGTATTTTAATGGAGTAAAATAAGATTTCTAACTGCATGATAAAGTTATGTATTCATTTGTATTTCTGAATTATTCCTAATTAAATTTAATACTTTGACTTACAAATAAAATGTTCAGAGGAGAGAGCCTTGATCATTCAAAACAAAGCAAAATCGACAAACAATTCTCAAAAGAGATAGTTATACCGAAAGCAATTTTTGACATCTCCCAGATATATATCAAAGGGTTGAGAAAACCTTTGTTACATTTCTCTAAAAATAATGTTAAATGTTTGTGCATATATTTATGCATTTACACAAAGCAAAACATCTTTGTGTTTTAATATCTCATCAAACTACTACAAAAGGTAGGAATTTCACTATTTTTAAATATATATATATATGTGTATACACACACACAAATGCAACATCTTATTTAATTGCTTTAAATTATATTTTATTATATTCATAAGATGTTTGCAATTTTTGAAATTTCAAATTCAATTTTTATGATTATTAAAAAGGTTGAAGATTGAAATGCGCTCAAGAAATCTTTATATTAATTAAATATGCTGTTAAAAATGTTAACTTTTCAACAGTATAATTTACAGTTCTCAAAATAAAAAATCATATAGTGTGTAGACTTGTGTAATTAAATATGGTATGCTTTAAGATAAAATGTTTACATTACATATTCTAAATCACATAAAATGTAGAGGATTTATTTGTAGCTACTCATGAGATTTCTGAAAATTCAGTTTTATGGGATCAATTGAAGAAAAATTGGAATAATTAAAATATTGTATAAAGTATTCACAGAGTAATAAAAAAAGAAAATTTCTCCAAATCCATTTAGCACATGTATTGGAATAAGTTTACCTTTTAAAAGTTTGTATGTTTAATTTTGAATCATTTTGAATTTTTCCAATGTGTGTTCTTTTTTTTATTTAAAATATATTAAAATTTATGTATGTATAATCTGTTTTATATGCATTATTATATATGCATTTTTTGTTTATAATATTTTTTTGCTCATTTTTCTTATTTTATGTATTTTTCAGATTCGTTTAGAAATAATCGATCTCATAGCTATCATTCCTCATTAAAAAAATGTAATAATCACTCCACATTTCCACAAAATAATTGGAATCATGAAAGAGTTGAGCGCTATAGTTCTCCAGATGTAGATAACAACCTTTTAGGATCGAAGTTAAGACATTGGATGTTACAGTCAGGTTCTAATTGTGTTTCTTCATACAATGACTCACTTAATGTTTTCAAAGATGAAAATAATTCAAATGTTCAGTGCAAGTCTTTTGGAAATGGTAAGTTTTGAATTGTTACTTTTTTCGTCTGACTTACCATTCTAAAAATGTTTCTAAAGATAGTACCGGAGAAGTGATTTATAAAAATCTGAATTACTTTTTTTATAGAAATTAGTTTTGTTTGTTAAACTTAATTTTAGTTTTCATGGAAATTTTCTAGTAATTTTATCTGATGCTTGTATCATTTTAAATTGATTGTTTCGAAAGAGAGTTCTCTTATTTGTAATTGTTAGATTTAAAATAATGCAGTGAAGTGGAAGAATATTTTAACCTTCCTGATTCTTTCACATACAATGCAATGGTGTATTTGTGGTTAGAAATGGGTATTGGTATGTGCTATCTCTTTCAAGGAGTAGATTAATTATTAAGGAAAATAAGCAAGAGAGAGAGATTTAAAACTATATTTTACTGAAAGGATTTATCATTTTAGAGGATATTGTGTAACTATTTAAATGTAATTATAGCACTTCTTAAAGCTATTTTCTTTATGTGGTGTGGAATTAGTGTTTGTTTATTTTTTCGTCTTGTGACTGTGGTAGCCTAGTGGTCAAGGTATTGGACTCGTGGCTGATGTGTCATGAGTTCAAGCCTAGTACCGCTGGAGACCTGCTGTATATGGGAGCGATGCACTTTAAATATGTTTAGAGCTCAAATGTCCTCCCGTTGGTGTGGTGTGGTAGTTAGGAGAGGGAGTGCCAGCTCAGGTTTTGTTCTCGTTGCTGGACCATGGTTCAAAATTACGAGGTCCATTGCCAAAAGCCCTCAAGTACCTGAACAGGGCAACATTAATATTTACTCACTCCTTCACTTATTATTTGTCTTAAACTTTAAAAGTGTTTGTGAAGGAGGTGGATTTAATGGAATTTTTTTATAAACTTTATAACCTTGAAGAAAAGCATACATTCATTTTATTAAAATTATATTTTTAGTTGATATGTATAATCAATAGTTGTCTAAAAATAAAAATGCCTGCTGTATAAAAGTTGTATATAAATGTGCTTATAATGGTTTACAGTTTTGTGCAAATATATATAGTGATTATTAATTTAAAAGTCCCACTTTCATGAGGTTATGAAAATCCTCCTGTAAGAATGGCCTTTAATTTGGTCTGAACGTGCATAAAACAATAGAAATTTTGTTTGGTGAAAGAAAAAAATTCATAATTTTATCAATGGATTGTGCAGTTCTCGTATGAAAGTTAAGACATGGCATGTGCTCCACGCATTACACTTTTTATAGAAAGGCAGGATACATGCAGTTCCCCTTATATATTCTGTATTGGAGAAGTTCATCATGACTCTGTAAAGGGTCGTGCTCTGTCTGTGATGCTGTTTTGCAAGAACAATGATTATGTATCACCTCTGAAGTTCCACATATTAAGGGTATAAGGGAAACTTCTGGTCCAGTGTTGGTGAAGCTGTGTAGAAGATGATTCATATATTTTAAGACATTTGTTGGTATGGCATTTGTGGAAAATGTGCCTATAATATTGCATGGTCAAAACTTTAGAAGTCCCAGACTGCACAGTTCATAAAATTTTGTGAGAATTATGTACTATACATTCAAAATTATACATGTTGAGCATTTGCTCCCCATGACCTGCAACTATGAGAAACTTTCGCCCTATATTCTTTCTTGCTGAGATGGAAATGTACAATACATGACCATGGAACGTTTTGTGAACATACAAAGTCTATTTCCATCTCAAAGGCTTCCAATCTCAAGGCTCCCTCAAAATATTTACAATTGTGGAATACAGGCGAGCAATTATGTGTGCAAATCAACTGTTGCCTTTTCATTCTCGCTAGTATACTGTGTGGTACATTTTTACAGCAATCTTTATTATTTTTACTGCAGTTTTTATCTTTTTCCTTGTAGATAAATCTCTTTAGTCTTGTTATCTGTACCATGAAAAGCAAACAGTTTGAATCTCTTTTGTGCAACCAGATCATTCAAACAACATGCATGTGTTGCTCAATTTTTATGCGCTGTTCTCCATTTATTGTAAGATGAGGACTTTTTCCGAGACAAGCTGCTAAATATTGATTTTGGAAATGACTGAATAACCTGTTGCCGTTTTCCATCAGCCTTGCCGCCATGATCATATACATGACCTTAATCCTTTTCATTCCTAGCTTTGGGGCTACCCAAAAGTATTGCTTACAGTGGTCCAGTTGTGAACTTCATGGATTTGAAGACACCGAATATACATGCCAAATTTGTATCAATGATACGCCCTAAGCTTGTGTAAAACATGCTGTTTTGCAGTTTCACTGGTGGGAGGAAGCAAGGAGGCACAGCATAATGAACATTTCTTGAGCAAGTCTAGGGATAGTTTAAAAAAAACAAATCACTGTTTGCTTTTTAAACAGTTATTGGCTGAAAAACAGTTAAAGATATTATTTTCCTATCCGATGTGGCACCACCTTGTCGTGGTGGATGGGCTTTGAACAAAGAGTGCCATAACAACTGAGAGATGAACTGTAATTCATTTTTTGTTCATTAAATTTCTCAGTAAAAAACTGTTATTCGTTTACATTAATCAGTACAGTGGATTAAACCTGGAACTTTTGCAATTGTGCTCAATTGCGATTCCAATGCGAATATTGTAGTCAAAGCCATGTACATATTATGGTTGGGTACAGTGCCAATTATTGGTACAATTTCATGCAATAATTTCCTCCTCCTTTCACCAGGCAAAATTATCTTACAATGCATGTTCAGGTTAAATTACATATCATTCTGAGAGACCAGTGTTTACTACCTTTTTAAATAGGACTTAAATTTATATAATCACCTTGTATTTGTGGCAACACTAACTATAAATTATATTACAAATTCTTAAAAAATTATATTAAAAGAGCAGTAGTAAATTATTTTTTAAATTTTCTTCAATTACCAGGCTTGATTCTTTTGGGTTCAGTACTGGAATTGCCCTTAAATGAAGCTTGTGTAAATAATACTTTTTAGATCATTAATTAATTATAAAAATTCATTATATGTATTATGAATTTAATCATTTCAAAGGAAGGAATAGTTTAAAGGTTTTCCAAAATTGAAAAACAAAATCTAAATTTTAAAAACTGTTTTGTTAGGAAAAAGTTCCATTACTATAATATATTAGGTTATAAACATGTAACATCATTTATAATAATCCATTCTTGAATTTTTAGAGCATTCAAAATAATTTCATTCTTACTGAAATCAATTTGTATTAATGTATAGGTGGGGTGAAATGCAGCACATTTTATATACTGAATAAAAGTTTATAAATAAAACACATTCAGAAAAAGATAATGTATTAAAGTTGTGAAGGTCTCCTAGGACCTCACTTTGAAAACGAGAATAAATAGGAGTCATGTAAGAACCAGTAGCCATTTTTATAAACAACTTTCTTTATTTGGTTATCTTATCCAAATAGAATCAAAGACTTATTGACAAATTTATCTAACTAGTATTATGAGGTTTTAAAGGTAATATCCTTTAAATTAACTTAATTAATTAATGATCCAATTAATTAATTTATTAAATAACAATCACGCAGAGATTACCACGATAAGAGATCCCAGAATTATATTTAATAATGTTCTCATTGAACATTTAACTTTAATCTCACTCCTAAAACTTTAATGAGACTTTAATTATAAATCTATAATTACCAACGGAATCTCAACTCTTCTTGATATTAAATTATCTCCAACAAGAAATCTTCAATTCAAATTCACTATAACTTTATGCTTCAATATCTATCTCCTACTGCTCTAACTTTACTATTTCGTTTGACTTAAATACTTTATCTAATCTGCATATAACAAGGAATCCCGTCCGCTTTTTGGAGTTGATTGGAAATAGGTAGGGAATTAAATTTCCCTAAAAAGGTCGACTCAGAAGGTTAGTGATAAAGTTCCGTATAGATTTGTCACAAAGTATTATTCTATCCATAATTAAGGAAAATTGGAATGTATTATTTTTTATTGAAGGTTTTTCTTTGGGAATTTTTGGAAATCGACCTAGTATTGTTAGTCATCTTTGTTATCTAATAAAGATTGCCTGTACAGTGTTAGTGCTTTTACTTCAGTAAAATTACTCATTCTTATAAGATAAAATTTTACTTGTCTCAAAGTTTTGCCTTTCCTCTGGGGAGAGGGACGAGTATAATTTTACTTTGTATGTGTGATGACACAGGATTTTTTGGCAGTTTCATCCATGAAGTGTTCTTTTTTTTAATTCTTAAAAATTTATTGCACATATTTAAAAAAAAAAATATTTTAACTATTTCATACTTTTGATGAATCATTTTACTTGTAGTTTTTCTTTAAAATGAGATACATACTATTTCTTTTCAATTTTCTTAATTTGTTATGTTAATCTGTAACTAGTTGTTAAACGATGTTAATCTTTAATTAGTTGTTAAATTCTACCAACTCTGGGATATGAACGGATTTACATGTTGTGTATCTATTTTTCAACATTCAAACAACAAATATCTCTACTATGAATGTTGTTCAGAAATTTATGCATAAACTTATATAACATGTCTATTATTTGCACATAAAAAATATGTGCTAATTGAGAAAACTAATCTATTAATGCCATTAATCTCATAAGTTACGAATGCTTACTGATTATGTTAATATTCTGCATTCATTATAATAAAATAAAGTTACTAGAAAGAAAAAAACACATGAACGAAGTTGTAAACAAGTTTTGGTAAAACTAATAAGGAAATTAAGGAAGTGGTAAAATGTAATGAAAAAAATTGTTGAAATGTTAGTTATTGGAGTTGCAAAGTGGATATATTGGTGTAATGAAAATTTAAATACTTAATACACACACCATTTGTAAAGCTCAGGAAATGAAAATGTTTCATAATGAATAAATACAAAATTGAATTAGTATAGAAGTGACTTATTACACTAAAAATATGAATAAGAATATGTTGGGTTAAGGTGAGTGAACTATTTTTTCTGGTGGAAGGATAACTGTATTTCGCCCACACATTTTTTCCTGCCTCCTCCCACACATTCCTTCTACGGGGACCACACCCTGATCATACGCTGTATGCAGTGGTCAGACTTTGTTCTTACTGTGTGCCTTTTTTGCATTTATTTGTCCAATAAATTGTGTTCCCCAGAAAGCTGTGAGGAAATCATTTTACAAAAAGAACAACAATTTTAGTAAAGCATGGTTGTTGACTTAGTGAACTGTCTGTGTGAATTTCAACCTTTTTCTAACATGGATAAAATATTGGTTCCTGATTTAAACTGGAGAACTATTTTATATGGGAGCTTAAGATGAACACTGCCTTGAGTTTAAGGATTCGATACAATGGTTACTAACGAAAAACTCTGAACACCTTAGACGGAAAGAATATTCCAAATGGGACCAAAAAAATTGTGACGTCGTCGCGCATTTGAAGTTATCTCTAGCGGACAACAAGGCGGCGGAGACAGCGCAAAACTCCTGTGGGAAAAAATTCTTTCATCGGACGCGCAGAGGATCGCAAAATTGATGCGAGCAATGAACTCAAAATCATCGTCATGAAAAACGGTGAAAGTGTTGTTGATTATATCGCAAGAGCACAGGAGGTATCGATAGTGTCACTCCCTGGGATTAGACATCTCACTAAGAGAACAGGTATACTATACGGTTAGAGGATTAAATAGAAAGTTCTCTAAAGTAAGGGTAATTTTAAAAACTCCATGGGATAAATCTATGGAGGAAATCCTCCAAATTCTACAGGAAGAAGCCTCCTTCAACTTATCTAAAAATTGTATGAAAGGAATAAATGTTGAAGAATTTTATTTTTGGAGGAAAAATTAAAGACAAAGGAGACTTTGCTATATTTGTAGAAGGCAACATCATCTAGCTAAGATTGTTTTTATAGAAATGTCAAAACATGAGAGATGATACACCAAACGAAATATGACCCAACGAAATAATCAACTAGTAATCAACATACCCGTACTTCTTCCGTATTTACAACTTCATTACGAGGAGAAACTTTGTAATAATACCTGGATAGTGGAGCATCCTGTCTTGGCCAAAGGTGCTGTATGGTTTCAAACCGTAAGTTCCGAAGTCATGGACATTTATTTAGCAGATAAAGATTCTTAAATTGTAAGTCAGGGAACAGGAAACATTTCAGCTAAAACTGTTTGTACAAAGCATTGTAATTCGATTAATTTAATAATTACTAATGTCAGTAATGTTCCTCAATTAAGATGTTATTTACTGCCTATAACATGTTTAAAAGATAAAGGCGGTAAGATCAAATCGGAAAATAATTGTGTATTTATATGTAATAAAAACAATAAGTTAGTAACAAAAGCATCTACACTATTAAAATTCGAAGGTATACAAACCTATCTATGCGACAAGGTGTATCTATCTTCTCACGAACCGCACGACGCAGAAACTCGTCGAAGGTACCAAAAGATCTGGAAAGATCCGTTTTGACCATTTATATTCTTATATATTGCAATTAGTTAACAAGATATTAATTAAAAACCTTAAAATGCATAAATATTTTACCCCTGTGGGCATTTTTTCCCGCCGAGTGGCGAAATTCCAATTTTTCGATGTATTTTTTTCCCCAACGTTTTTAAAACACGATCTAATTTTTTTTATGAGACTCGGACAAAAAATAATTATAGAAGCGGAACTATTTTTTACTTCGCCACGATACGGTATAATTTATTTTACAAAATAATATTTTCTATTTTTTATGATTTTTCTAAAATGAGTCAAAATTGATACATTTTTGACAATGATTTCTAAATCGTTCCGTTTGCATTTTCTTTCGCGTTAATGAAATGATATTCTACACTAAAAAAGTTCATGCTTTTCTCTTTTGGAATCAGTCATTTAAAAAATAAAATGTCAAACTTTTTTTTTACGATTTTCAAAAAATATTCAAAATTTTATTTAAATACCTAACGACTTCTTTATTTATAAAAATAATCTCACAAAACTTTTTTTCCGTGTGTAGAACGATATTATCCGTAATCTGTACAAAGATTGAAAAAATTACGGTTTTTTTTAAAAAAAATTGTATTTTCTTTTTTCGTTTCTTTTTTTCTCTTTTTGAGAGAAATATTTAAACATTATTTTTGTTGCATTTTTTGTTTAAAAATTACCGTTGTTTGCAATTGATGCATGAAGTTTGAAGGCATTAACTTAAAAATGAAGCCCGACAAAAAATTAAAACTTTAACAACTCATTTTTCAATAGCCAAGGGTTATGCGGCGAAAACCTGTTTGGTGCCAAACGACTCTTTTACTCTCTGCTTGTCACGTTTGATGAAAGGTTACACTAGAAAAGAAGATATCACCAGAGAGAGAGAAGACAAATATTAAAAATCACCAGATTTGGTGAAATAAAATATCTCTTCCTTTTATTTTAAAGGTCTTTTCACTCCTTTTTCCCGAAGATTTCGCGGTCTGATCGTTTAAAGTGTTTGATTACTAATGGTTGTACCAGGGTTCGAAACAACATCATGGCTTAATTTTTATGATTTTTTAAAATATACCTAAAATTTTATTTGCGCACTTTATAACTTCGCCAGTAATTTTGTAATTGGAAAAATAATTTATTTCGTTAGGATACAGTATGTTTTTTTTTTTCTTCTTTTTTTTACAAAACAACAATACTTTACATATTTTAAAATTTTTTCTAAAATGAAACAATTTCAATGCATTAATATGAAAATGATTTTTAAAAATTCATACTTTGATCATTTAGAGTTAGTGATTTAAAAAATAAAATGCCGAGAAAACTTTTTTTGAAGAATTTTTAAAAAATACTCAAATTTTAAATATTTAATAAGTCTACCCAGGTTTGCTGATTATCGTAACTCAGTTACTGGTGTGGCAGTAATGTCTGGACACAATAATTCATTATTTTCTTTGTACAATAATTTATTATTTTTTTGTGCAATAATTCATTACTTTTGTACCACGAGATGGCTGTGCCTGTCAAGCTGTTTAAGAACATCATCTCTTAATTTTTTATGATTTTTTGAAAAATACTCAAAATTTTATTCGTGTATTTAATAACTTCGCCAGCAATTTTGTAATTGGAAAGATAATTTATTTCATTGGGATATAGTATGTTTTTCTTCTTTTTTTAAAAAAACAATACTTTACATATTTTAAAATTTTTTTCTAAAATGAAACAATTTTGATGCATTAATATGAAAATGATTTTTAAGAAACTCATTCTTTTATCTTTTACAGTTAGTGATTTCAAAAATAAATTGCCGAAAACTTTTTTTACGAATTTTTATAAAATGCTCAAATTTTAAATATTTAAAAACAACTTATCAAATTCAAAGTTTTTATAACTTCATTTTTAAAAATAATTGTACGAAACTTATTTTCCATGTATCGAACATTTCAAAAAATGCTCACAATTTTAATTCAACATTTAATACAGTTGTGAAAATTTGTAATTATAAAAATTTCTACTTTTTTCAACATACAACTATTTTTATGAAGGTACATTTTCCGTGGCCTAAAAAGTTGCGAATTGAGTGAGTGAATATTGTCCCACTGTTCACTTACTTGAGAGCTCTGATAGCGAGAGGGAAGGGGAATTTCCATGACAATATGTTATGCATTTAAAAATGTTCGTGCAACGCTGAGGGGAAATAAACCTGTCTGACAAAGAAAAGAAGTGAAAAATTTTGAAACAGGGAATTTTAAGTTATACACTCGGTAAAAGCCCGAGCAATGCCGGACTAAGCGGAGGGGGGTGGAAGTCATTTTGAAAAAGAGTATTACAAGTGCTGATTTTGTGAATGAAAGGGAAGATTTATAAAAGTACAGAAAGCCCATGCAACGCCGGGCCATGCAGCTAATTTAAAAATAATGGTTGATTGGAAATAAAATTAGAACCTATGTATAATTATGAATGTTCTTTTTCTGACCATTCTACTAATAATTATGAAATTTGGCATAACAGGTTATGTCATTTAAATTGTAAATATATGCTTAAAATGAAAGATTATATTGATATTGATAATACAAATAATTTCACATGTGAAACTTGCGATATAAGTTAAGTAACCAGGAAATCTCACCATAGCATTGAAATAAGTCCAAGTTCACAAATTCTTGAGTTGCTTCATGCTGACCTGTGTGGTCCATTTAATTTCGAATCATATGGTGGTGCAAAATATTTTATGGTAATTGAATAAGATTTTTCTGGCATGTACTTTACTTTTATTTATTAAAAAATATGAAGTGTTAAATATATTTTCTCAATTTAAAACTAAATATGAAAATGTAACTGATAAAGGGATTAAAAAGATGAGAACTGATGAGTTTGAATTTGTAAAAGAGTAACTAGATACTTACATGGCTAATTCTGGAATATTTCATGAAAATAAATGTTCCATACAATATTGAAAGTAATGGTAAAACAGAAAGAGCGAACCATATTCTTCTAGAAAGGGCTAGATCTTTATATGAAAGTAAGCTTCCTTTAAAATTTTGGGCTGAATCTATTAATTGTAGTACTCACGTATCTAATGTAACACTACGAAAAGGGAAAGAAAAAATCCCATTAGGAATTTGGACAGGTAATAAACCGAAATTAAATTATCTCAAAAAATTTGGCTGTGGCCTATTTTCACGTTCCGAAAGTATTGAGAAATAAATTTTTTTTTTTTGAAGTTTCAGGAAGATGTGGTAATATGAAATAAATTTTTTTTTTTTTTTTTTTTTGAAGTTTCAGGAAGATGTGGTAATATGCCAGAGAAAGGAGGGGATATTGAATTTATGATATTAAAAATCAAAAAGTAATTGAGGAGAGACAATCAGCCTTCAATGAACTATTTTTTTTTTTTTTTTTTTTTTGAAGTTTCAGGAAGATGTGGTAATATGCCAGAGAAAGGAGGGGATATTGAATTTATGATATTAAAAATCAAAAAGTAATTGAGGAGAGACAATCAGCCTTCAATGAACTATTTATCTACTTTTAAAAAAGCATTTTCCGAAATGAAATTTACAAAAAGGTTTACAGGTCCAAATTAACTAATGAGCATTTGGAGTCATTGCTAATAATTTCCACTAGTAAACTTGATCTTCATTTGCAAACAATTTTTAGTGGAAATTTAATTCAAAATAAATATATATCATGATTATCTATTTAATTGGTTTTATTACCTGAATTATTGACGTATGTCACTTACATTAAACTTTTTTCTGTGAACCTAATATCATTAATTACAGTCAGTAAAATGTTCAATTTCATTATGTATATTATTTCATCAATTGTGCTTCTTAAGTGGTTTCTATGATTTGTTAACATATGTAAATTTTATAATCTGTTCAAATTAAACTGTGGCTTGTCTCTATTTGCTGTAGTTTGGCCATGTGATTTGAAGCTTGCAGAAGTTTTCTTTTTTCATAACAGTTTTTGAGTAAAGGTTTATGTGGTATCCCTTTATGTATATATCCTGTTTTCCTGATTTTTTTATGAACTGTGTTTGAAAATATTCAAGATTTCTATATTTTTTCTATGTTAAAGCCTTTTTCCTATATTCTCTATTATTTGTGATTTGGTCTTTTTGATTAACCCTTCAAGCGGTCAATTATTTTACCAGAAATGCTTCCAAAAAAGGCATATTTTTTATTGCATATAATGAAGTACCATACTTAATAGAATAAGAATATTAAAAAAAAAAGAAGAATTTTTTAAATTTTTTTTTCACTTTTAATGCTTTTACAACATTTTTTATTTTACAATTTTGAACACAAAACCCCCTATAAATGTTTGCTCTTTTCAAGTACATTCTGCATCTGTTACATCTCGCTCTGGTGTCACCATTTCACTAAATTTCTCATTGAGATGTTTCAGAACTGGCCAAACTTTTACTAATTTTGGGCATTCGTGATTTTGTGAGTCAAATGCTGCATTATCAGAAAAATGCAAGTAGCATTGCAAAAGGCAGAATCTGCGATGAGACATTATTTTAGAGAAAAAAGGTGTATTAGTTGAATATCTTTTGCTCCAATAACGATCAATTCCAGGTTTCTTTACAATTCCTTGAAGTATACTGGGAGTGAAAAATACTTGCAACTCTTCCACAGTAGTTTCTACCCAAAATTTACTCTTTGAGAATTGTCTTGCAACACTGGATTGGATGCACTGTTTATTTGTCTCTTCCACATAAAAAAGCCCGGATGAAAAGCATTTCATTTACATGGACAAGCCACGCCATCTGTTGAAAAATAATAATACTAAATAGTCTCTTTCAATAATGAAAAATGCGGGCAAACCAGAAAAGGAAAGGAGAAAATATCGATGCCTGTACGCCATACGGGCAAACCAGATGAGGCCAATTTCGGGTAGCACGTACACTGTACGGGCAAACCGCTTAAGGGGTTAATGTTCCATCATGTGCATCTTTTTTTTAAAAAAATCCAGTAAATACTACAAACTGACTTATTTAGGATGGTAGCTATTTCTCGAATTTTTCCTGTTACCTTTCGACCTGCACATAGGGACTACTCATCTACGTATAATTTGGTTAATTTTGTCATCACATTTTCTGTGGGAGCTTGGGTAGAATCAACATTTAGTAAAGTTGGAGTGTATGTTAAAGCAGTTGTATACAACATCACATTTCAAATTTGCATAATTTATGATTTTATCTTTTGAAACACAAAATTTCAGTATTTTTCAGATGTTGTTCTTGTTGTGATTGATGATTTTTATTTCTATGTAAAATGTGTACGACAACTATATTTTATAAACAACATGCTAAAGCCATTTTTAATTTGTGTTTTTTATAAATCTGTAAAAATATTTTCTTAACTTTTAGTTTCGACTGCATATATATAATATAATCTATTGCAAAGAATCTCTTGAATGTTTCAATGTATACAGTTTTTCACCTCTTTCAAAACAATTAATTATACATTATATTCAATATTGTAAAAACAAAAAGGGTTTTTAATTTTCCAAAATGTTTAATTATTTGTTCAATAATTTGAAAATTTCTTTATCCTTTTTTTTACTCTTAAAATAAGTTAAAGGGAGAAATGGTTTAAAGTGTAATGTATGCTGTTTATTAAAATGCAATTAGGTACATACAACTCATACAGGAGATGTCTGAAAAATGTAAGCAAATTCACCAGTGTCTTGAAGGTTTCAAGCCTATACCCATATGCTTGCATGTGTAATTGACTGCAAACACACTGAGAAACATCATTAATGAAGTGTTCATGTTACTTTCAGGCTTGTCAACATTTGGGAGAAATTAGACAAGTTCTGTATTTTTTTATTTCTTGTTATGCAAGCCTACTCTCTTTTGGCTGACTTGCTGGGCAAAAAATCATTGAAGGTGTGATGGAAATTTATAGATATGTTGTCCATCCTGATTTGAATAAAATTGTAGATGATGAATATTGTTGTATTATGTGCATACTACTTCTTTCTACTTACCTAATAGGCTGGATAGCACTAAGAAAAGGGATTGTTTTGTGAATGTTCTGCAGCTTGTTTTGATTGATTTCTGAAAAACCTTTGCTACCAGTTTTTGGAAACTTTAGAACCTGGGGTGGGGGAGGGCTTTTCATTTTAAGTAATATGATAAATAAAGATATTGCGAACTTGGAACTTTTTCCATCAACACTAGTTTTGTCACTCCTGTCACTGCTTTATCTTGTATAATTTTAAAAATTTATTATTTATTTATAACTTAGCAGTTGTGCTCAAGATTTCATAAACTGTTTAGTCATATCCTTTAATCATTGGTGCTGATTCCTGTCACAGCTCACATTTTCTAATGCTGCCATCCCTTTACGTGATGATTTTTGACATATATTATTGCAAAATGTTATATGTAATGAAAAGGAAAATAGTCTGCTGAATATTTATGCATGCATATCATATTTTTTAAATTGCTTTCTTCACACAGTTTCTTCCTTATTTTGCATTGCCTCGCTCCCCCCAAAAATTTTTAATAAATTTAAACATTCACCATAAATTAAAGATTGCATGTTAAAAGCCATTTGCCAAATGATCCACTATATTCATTAATTCATTTTTATTAATAGTTTAATGTAATTCGTTAACTTGTTTTTTATTTTATTTGTTTTCCATTTAAAATTCATCAGAGAAAGAAAAACTCATTTAATTTACTTTTAAAAATTATGATATTTTATCTTAAAAATATAAATTACATTACTTGCAACAATGTAACTTAAGGAAATCATGCCTTATTTTTTAAATGAAAATGAAGGATGCAGTTTTTAAAAAACAAACTTGGTGAGTTAATGATTTTTGAATGCATTATTACCAAATTCACGCATTTTTGTCCTGAATTATCGATTTTTTTTCCTATTTTTATTTTATCATAGTTAATGTTTAGTAGTTCAGAATGCACCTGTTATGTAACATGTTTGTAAATAAATGTAAAAAGCTAAAGGAAAGTAGAATAAAATAGCGAAGGTAACTAAGACAAATATTTCTACTAATAATAATTTGTTTGTGTGTGTCTGTGATGTAGCACAAAAATAAAAAGACCAAGACAGGAAGTTTTCTACACTGAAACTGTGAGAGATGGTTTAATCCCCTAAAAGATTTTTTTTTAAATTTTCTTTTAGATTTTTTTAGTGATTCTTCTTGGCATCATATCTCTATGTGTAAATGCTACACATTCTTCATGTCTTTCAGTGATCTTTACATATTTTCGTTATAATTGTATTTATTATATTTTTATTTTTTATTCTTTGTGACAGAATTACAGTTGTTTTTGTATGAATAATCATTAAAAGAAATTCTTTCAAAAGTGGCATTTTAGTTTGGGCAACATGATTATTGATTATAGCATGTTGGCATGTAAATTTTTTGTATGATGAATGTAGCTCTGTCAAAATTAAGCCTATTTTATCTTTTTTAGTAATCCTATGCTTATTATATGTTTGATTTATCTGTTTAAGATAGCTTATTAACTTAAATTGGTTTGAATATTGTACTTTCTTTTCTACTTCATACTTTGCACTGTCGATGATAGTTTGATCTAAACTTCTAAGCCTATTTTATCTACTTCAGATAGATTTTGACTTCAGTTAATGTTAATGTATTTTTTTTTTAAATTTAGCAAATTGAGACTGGAATTGTTTTTTTTTAAGTTTTAAATTGTATTTAATACTAATTTTATTTGTAGTAAAAATTTTCTGGTATACATCATTTTGTTATTTTGTGCTTGGAAATTATCTAGTTGATTTTGGAAATTATCTAGTCCACTTTTGTCACCAACATGTAAAGCAGTAAATATTTCTTTTGGTCAAATTTCTTGGCGTGGTAAATAACACTAGACTACATGTATTTATTGTATATTATATTATTTATATATTACAAGCAAAAATATAAATGAATGATGTAATATTATTCTATATATTTAATAGGAAAAACTCGTGAAGTCAAGTGGGGGAAAGTGAGCATTTTATGCGAATTTTTTTATCAAAAATGTACAACCAGTCATTGGGCCATTCATGATATGGTCAATGTTAAGAAATGGAACAGTTTGTGGTTGGGCAGCTAAGACGACTACTGACAACCTCAGGTGTATAAAATTTGGTACGCTAAATCTGTATGTAGTCTTGGTGTGCATCTCACAGAAAGTTTTTTCAAATGCGATTGTTATAAATTTTTCTTACCTAGTTTTTAAACAAAGTATTGTAAAATTTGGTGTCCGCTCTGAGAGAGACAATTTTTTTTAATAAAGACGATTTTGCCTGGAGCACGTAAACAAATTAGCCAATTTTGGTGAACTTTTAAAAATGGCATTGGAACACATCAATATCCGATTTTTTAATTTTTAGATAGTTCCTTTCATACACCTATTATTCTGTATAACATGGAGTTCATACAGTAAGTGGGGGGATGAATTGGTAGATTTTATACAAATTTTTAAATACACAATCTGTAATCAAATGCTTACTTCTTTCATTCTTAAAGGAAAGGTAAAGGACAAGTGCTATTTCACGTGATTTTAATGTATATTTCATCACATGACATCATGGTCTGTTTGGGGAGATCTTTGTATTTATATTCGTTTGACCTTGGTATAAAAAAATTGATTCTTTTTTTATTGAATCATTCCAAAATAGTATTCTTTAATAAATTCACTAAATATTTTTTGGTATATTAAAGGTTGGGCCAGCATTTTAAATTTTTTGAATACTTTATCTTACACCAAATTTGATGCTATTCAGGCTAGCTGAAGAGATTGATAAATTCAGTCGGAAAAAATATTGTGCTTACTAGCTGAATTTTATTAAAAGATTTAACCTGTGTGAGGATTAGTTACTCCTGCTGGTATAAGATATGTGTAGCTGATATTGTATAACAATGGAAATATTTCTTAATCTTTTTGAATATCCCACCCCTGAAAGAAAAAAACATGGGAATATATTTTTTGGGGGTGGTCATACGCATATCATTCTTTCAAATCATTCAAAGTGATCAAATCGATTCCTTTCACTTTTTGTAGATCAGCTGATATCAGAATAAAGTGTGGAGTCAAACTTTAAAACTATTTTAGAAAATAAAGGTACATTTTTATTTCTGTTTCCTTCTGTTTAGGTCTTAAATTTAAACTCTATTTACACTATTAAAATTCGAAGGTAAACAAACATAGCCATGTATATATGTATGTGAGGCTATCTTCTCACAAAATGCTGAATGCAGATATGTGTCGAAGATATCAAAAGATAGTCAAAATGGCTTCCTTGGATCATTTCCCATCTAAATCAGTGATTCCCACAGTGGTCTATATCGACCCCCAGGGGTCCATGAGGAGTAAAAAGGGATCTATGATAGTGGCTCTAATTAAACCAGATCATGACTTTAGTTTTTAAAGAAAATTTAATCAAGTGGAAACCAGGTTTACCTATTTAGATTTATTTACTACATTTAATGAGGTTAATTTGCAGTTACAAGGCGGCAGTATTAACTTTATTAAAACAAGGACCATTGTTTCAGCGTTTATTATATTATTTATTTTAATGTTGAGTGACGCGAATTTTCCCGTTTTCCAAATTTGTCACTAATATTCTGCCAGGAAATGATGTTTTAACCTACATTCAACATTTAAATTCCCTTTATTCACATTCTGAAACTAGGTTTGAGAATGCTTTGGCTGTGGGAATAACCACTGTAGGCATTTAATTCATATGGTCACATTAATAAAAAAACGCAAAACAAATGTCATATTACTAGAGGAACTTATCGGAATAGAGAGATAGTAACAGAGATCTTAAAGTAAAGTTAAGAAACGGATGTCAGCAATTTTTGGCTTTTAGAAAATATACCTTTTATCCCAAATTATGAAACATCTTGAGGAAGTTTTTATTTACTTTTCCTATTGAGAAGGAATTTCAGCATGGTTGCCAATCTCTCCTCTCCCTTCCCCAAAAAGGGAATGCGGGACACTACTGAGGAGATTTAGGTTTAAAGGAGTGAATAACTGAGGAGATTAGGTTATATATATAGGCGACTTTTTGATTGTTGCATCAATTGTGTCTGGCGGTTTTGTTTGTGGCTGGTAGATGGCACCACAACAGTTGCATGAAGGTTGTCTTGCTTCCTAGTTCTACATCAAGGTCACCAATGAGAATGATTAGAACACGGTACCTTCTTATCTGTAAGCATATAACATACCACTAGACCAAAATGATCACTTCAGTCCGGAGGCTGTTACTGGTTTATATAGATACCACCGCTACAGGTCTGAGACAAAAATGTTTTTGAACCTCTGATTTAAATTAGAAAATTGCAATTAGTTAAAAAAATATTAATTGAAAACTTATGAAATACACAATTCGTCTGCCTCTGTATGCAGTTTATTCCACAAAGAACCGGATGGGGAAATATTTTCATCGTGTTTAAAACCGCCTTCTAATTTTCTTTATTAAAATCGGACAAAAAATAATTCCGGAATCGGATAAACCATTTATTTCGCCAGGGCATGTTATATACATTTTTTTTTACAAAATAACAATATTTTACATCTTTTGTTAATTTTTTTTCCATAAAATGAGTCCCTTTTAACGCATTTTTATGAATAGAATTTTTCAATCTGTCTATATGGCTTTTTAATAAATTGACTTAATCAGGCAAAAAGTTCATGCTTTGCTCTTTTAAAATCAGTGATTTAAAAAATTAGGTTCTCAAAACTTTTTTTTTCCAGAAATAATTTATAATTTATTTATTTATTTTCAATTTTAACTATTTGTACACTGCTATTTGTAAAGAATGCAACACCATGAAGGGATCATCAGAATTAAATGAACTTTGCAGCAAATATCATATATAGGATGTTGCGTAAAATAGTAAAGCTTCAGAAACACAGCGCATGCAGCGCCCTCTGAACTTGTTAGAAATTAAATCTTTTCTCATGTCCACTATCCAATTAAATACACGAGTCACATAATGTTTCTTTATTTACATGTTCATCGCAACAGGTTGATGAATATGCAAATTCGTTTGCACTGCTGATGATGTCATCGTGTGACCTGTTTGTGAATGACGTCATCGCATTGCTGATTGGTCGCCATATATGTTATACTTGTATATATTCCGTTTCGTTGTGTATCTGTTGATTCCTGCGGGAAACAGGAACTCTCACGAACATTCTAAATTCTGTTTGTATCATGTCCTGTTGATAGTTTTAAATAAAAGTATTTTAAAAACAACGAAGTCTCATGAATGCTGAAACTGCTGTCTGCTAATTTCATTTACGATAAAGAATAACAGAACTGATGCTGAAAGCGTATAAACAGAGGGTTGTAGCGGGACCTCCGTTGAAAATAGTTAATGATTATTTGTTAGTGATGAACGTTTAGTGAGACCTAAGCATACCTCCATGACAAAATAAGGATAAAATCCAACAACTTACAGAATTTGAACTTGGGAGGATTATCGGCCTTCGAGAAGGAGGATTTTTCTATCATGCAATAGGAGCTCGTGTGCCGCGGAACAGTTCCACAGTGTTGCGAGTTGGGAAGCAGTGGACCAAAGAGCACCGAACAACTTGAAAAATTGACAGTGGACAACAGAATGTGACATCAGCGCGCAACGATTGACACCTGCTCTGCATGGCGGTGAATGACAGTACAGCTTCCTCTAGGCAGTTGGCAACAGGTACGTCTGGGAAGTACTACAGCCCGAAGTCGTTTCCTTCCTTCAAGACATCCCTGAAGCTATCTTTCAGCAGAATAATGCAAGCCCACATGTTGCAAAGACTGTTCAAGACTTCTGTTCAGCCTAACACATGCAACTTCTTCCTTAGCCTGCTTATTTGCCGGATATGTTGCCTATTTAGCACGTGTGGGATTTGGTTGGTTGGCGTCTCGCTCATGATCCACGTCCTGCAGCTTCAAAAGACAAACTTTTGCTGCTCATACAAGCGATATGGAATTCTCTTCCACAAACAGACATTGAAAATTTGTTTAACTTCATGCCACATCATATAGCAACTCTTATTGCAGCTCATGGTGGCTACACCAAATACTGATTTTGGACACTTAATATTGTTTTTTGCTTTGAAAATTTCGCCATTTATTTGTACTAATACAAGTCATTTGTGCATTAAATTTCTTTTAATTCTGGTTATTCCTTCATGGTGTTGCATTTTACATACAGAAAGGAGGGGATATTGAATTTATGATATTAAAAATCAAAAAATAATTGAGGAGAGATCAGTTAAATTCAATGAATCTTTAAAAGGTAGTAGTTATTTAGGTGAAATTGAAAATAAAACACGGGATATATATAGAGAGATTTTCATAATGCATAAAATTGCAATATTTTATTCTTTTATGACATTTAATACTTTCTATAAGATTCGAGGTTGCAATTTATGTAATGAAACTTACCTAATTTAATAAAATTTCAAAACTTCTGATAAATTGTAACATAGTTGTACTGTTTACACACTGTTAATTAGTCTTCATATTTGTGTGTTGCTCTGTACCCTTCCTCATGGAATACTAAAACACGACTAATCGTAACAACTATTTCATCAAGTGTATCAAAGCACCTGTGTACAACCATTAACATTGAATATCCCATCAATAGTTGTTTTATAATGTAGTTCCCTTTTTGGACCTTTTGTCAAGCAGTATGAAGGTGCTAGTATGCTCAGCTCCTTACAATCTAATAAGTTTTTGACTAAAAATTAAACAGTCATATGATTAAAAATTGATTGTGTATGTTTTACCCTCATGAAAAATCTTTGGGATATGACCTTGGCTGTGCTGTTTTTATTCACATATATATTCTCCAGCTTCAGGAAAGCTGCTCTAATGTAGGAATGTCCATTGCTAGCATTGGCAATAGTTGATTCCTTCAAATGGAATGTGAACATTCATTATAAGTTTTTTTGAAGTTTCTGGGGGGTTGTCACATACCATATTATTGCTAGCTTTTTTTTAATATATTTGTGGCTTTTTAAACACTATTAATAACCCAAATGTGACATTATGTAAACAAATTTAATTTTTCCCTCGCATAATTCTTTTTTTTTTTATTTTAAAAACACATTTGTTACCTTATGGGCTACATTTCTCGTTAATCACAGCTGCACTTAACTGTATTTGTGGATTTTAACTTTTGAACTACTATCTTGCTTAACCCTCTCACTGCGCATCCCACGATTTCTGCGGATATGCATTTTTTCTGTTTAGCTGTGCAGCCCATACTGTACCTGTTTATGTTTTCATTTATGTTCAATTTCTTATGATCAAATTCTGTATAACTCTTTTACAAAATTTTTTTGTATAATTTAACTGCAAAATGTTGATTTGTGTGAAATACATAAAAAATATGCAATTTTTGAACCTACTTTGTTAAAATAATTATGCAGCAAGAGAGTTAACCTTGCCTAACTTTCGAAATCGATTAAGATACAAAAGTTTGCAAATCTGATCATTTTGGGTTTTTACTGTATATAATGTTTTAATTTTATGATATTCTAAAAAATATTTTAGACCCCCTCTACTTGCATTTTTAAAATACTTTTTTCTTCTTCTAAAGCCTTGGTATTTGCAAAACAATGTAATTTACACATGAATGAGGACAAAGAAGTCCTGGTTTGGAACTCGTTTTTATAAAAGAGAGTCGAGGATTATTATGGGATTTCCTGGTCGTACTATCTGTTTCTTAAACATTCACCAGTACATAATTTGAAAGTTATTTACTTGAATATCTTTGTTTTGTGATTATGATTAAAAGTTATGTAGTTCGTCGCCAGTAGAATAGAATGAAATTTTTTTAGACACCCATTTATATCTCCTCATTCTTTACCCCATGGGCCTTGTTCATTATACAAAAGAAAATATAAACATGTATTTTTATGAACTGGAGAATTTTTTCTCCAAAAATCCAAAAGGTTATGACGATGATTTTATCAAAAAAGCTGAAAGGAGTTTCAGTATTTTTAAACTGCATTACCAATCTTCTCTCCCCTCCACTACCCTTTCCACTAAAAATTAATAATCTCATATAAAATCTACATAACAAGTAAGTTCAAGGAAGGGACTCCATGAAGAATATTTCCCTCAAAGCCTTGCCATGAAATGCAATAATTTGTATAACAAAAAAAAAGAAGATAAGAAGTTAACAAGGGCATCACACTTAGATTGATTTTTCCTTTTTTTTTTAAAAAAAAAAGCTTTCTGTAGGTATATGTGTGAATAAGTATCTGATTTCTATATCTGAGATTTGGCCATTATTGATTCTTCATTTGCTTAGTATAATTTCTTAGTGTGTAATGGACCATTTTAGTTTTTCGAAATTTATCTTTTCAGTTTTCATCCTTTTTTTATTTATATTAAAAAAAAGACTTTGTGAAACACTTGATTTTAGCTTCCATGGCTTATAGTTCTTGCTTGTGAAAATTTTCATGATCTATTTCAAATGTACTTATATGCTTCTTTTATTAAAAATACAAGTCATTTATACACTTCGCGACACTGAAAAGGTATCGCGAAAATGGAGTGGCTTGGAAATTATGCCAACTTCAGGGTGGATGCACTTCTCTAAATAATGCAAATGACATGTGCAGTTTCCAGCTCTTAATAAGTAGGATATTAGGCAAAGAACCTGCAGAATGTGCCATATCTATGTCGTTATTTCTGCCAGGTAAATCATAATGAAGATTTTCCTTCATTGTCTTGGAGGTCACAGGTAAGAGCACAGAATACCTATGGTGTCTATTCCAGCAGATAGACAGATTTTACTTGGGACTTATGATTGGACCTGAGAAGGAGTAGTTGGTCCATACATCAAATCTCAGCTGAGACCCTCCTAGATGTGTCCAAAGTGCAGTGATTATGGTAGTTATGGCTGGAACAATAAAATATGATGAGTTTGAGTGGCCTTGCAAGCCATTTCTGCTATTTTGCAACATGTGCTGGACTCCCTCGAATTTCCTTTTTGGACCAGAACCATTACCTGCTAATTTTTTGCTAGTGACGTGCACTCATGCCATCCATTAAGAAAATTTGACAATCACTCCTCCCATGCTTAGAAGAGTGTATTTGAAGTAATGCCTTAGAGTGATGTGTATGGCAGAATGCCTCAGGATTGTGTTTTTAGAGGAATCTTGCTTCTCGCTGTCGATTGATAGTCATTGTGTGTGGGAGGGTAATAACAAGTCCAATCCAGATGCAGGTGTGGATTTGCTGTTATTGCTGTGCATATTTGTCAAAATAAGTTCACCTGTCATTTTAAAAATTAAGACCTTAACTGTCAAGCTTAAGAACAAAATTTTCACATCTTGTTTTCTTTGCAGAGAGCAAGCAACTATCAATCTACAAAGAATGTATATAAGTGACAACCAATCACAGTACACCTAATTAAACAATTTACCTTTATTAGAGAAAAAACAGAAAACTGAACTTTTTTTTAGTTCAGTGGTTGAGCAATTTCCACATCGGAATGTTCCTGTGTGTGTGACAATGTGTAGTCATGGTTCGGGTTCCATGATGTATGATAACAGGTCATCTCTGGTTCATATGCAGGGCACTATTGAGGCTCTATGATGTCCTGCGGTAGATGACACTCCCCTTCATTCAAGGGTGTCTAAAGGATAATGCCTAACAGCACACTACTCGCATCAGCAATTGTGTTCGACAAAATATACAGATGCTTCCCTGGCTACCCTTCTCTCCTAATCTCTCAGCTATCGAGTACATCTGAGGTATGATTGGATATCGCTCACATTCCCTGACAAATGTTTGACAGACAATGGAGAGTCATCCTTCTAAATTTTATCCATAATTTAATTGACTCTTTACCTAGACATGTTGCTTTGTGTACCTCATTCCTCCGTGGTCCTATAATATACTGAGCTGCCATTGCTCTCACTCTGTGTTACAGGTATAACATTTCAAAATAAGCATTACTGACCATTTTTACTGTCTCTATTTACCATGTTTCTTCACTTTCTAGCCACTTATTTTTGGTGTTTCATTTTCGGTGGCATGCAGTGTATTTCAGTATTAGCATAATGTTCTACTTTTTGTATCTTGTAGCATAAGTTTTAACTTCAGCATTTTGTGGGAAGGCTTTGTATGCTTTTTGCTATATTTCACACAGCTTTATACCATTATTATAGAAAATATTAATGATCTTTTCCCTATACTTCAGATCAGCTCTAAGTTTTATTTTCTTATATGTTCCCTTATGAACATACGAACTGACTGTTTTGTTTTCAGATTTCCATTGTGCAAATAACACATCTACTTGGAATGGCAATTCACAAATATTTGTTGAACATGCAGTGCAGAATGAGCGCAAGTTGCAATTTGAAGCGTATAAAAAACCGTTAGGTATTTATAGTAAGTAGCATAAGAAATGTTTATGAAATGATTGGCCCCTTTATTTGTAATATTGTAATTTCAAAGGTAGATAATACTTCATTAAATATTAATTGCATTAAACTTTCATTTGAAATTTTTGCATTAAATGGAAGGAAGATGGGTCATTTGACTCTAGATGGTACTAGAAATAAAAGTGAGATTTTCTCTGCACTTAAAAATTTCTGTATATTGACTTGAAAATCATAAAATATTTTACAAGGGGGACACAACTAAGGAAATTCATTTGGGTTCAAGACTTGGTGTAATAGTAGTACTCCCCCCTTTAGGGTGTTCAATCATATCAATGTAATTCCGCCGAATGGCCAGTCAATTCAGAGAAAATAGCCTTGAAATTCATGCTTAGCTTTTATACAATTAAATTTTAATTTCCTCCAGTCACGCAGTGGCACAGTTGGGAGAACGCCTGCTTTGTAATCAAGTGGACAGGGTTTGAGTTGTGCGAGCAACTTTTTTTTTAATTCATTTTATTATTTTTTAAAACTAAATAAATTTATTTATGAAAAGTTTTTAAATATTAAATGATATTTATGTAATTATTTTAAGTCTTATAAAGTAAAAATTAAATCATTATATTATATAAATTAGTTATTAGTAAAATTATTAATTAAAAATAATTTATTTATTATTATTAATTAAAATTAGTATTACTTATTATTAAAATTAAATACATTTAAAAAGAACTTATTAAATATTTTATATAATTATAAAATAATTAAGTTAATAACATATAAAAAAGACACACAAAAATATTATTTTTATTATATTAAAATATTTTGCATTATAAAAACTATTTGCAACTAATTTTTATGTAAAATATCATTTAATATTTATTATATATTTTATGATAAATATTTATTAATATAAAAATATATTTATAAAATTTTTAATATAAAAATTTATATAATTACAGTATTTTTTTACTTTATAAGATACAATATAATTACATAAAATATCATTTAATATTTAATAAACCTTTCATAAATAAATTTATTTAATTTTTAAAAATAATTAAACAAATTGAAAAAAAAGTTGCTCGCGCTTCGAACCCTGTCCGCTTGATTACAAAGCAAGTGTCTTTCCAACTGCACCATTGCGTGATTGGAGGAAATGAAAATTGAATTGTATGAAAGCTAAGCATGAGTTTCAAAGGCTACTTTCTCCAAATTGACTAGCCATTCGGGGGAATTACATTGAGGGTTGAACGCCCTGAGAGAAGGAGTACTACTATTACACCAAGTCTTGACCCCAAATGAATTTCTTTATTTGTGCCCTCCCCTTGTAAGATTAATTAAAGATTTTCTCTAAAATTATAATGTACTAGTCTCCAAATATCACAGTAAGATCTAACGTATTATCAGAAATGTGTGTATATTGTGTTGCAAGAGCGAGTTATGTAAATAATTGAATTTTGTGCCAGAAATGCAAGTTACATATAAGGACATATAAATGCTTAGCTGGGTTCTTAAATTTATAAGTTTCAACTTGCCAATCATTGGCAATGTGATAGTATAATATTTTCCATTAGCTCTAGATCAATTGTAATAAGTCATATTCCTTGTGTACCTATATAACAACATAAATTCCATCTACATTTGATCAAGCCAAATTCCTGTAGAATTTGGCTTATAGTTTGAAAGAAACATGGAATTTATTTGTCATATTATTCTTTTAATTTGAAGTTATTTTTTCTGCTGTTTAGTATAATTTCAGGATTAAATTTACTTTCGACTTAGCTATTCATATAATTACAGCAATTATGTCAGATTTATGGTTGTTTTAACTGAATCCAAACCAGAATAGATTGTAAAGCTTTCTTTTTATTTGTAGGAGAGAGTGAGCTGTGTGTTTTTGTTTCTGATGATGAATAAACCAAACACAGGGTTTATTTTATCTCTCTGTATGAGTACGAAATTAGTCACTTTTGATGAAACTTTAAAAATTAAAGCATGAATCTCAATCCAATGAATAATATGATTATATGGATAGAGGTATATTTAAATCTTTCTTTAAATCATTACATATAGTATTGTAATTACTTGAGAATTTCTTGCCTGTACACTTAATTTATAAGAAGAATTATTTAAAAAAACAGTCTGAACTGAATGTTGTTGTTTTTTTTTTGTCTGTTTTACTTGCTACAGAGATAAGCTGAACTTATTATGAAAGTTATATGTGTTAATGTATCCATATGAATTGATTTTGCAAAAGGAGGGGGCTTTTGTATGTGTAGACCAAGTGCCTGAGATTATAGCCTGTTGAATAATTCAGCCTATGTTTAATGGGCATTAGCTAGTTTATTTACAGATATCCCCCTATCTTCTTTGGAAAGAGAAGAAATGCATTGTAAAAAGACCTAGAATTTTTTTTTTCATGAATAATTTAACCAGTATTCACATTATTGCTTCATTTCTTTTTTAATTCTTTAATAAAAACTGTTTGCATCTTCAACTCAGAAATGTAGATTTAATATCAATGAAAAAATTTCTTGGCAATTTTTAATATTTGAATTCCGAAATTTCTCACTCCTTAATTATTTTATTTTCTATTTTAACCAGCTTATTTATAAAAAAAAATATTTCTATGCTACCACAGCTTTTTCCGAACAATGATTTACAGAGTAAAAAGTTACTTATCACATGCATATATGCTTACACATCATATTTTAACTTTTAATTGCTTTTTGATTTACTTTTTTACAATTTTATGCTTTTTGGCAGGGTTCTTCGATTCTTCTATGGGTTTTAACCAATTTTTTTTCAACTATGTTCGGTTTAACATAAAATTTATTAACATGTCTAAAAATTTAGAATTTACATTTAGACCAGGGCACAAACAATTGTTCTAAGACAAATCATTCTTTTTGTGTAATGCAGCATCAAAAACAACTTGAGTAGAAGTAGCAACTCAGCTCTTTTTCTTATTACTTGATGTAGTAAGTACACTGGTGTCCAAAATTAAAGTTACTAATACATCTTTTTTACAATAAAGAGAAATGTGTAGCATTGTTATTTTAAAAGTGGTGTAATTTGGAAAATTATCTCAATTTCTGCATATATTGTCCATTTAATCTTTAAAAAACTAAATTTGAAGTTGAAAAGTTTGTTTCCTGAAGCTACAAAATTTGTGTATGGGATTCCATTTTTTGAAGAAAACTGACCAGCCACACACATAACAGTTAAAATGACTATATTGAATCATTTAAACAATTAATTGCTATGGTGAGCCGTTGATAGACTAGAAACTGGACAGTCAGACGCGGGAATCACTCACTGACTTCAAGTGTACAGTATGGTGGTCTCCAGATTATGGCAACATTTTCAGACATCTGGTATGATTATATATATTAGGGGAACTGGATAAGGTCATCTTAGAGGCAAAACCTACAGGAATTGCTATGTAGCTTTAAATGCAGGGTGTTGTAACTCCTGTTTAGCGACGCTGTAGTCGCTTGCTTCTAGTGTAAATAGCGTTCCTGTTTTGTAAATAAAAACGTTTTGTCCCTCGATCCGACTGGGGTGTTTTTGTGCGTCGCTTCTCCTTCTGACAGGTAAGAGCAATTTATTCATTTTTAATGCACGAATCCGAATTGAATTTTTGAATTACGAATTTGAATAATTATTTAGAACTTTGAATTTGAACACATGGTGTCATAGAGATATGACTGCCAGGCAGTTGTCTCGATCTCACTTCTACATTTGGAACAATGGTATCTAGAACAAACATGTTTAATGACTTGATGAGTAGGGGATTTTGTGCCTGGAAATCAGTGGTGGGTTTTCGAGTCTATCTTGATGCCATGAACCTCGCTCTTAGATAGGGCAAGATTGGCACCAGGTCCTCTTTAGTAATGAATCCCGATTCAGTACACAAAGTATTTCTCGGCAAGTTTTCATCTGGGGAGAATCTGGGAAACTCTGTCATCCTGATAATATCAAAGAAATCAATTGTATTGATGGCACTGGCATCCTTGTATGGGGAGGGACAATGTTAGATGTGCATACACCACTCCATGTTTTCCCTGTTGGTACAGATGACAGCAGAATGCTATAAAGATGAGATTCTCAAGGTCTATGTGCCACTTATTGAGAAGTTGTGGGAGACTAATTCGTTTTTATGGACGATAATACCTCACTACACAGAGCTGCTCTTATCAACTTTTATTTGGTCATCTTTAAGGAGCTAGTTACAATAAGTTATTAGTTTTGTTTTCCAGGAGTCGTCCTCCAGCAACATATCCTTCTTTCAATATCCTTTATCCAATTTCTTAAGCATGATATTTAGTAAAAACACTTCAGCTTAGTTAACGATTAATCTTTTATTGGCACAGTGTAATGCAAAGAGTATTGCAAAATTAAGTGAAAATAGCTGTGTTTTAAGCGGTTCTGAGGGAGAATGAAGTTCATGTCACTCCTTACGATGTAAACATACCTTTGAGACACTCCAAACTTGTACAGGAAGAAAGTCAGTTAATTACTCTGATGCCTCCTGAATTGTAAAGTATTTAAACCAACAGCTTTGGAACTTATTTATAAACCAAGAGCACACAGCATCAGGTAGATGCAGCCCATGAAGAAATTTAGAATTTAATAATTTTTTATCTCAACCCAAGGGCTTCATATGGAAAAAAAGGTATTGCATGCAGAGGCAAATATTTTTTATCTTAATTTGAAAGACATGAACTCAAATTATATAACTGTGTGTGTGTGTGTGACTGAGTCAGTTGATTATTCAATGTATTTAAGTCATCAAATTGGGATTTAAAATTGATAAAATTTTCATACTTTCCGAAATGTGGGAAAGATTATAGGTAGAATTTTTGTTGGAACAAGAGAAGCTTCGTTTTGATGGGGGGGGTCAATTACAGTTTCAGACAATGATTTTTTATTAGTGTGAAACAACTTTTTTAATCTTACCTCCAAATGTTGAGGCATATTTCACAATTTTCCAAATCTTTCAATTCAGCAACTTCAATTGGTACCTCTTTCTCTGGTCCAAAGGAAATATACTTCAGTTTATCAATCCTGCTCTAGAATTAAATTGTTTTCAATATTTCACCCCTAATTCTGTGTTTTTAATGTCTTCAAACTCCCTCTTAACAAATGTTTCTATTCTAGTAATATTTCCATTCAAGGAAGTTATAGCTTTTTTTCAGCACCATCTTCCGCACTTAGTTTGTGCGCAAGGTTCAACTGAACCAGAAAAATGTTGGCAAGTGGAACAGGAGATGTAGATAAAGACGGGCCAAGTCTTTAGACCATTTTTTAAATATAAACTTAATGTAACAATTAAACAGTTATTAATAAAAGTAGTTGTAGATTTCAGAGTCAACAGTTATTACCCATGTCTGTTATTGCCAACAGTCATGACCGGTTGAAGGCACACACAGGTGCCAACAACAATGGTGCCAGGATGTAAATCCAGAGACTCATGGTGGGAAACTCAAATTTTTAAATGCAAAAAGTGTCTTCAAGTACATTTAAAATTTGATTTCCCCAGACACTCATGAAATCGTGCTCAGCCACCAATGAAAGTAACTTGCACCCATGTAATACCCATTGTAGCCCATTTTTAAAGACCACTGGTCTATGTAGGGAATATGCACATTAAGAAGGTAATATGAGGAAGGAAACAATTTCCTTCACTTAAATGAATCAACCTAGTTTATCTCCAAATTACTCAATGCTCAGGTTATTGTATGTTAAATAATTTTGCTTATTAGTTTCTATTTTAAATGTGATATTTAATCATCTTTTCTTATTAATTCCCTAAAAGATAGACTTAAGAGTGGCTACTTTCTAAAATTGTCGAGACTAGGCTTACAGTGTATATATATTTTTAAAATCTATTGTATACATTTTGTCAAATTTGAAATATAGGAATTGATAAATTTTGCATACAGTCTTAGTCTTGATTAATTTAAATAAGTATTGTTTCAATTTTTTTTTAAAAAAATCCAAATGCTAGGTTGGAATTGACTAACTCCCTTCTACAATGAAATATTTATAATACTCGTACAATAGAAACATTTTACATTTTAATACTATCTAAAATATTTTCATAAGTTAAATGTGTGGGTTGTATATTTTTATTAAAAAGTTCTGTGTGAAGTTAAAAGAATCTGTCAATTAAAAGAATTAATTTTAAAAAAACAGCCACAGCTTCCTGAACAGTCACACGAATCCAATCCATTGATAAATTCGTTTGTTAGCAGCTGAACACTCTATATGAGAATGATTGGTAAAAGGGCTGTTAAAAAAATTTAAAAAATGATAAATAAAACTTAAATTTTCTGAAATGATAAATGATTTCGCCATTTCAATGTATAATGAAATTCATAAAATGTAATGGTGAAAGATGTTGGTTCATATTGTATTTATTAACTTTCATTATTTTGTATTTTTTCTTATGCAATATGACAATTCTAAAAGTTATCAGGAACAAGAAAAATTTCATAACACTTCAACTAAAATCAAAAGAATATTGAAATTTACATTTGTGTGAAGAAGTACTTAGAGTTTGATTGAAATTTTAAACTTATTAAGCTGCAATTTTGTTCAAATATGCTCCCAAATCAAAACTGTTTAAATATATTGACTTACAAGACAGTGAGAACTTATGAAATGTAACCAGTGAAGTAGGTTTATTGAAATTATATTGGTGTCAATAAAATCAGCTATAAATCCTTGCATGATGTATGATCGATTATTTTCGATTAATGTATTTGTGTAAAAAAACCTACTTTTGTTATGAATTTTAATTAATCAAAAATTAAGAGTACTTCATTAATGAAATCAAATGTCTCGCATTAAAATTTTATTTTTAATAAATATATTTTATAGTTTTCATGACTTTTTATAGTTTGACCTTAAGTTGCAATGAATTTATATAGTTGTTGTGTTAGAGGTTTTCAGTAAATTTAAATGTATCTAAATTGTAATTCCATAATGTTTTACAAATTCCCTCAAATACTTTGTAAAGTTTCTAAGCAAGTTTATTCCTGTGTGAGGATGTTTGTTTGCGCTGGTGCATGTTGAAATCATCTATGACAAGTCCATAGGAAGATTGTATGCTTATAGGATTAAAATAAAGCTTATGCACTTGTCAAAATAAAAGTATGCAGTAATATCATATTGAAAAAATATGTAGATGCAAAAACCCTTATTCCATATTTGTGACTGAATTCGTTTATATGTACTAAAACGTTACCTGATATTCGACAAAGGTCGATATCTGAACAATCAAATTTGCATTAATCAGACTAACCCTGATAATCAGCCACATTGTACATGTTTAAAGTTTTGGTTCAAAAGTAAAGTAAGTTACGATATACTCATTATTATACACACAAAAAAATAATAATTTCCAGTTAAGAAAATAAATTTTTTCCCCTTTTAGAATGTTTTGTGAGAAAATCATCTAAATTTGTGGTTTGAAGACAAATTTAAGAATAAATTTTTGATATTCTAAAATATACTGCAGATTGATTGTACCTTAATACTGTGTGGGTTGAATAACTTGAAACAATTTTGATTTTTGTAAAATATCTTGAAATCCTAACTCTAACACTTTTTGTTAAAGAAGTAAATTCCAATTCCATTGAGCTTAAGGTCACAGCTTTTTGCTTAGTTGGCCTCCATAGGAAAGGCCAACAAACTAAAGTATATACCCACTTGGTTGAGTGTCGATTCATCAAACTGCTACCCCGTTTAACATGGGAAAAACCAATTAAATTAATGTTTTTACATTTTAAATTTTATAACTTTTAGTATTAGTTACATAATTTAAAATATCCACATGAATGTTTCAATTTTGTACTATATAACCATTATCAAATTGAGGCATGTTATTTGAAGCAAATAAAATATACAAACATCTGTCTGCTGAAAATAAAAGGCATCCAATTAAAGTTTTGTTCTTATACTTTTTCATTAAGTCAAGTTCAGATTCTTTAATTTTCAGGTGGCAAACTCGGATTCATTTTAAACAAAACAGTAACATTATGCAGAAAAATTATCTTTCAAATTATGTATATTGATGCAAATTAGCTGTATTTTTAATTTTTTGAAAATTTACAAGTAAATACTTAATTTTTTGTCTAATTCCTTAACATCTAACTTTGTTTTTAATAAAGAAATTGCACAGACAGGGAATTTTTACCTTCTCCTAAATACAACTATCTTATCAGCATAGACCAGTGTTACAATATTTTTCATATACGGTCGGACACCGATTTAATGAATTTGTTGGGACTGAACATTTTGTTTCTTAATTCACGCGCGGAGTTATATATTTGTTATATCAGGGTCCACACAAACTAAATACAAATTTTTTGCATTTGTAAATTCTAAAAGCAACTACACAAAAAATATCCTCAGTCAGAAATTACACACTTTTTATTCAACATCTAAAAATACTATTAGTGAATTATTACGCACCACTTAATTGGAAATTTTAAAATACTGACTATTTTGGAAGAGTTCTTTTTTGACTCAATACAAAACAGAAAATACTGCATCCTTTACATCCTGTCGCTTAAGAGAGGTATGTTTTCAGTTTCCAATTCAAAATATTAGGAAATGAGACAGTTTTGATAGAAGTTTCACACGCATTATCGATTTCTGCATTAGAATCACTGTTAATTGGCTCTGACTAATCAACAATTTCCTCAATTTCAATTGCACAGATAGGCAGTCCATCATTAAGTGTATCATAGTTGTAAAAATCTTAAAATATCCCCTGCATTGTGTGGATTGGGATGAGATAAGAAAGGAACAGGAAAGACTAGACCCACATCTTTTCCTCTTGAAATTTGCTGCTTACAAGAAAAGTCTTTTTTCTGTTCTGGACAAAAAAGATACGTCATTTGAAAAAAATTTTTTTCTAATACAAACTTATTAAAAAAAAATTCAAACTGCTAAAATAGTTTGTTAATTCAGGGTTTATTATTCTTTAAATAGGGGGATTTGCCTTCATTTTAATCAAGAAAAGATAAAAGTTTGCTAAACCGGGGTCCATGCAATTTGCTCTCTTAAATGTTTTCGAATTCTAAAGACGTTAAAATTGAGTTAATTTTATTTTCTATTGCCTCTCTCCGACTGTTGAGTAAAACCATAAATTGTCTTTTTCAATAAACATGTTTTATATTTGTTGTGTTTATCAACAAATCCAGCAGGTTTGTACCATATAAATAATTTCATTTAAATTTGTTTGCGAATATACCATCTTAATATCATTTTGTGAATGAAATCATCCTAAATATCATATTAATGCAATGAATAGAAATTGTATTACAGAAAAGGGGGTGTTTGGACTGTTTGATAAACATCTTTATAATCAATACCTAATTTTTGCTGGAAAATCTTATGCAGCAAATCATGTTTTGCGTGAATCTGACAATTTATTAGTGTTTTCAAGTTATACCCACATATCTACCACGTTTTTCTTTGAAGGTTTGTTTACAAGATCCCACACATTATATGAATTTCTTCAGACATATCAGTGTTCCACTTTGCTATTAAATTCTAAATTAAAAATTTCATATGCTGGATTTTCAGTGGATAAATGAGTTTGTGGCTGCCTTCATTTGAAGACGAGTTGTTATCTAAATCTTTCTGGATATTGCCGAACGAACCGTTAGACGTTCTTTGAATGCTCCATTTAAAGTTGAAAAGATCTTTGTTTTGTATATCCTTTATTTTCACAATATCTTTGAACCTCGTTTTGAAATCGCAATTTTCCACCTTATGATGTGAAAGTAGGCTCTGGTAGTTTAGTGGTCTAGGTCACAGACTCTGTGTGTGTGTGGGGGTCAGCGTGTCCCATGTTTGAGCCTAGTGCTGCTGAAGACCCGCCATGTAGAGATGTTTCACATCAAGTATGTTGAGGCTCAAATGTCCTCCTGTAGGTGTGGTGTGGAAATTAAGAGAGAGGGGTGCCAGCTCGGGTGTTGTCTTTGTCACTTGATCATGGTTCAAAATTACGAGGTCCTTTGCCAAAAGGCCTCGAGTTGCTGAACAGTGCGATGTTAATATTTAATAACTCATTTAACATTGTGAAGTAATAAATGTCAGTTCTACAGTTCGTGGTGCGAGGGGTTTTTTCCTTCACTTTCTAGTAAAATCAGGGTATTTTTCCAGGTATTATTTTTCTTTTCTACAGAAATACAATTTCTAGCCAAAAGACTCAAATTAGTTTGAATTAATAAGCATCGCTCTGTGCATCAAAAGTTAATACAAAAACTATGCATAACCTGAACTTTTCTGTAGAAAAATTACTGCAGTCATCCATATGTATTAGCTCTAAATGGTTTTTAATTTTAGTGTATTACAAATTCAAAGAATAAGGATCTTTTTTTTTTTATTATTATTTAGCTTCCTGCATATTAAACTAATATCTTGGCTAGTAAGAATGCTGGTTAAATCTCTCACAGCTCCACATTCTTGGTTATAGCTGAGAGTTTTTAAGTTGGAGTGTGTAAAACTTTTATGCCGGATTCGAGTATCCTCACTAAAAGCGACATTAAATGTTTGAATATTGTTATTTTATCTATTAAAATTAGAATTCCACAAATATGTTTTACTTAATTAAATGATGATTTAAGATAAACACAATACTCTTTATTTTTCAAGTGCATGATTGCCTTTCTATGACTGCAAATCATTTTACCCCCTGTGTCAAAATGTCTTAAATGCAAAATATAGTACACGATTTTCAAAATGGGTTGATTTAAATTACCATCACAATTTACTTGAAATTTCAAAGTTCCAGATTCTTCAATTGGAACTTTTCTGTTACTAGTAGCTACTGGCATTCTGTTTTATGATTTCTTTAAAATTTAAGGTGTTTTCTAACACATTAACAAAGTGACCCATAGAATCTGTATCAAGTATTAATTTAAAATCCTACTTCATGTTACCTAAATCCCTGCAACAAAAGTTCAGCATTGGATTTATTTATTTATAAGAATATAATTTTTTATTTGCAGCTTGACATTTATTTAGTTAATAAAGATAGAAAAATTAATATTAAAGAATTTATAAGATGTTGTTTAGAACATGATTATCTTGTAAACTTTTTTTATATATGTACTTGTTATAAGTTTGTGATGAGTTTTTATTAATTTATAACTCAATTTCCAGTTATTACTTAACTTAATCATGGATGGCAATATTAGCTAACTTGTTAGGTTTCCCCCCACCACACACACACGAAGCTTATTAATATAAGCATATTAATTTTAGTTCCTACACTTTTCTTTCAGAAAAATTTATTTACATTTTATGTTTTGTTTTCATATATTCCAAATGCAACATACTATTGTTTTCTTTGAAGAATTTTTATGACTCAAGTATTTCCTTAAATGCTGATCCTTTAATCTATTTTGTTTTGGAACTTAAAAGAAAAAAATTATATACTACTTTTTTTTTTCAATTTTTAGCAATTTTTACAAATTAATATTAGTACTAGCTGCATGGCCCGGCGTTGCACGGGCTTTCTCTACTTTTATTAATTTTCCCTTTCCTTCACAAAATCAGCACTTCTAATAATCTTTTTCAAAATGACTGCATAATTAACGTGCATCGCTGCCCTATACGGCGGGGGCTCGAACTCATGACATCCCTGCCATGATTTGATACCTTAACCACTGAGCTACCGCAGCCCTCTCTCGCTATCAGAGCTCTCAAGTATGCGTGAACAGTGGGACTTAAATATTCACTCGCTCAATTTGCAACTTTTTAGGCCCCGGAAACGAAAATGTACCTTCATAAAAAAAATAGTTGTATGTTGAAAAAAGTAGAAATTTTTATAATTACAAAATTTCACCACTGTATTTAAATGTTGAATTAAAATAGTGAGCATTTTTTGAAATGTTCGATTCAAGGAAAAAAGGTTTCATGCAATTATTTTTATAAATGAAGAAGTAATAAAAACTTTGAAATTGATAAGCAGTTACCAAATATTTAAAATTTGAGTATTTTTTAAAAATTCGTAAAAAAGGTTTTCGGCTAATTTTTTAATTTAGAAGCTCTAAAAGATCCAAGTATAAGTTTTTTTTTAAATCATTTTCAAATAAATGCATCGATATTTTGTAAAAAAACTATCGTGACGAAATAAATTATTTTTCCAATTGCAAACTTACTCGCGAAGTTTTTAAATGCGTGAATAAAATTTAGAGTATATTTTTTAAAAAAAGTCAGAAAAATTAAACGATGTTGTTTTTTCGAACCCGGGTCCAACAGTTAGTAATGAAGCGCTTTAAACGGTCGCGCAACGAAATCGTCGGGAAAAAGAAGTGAAAAGACTTTCAAAATAAAAAAGGAAGAGTTATTCCTATTTAAAAATGTTTCATTTATTAAAGTTTTAATTTTTTTCGGCTTCATTTTTAAGTTAATGCCTTCAAACTTCATACATAGATTGCAAACAACAGTAATTTTTAAACAAAAATGTAACAAAAATAATTCTTAAATATTTCTAGCAAAAAAGGGGAAAAAAAACGAAAAACACATTTTTTTTAAAGCCGTAATTTTTAAGTAATTTTTTTTCAATCTTTGTACAGATTACGGATAATATCGTTCTACACACGGGGAAAAAGTTTCGAGAGATTATTTTTATAAATAAAGAAATTATTAAGTATTTAAATAAAATTTTTAGTATTTTTGAAAAATCGTAAAAAAAAAAAAATTTATATTCAATTTCGCCAAATCTGGTAATTTTCTATATTTATTGACGCACCTTTTTTTTTAGTGTAACCCTTCATCAAACGTAATGGGCTGAGTGGAAAAAGAGTTTTCGCCACCAAACCCTGGGCTATTTTAAAATTACGTATTTTGTTAAAGTTTTAATTTTTTTTTCAGGCTTCGTTTTTAAGTAAATGCATTCAAACTTCATATATCGTGCAAACAACAGTAATTTTTTAACAAAAATAATGCTTACATATTTCTCGCAAAAAGGGAAAAAACGAAGAACACCTTTTTTTTTTTTTTAAACCGTAATTTTTAAGGTATTTTATCAATCTTTGTACATATTACGTATAATATCGTTCTACACACGGAAAAAAAGTTTCGTGAGATTATTTTTATAAACAAAGGAGTTATTAAGTATTTAAATAAAATTTTGAGTATTTTTTGAAAAATCGTAAAAAAAAAAAGTTTTTGACATTAAATTTTTTAATGACTGATTCTTAAAGAGAAAAACATGAACTTTTTTAGTGTAAAATGCACTAAAAATTTGACTCATTTTTAAAAAAATACCAAATATAATTATTTTGTAAAATAAATTATACCATATCGTGGCGAAGTAAATGATCTTTCCGAATCTGTAATTATTTTTTGTCTGAGTCTCATGAAAAAAATTAGATCGCGTTTTAAAAACTCTGTAAAAAAGAAGTTACGAATTTTTGAACTTGTCCCCTGGCGGAGAAACATGGTACTAATTATGCGTTTTAAGGTTTTTAATTGATATCTTTTTAACTAATTGGAATATCGGAATATAAATGGTCAAAACGGATTCCTCGGATCATTCCCAAAATTTTGGTACCTTCGGCGAGTTTCTGCGTCTTGCGATTCGTGAGAAAATAAGGACGCATAGATAGATACGTTTGTTTACCGATGAATTTTAATAGTGTAGATATTTTTAAATTTATGACATACTTCTCAGTAATTGGATTACTTTTTGATACTATAGGATTATAAAGATTTATATTTTTAATACAGAAAAAATTTTAATGTATTTTCTCATCTTTTTTTAGCCATGTAAGACAGGCAAATAAAAAGTGGTTGGTATATTGAAATTATACTTAACCCTGCAATCTAAGTTCTAAGAGTTTGCTATTGTATTGATGTGGCAGTTCTGCTTAATCCTGTGCTGTCTTGCTATTTTCTTATCCATTGTCTAGCTTTAAGTTAGAATTATAGTAATTTTGTATGATACTAATAATATATGGCAGGATGTAGAGAGCTAACGTTAATCTGTGACCTTTAGACTTATTATCTAGTCACATAATTTTTGTATTATAATACAGAAAAGTAGCCAGAATTGTGAACGAGCTTGTAAATTAAGTTTTTTTTTTAAAATTTGCATACTTTAAGAAAACATTACAAGTATACTTTTTCTCATTCAGGAATTCATATGATATATTCATTCATTTAATTTTATATATCTTAACTGTTCAAATTTCTTTTAATTACAGCTGATTGGCCGGGTTTTGATATAACCCCTGTTCGAGAAAGCTTCTGGGATTCTAATTATAGTCCATCTGGAGGATCTTGGACTGACAAGGTTGAAGATGCAGAGATTGTAAGTTAACTTTTTCTCATACATAAAAAATAATGACTTAAAAATTTATATTTTTAGCAAAATACTTAAATTAAAGCTTAGAATATTTTAGAAAGTATTTTAAATCATTTCTTATTATCAATTTAAATACATAATCATGTATATGAAAAGAAGTGTCTGCTAATTTTTAAATGCAAAAACTGATATGGGATAGTGAAATTAACCCCTTAATGACGCCCTTAAATTTTTTTCTGCATCCTATGAAGAATGTTTAATACAACGCATCTAGAAAAAATTTTTATTCAAAAACATTTCAGATTTGTACCTCTTTTTTTCAAATGGTTGAGGATTTTCACCACTTTGACTAAGCCTTTAATTGCAATGGAACAGAGATAATATTAACTTTTTGGGGTTATCTTTCCATTTCCATTTCTTCTCAAACAACTAATTGCTCATTGCCTGGTCAATCCCTGTTCTTTGTCAAATATTTTCAAGAATCTAAATTCTTGCCTTCAATAAAAAGTTCCCACCTTTACCACAAAGAAAATCCCAGATGAGAGGTATTTCAGTACCATAGACAAACTGTGTCTCTTAAACACTAGTGCTGATAATCTCATTACAAGAATTAAAAATATGTGGAAATCAAAGGTCGAAAGAAAAATATCTGTGCTGTACAGTGTATGGGCTAGCCAGCTTTGGGTAGCCCACTCGATGTATGGGCAAACTAGTTAAGGGGTTAAATAGTTTTAATTGAACATATGCCATGAGAACTATCCAAAATGTAGCATCATGAATGGCAAAGGTTATTCAAGTTGCATTTATTGATCAGGTAATAGGATGAAGTGATTTACATAAAACTCATGTCTGATGTGTGGAACATGAAAAAATCAAACAGTAGTTTTTGACTGACAAAACTACTACAACTTGCCTTGACATTGAAAAGAAAATAATATATGTTTTCTTGTTGTATTCATGTCTATGCTGCATCTATACATTGCCAAATATCATGTGTTATTTTGGTTGTATATTCTGGGCCAGTTGCTTGCCAATTAATTACACAGGGTTACAATGAAAAAAATACAGCAGTGAGATAGCTGAACTTAATGTATTTTTTGGTGCTGATTCAGAAATAATGAACATTTTCCATCACGTCTCCTTTTTTTAAAAAAAAATGTAATTTTATTTAGATTTTTATGCACATTTACCAAAAAATTTTTACTGTATTGAATTTCTTCCCTCCGTGGCTGATCTTCATTCAACCTTGGTGAAATGTGCAGAATACCACTCTGTGACATCATTACTTTGTCTTCCTTCTCTTCTATGTCACAATATTTCTGTACCAATAGCATTGTACGAATCATTAATGTTACCTTGATAACACAGGTACTGTCACTCGTCAGGATTGATTGTGAACGTAAGACACTGAAATTTTGAACTTGATTTAAATTTTTCTTTCATGTGTAATTTATTGTAGTGCATGCACTGTGTAAGTGGGAGCTTCATCTCAGAAACACTTTTAACAGTTGTGTTTTTTTCTGTGAGTTTCATGAAACATGGCTTTGAGTTCAAAACGTTACGAAAATTTGCCAGATGACTTTAGTTAGTACATACACGGCGAATATAGTTTAACCTCTTCGTGATGAATGTCCCAAATGTGAGCCAGCGCAAAACACCACCAGAGGCTGAATGACTCAAAAATGGGACAGCGTCTTTCTTCTCCGTTTGCTGAATGACTCAGATTTGTGCCAGCCATTTGGAACGTTCTGTGAGTTCAGTTTTTTTGGCAATAGATGGCATTCTATGTCCATAAGACTTGAGATACATGGAGACCTAACCTTCTAGTCGAAATGAGAGAAATATTACTCACATACACATGGTTTTTGTTTTATAAACATAAGGGGAAGGGAATGTTTTGGAAATTGAGTGTTTTGACTGCTCTTGAGATGAACATGTGGTTTTTGTTTATAGTGAAGATGAGAGATTTATTTTTGCTAAAGCATTTGATTTGGGTTTGCAGTCTAGTTTTTAATGGATAATTAGATCTGTTAGACAAAACTTGTCTTTTTTTTTCTTACATTTTTACAAGGTCGACTTTTACAAATGTTGGCAATAAAATGTTTAAAAACTTCTACTTAAACAGAAAGAAGCTGAAGTAAATAAACTACTTAAACGGAAAGAAGCTGAAGTAAATAAAGTATATTAATCTAGATATATGTTATAAATGCGAAAGTTTGTGAGGATGTTTGGGCTTCTTTCTCACAAAAACAACTGAATGGATTTTAATGAAACTTTACAGTAATATTGCTTACACATCAGAATAACACATACGCTAAATTTATAAAGATATTGTGAGAAGTGTCCAAAATATAACGATATTTGTCAGGTAAGTAGGAAAAAATTCTGCCATCTGCAAGCAATTCTGGCGAGCACTGCAAAAAAGCTTCTAATTAATTCCTGCTCGCTTCTAATTAATTCATGTGATCAGCAAATCCATAATTTGTTTTATTTCAGAATAAAACTAGGTTTTGAAGGGAGAGGTTGTTATAAATTTCGCTTTATTTGAATGTTTTTTTAATGATTTTATTATGCACATTTGGCAGTAAGAAATTTATCTTTTTTCAAAATAAATACTTTTATTGCTTCTGGTACTTACAGTATATAAACTTTATCTTTCACACTACATCATTTGGACATATTTGCGTAGTTAGTTTGTGGTTAGTAGTTACTTATAACGCTATAATTTTAATTGAGTAGGCGGATATTGCATTTTTAAGTATAAAAATAATTATAACTACTGTACTGTATTTTTTGGAGTGAGTGAATATTAATGTTGCACTGTTCAGCTACACGAGGGCTTTTGGCAACAGACCACGTAATTTTGAACCATGGTCAAGTGACGTGGACGATACCTGAGCTGGCACCCCTTCTCCTAACTTCCACACCACACCAACTTAGAAGGAATATTCTACCAATACTTAGCAGGAATATTCTTTGAAATCCACTCTTCCAAGATATATGGCAGCACTGGTTCTATGATGAATATTTTAGCGCGGAAGGCGAACAGTTTTACAGCAGATATGCATTTTCAGCAGATTGCAAAGATTATTATTTTTGTCCCGAAAAAATAGTTTGTCAAAATTTAAGTGTCTTATGTTTTTGTATGTTAATGAAGACCTTAGAAAACGGTTTGACTGTTTATTTTAAGTGAACGGTGTATATAATTATTTTTACAGTGGAATATCTTTAATTAATTTATTATCTCTAACGGATTAAATTTCCCAAAGTGGAGTATTTCGTTTATGTATATCCCTTAATTTTTAATGTTGTGATCCAAAAAAATATTGCATGAAAAACACTGCAGTATAGCATAATGTGGTAGATAAAGCATTAACGTGCATTTCTCCCCTACACGGCGGGTCTTACAAAGCTCTAATAAAGCTCGACCTATGAAAGTAGCTAGACATTTGCCAACTTGACTCTATCGTTATCATTTTGCTATGTTTTTCATTGAATCGCCATTATAATTTAAAAAACGGCGTTGCTTGCGAATATTACGGCGTTGCTTGCGTTTAACATAAAATAAATACAACAGAAAGTAATATTAATGTATTACACTTTCAGATATAAATTATTTACACTATTTTAAGCGATCATTATGCAAAACTTTTAACAATGTGTTACTTTTGCTGAGCAGAGATCAGCTTAGGGAGGTATGTTCAAAAATCGACCCCCAAGAGTGTTACAGGGAATTATAAATAAAAAAAAATCCTTTTTTATCAACTATTAGATTGTATTATTTAAAATTAAACAAAATTGATTTTTTTTTTGTCTATCTAAGAAATGCAAAAAAAAATTTTTGTTTGTTATGCAATTCACGTAAAATTAACTCATTAAAAACTTCTTTATCCTTCTATCTGTTTTGTTTAATTTTTCAGTTCACCCGTGCAAAGAACGGGTATACCAGCTAGTATGAAATAAATAAAGCATATGCCGTTCGTATAATATAAAAAAAAAATTGAACAACGCATTTATATTTCGGTATTTTTATGGATTTAGGCTTAACTACACAAAACCCTCCGGCCTGTGAGTGACACTCGTGCACCGGAATCCTCTGGCCCTGGGGTGTTTGCGTCCTCTGTCCCAAAAGGGTTCATTAAAAATTGCATGAGAAACATTACTGACCATGTAAAACAGCTTTATCTTGCATAGTTTGGCATGAAACGTGGATACCAAGACAAATCATGGGTTCATCATAAAATTGGTGTAAAATGCCTCAATGATCTATGCTTCTGGCTTGTAGGAAAGAAGACTGCTGTACAATTTGGATTTTCTATGACATAGAGAGAGCCAAAAAACCACTCTGATGATTGTTACTTTTGTTCCTGTCTTATCCATAGGTATAACCGCAAAAATCGAAAGATGATATCTTATCCTGATAATATTCCATCAGCCATATGCCTCCTTCCTCATGGACCTAATATTCCAGTGCCTTTGCCTCCAACTGAGTTGCAAAAAATTTCCAAGTATATCTGAAGCCTGGTTGACAGAGGATATCTTTGTTGGTCCAGATATTCGCAAGCTTATGAAGGATAACAAATTTGAGACTGGCGTGACAGCTAAAGAAAAAGCATAAGTTTTTTCAAAGATGTCGTCAGAAAGTTTCTTTTCAATTGCAAGGATCCTGACTGTAAAAGAATTGCAATGAATAAACTGGAGAAATTTCAAGAGTTAGGTTGCTCCATGAGTGTGAAAATACATTTCCTTCACTCACATGAGGAATTTTCCCTCTAAAATTTATGATTAGTCAGTGAAGAACAGGGGTAAAGTTTCCATCAAGATATCAAAGATATGGAGCGCAAATATCAAGGAAGAATAGTCAAGAGCATACTATTCGAGTATTGTTAGATGTTAAAACAGATAGTCCTGAGATTAAATGTAAAAGAAAAACGTTAAAAAGAAGTTTCAAAGGAAAAAGAGAACGTACCCAAGGAGAAACTTATTTTGCTTTCTTTCGCATTTTAAAATGCGCTTCAAACTTGTATGTACACAAGCTCAATTTTCCCTCCTCTTAGTCAATCATCCATTTTATGTAGCAAATACCTTAATTAAAACAAATTAAAATAGTGTGTTAGTGATTTTCTTTAAAATGTATAAATTTTAAAGGAATTTCTTGTTTTTCTCACGATCAAAGACAGCCTGTGAGGTCAAGAAACAATGGTTTTCATCTAATTGCATAGAAATTAATTTGCCTCACTGAGAACCAATATTTATATAGATTTAACTGAATGAAAACCACTGTTGCCAAATTTCCCAGGCTAAATTATTGTTCAATAGAATTTCTTCTCAAATAGGGTTTTAGCAAAAATATTGATATCGATTTTAGAAAAACTCCTGACATGATGAGAAGAAATACAAGTCATTTTCAAAATCAGCACACTAAATAATACAAAAGTCACTGAAAATATCTTTGGTATTTTTACAAAACTTTAATTTTGTACCCCTGTGTTATCAATAACTTATGTTTCATTCATGACAAAGTAGGCCAAGCATAAACAGCAATACAACTGAGGCTCAATAAAGAATTGCTTAACTTTGCATGCTATTTGCATTTTCGCATTGTTCTGGTGAAATTTGACCACAAGCAATCTCTTAAGGTTTGCAACAAGTTCCAAAATTGTAAAGCATAGTAGTGACTGTTGAGTTTACTTGCAGTGCTTGTTAATGAGCCCAGAAGTCAAATCCAATTGTCAGTCAAAAACACCAGCTGTAGAACTCATGTGGCGATGCATTATCAAGAGTAATAGAATCCTTTGCCTTGATATCGCCTTACCTAGATTTAACCATCGAGGTGTTAAAGGTGAAATCATGAGTACATGTGTTTGTTGGGTGACAGATAAGAACTGAGAAGAGGGAAAGGTAGCTGTATAACCTGATGGACAATGGAGGATTGAACTTTGTGTACCACAAAGTTTTATATTGTTTTCTTGAAGTTTAACTACAAACAAACCTTGAAGGTAAACGAAAAAGTATACATTAAAACTTCAAAGATGTAGCATTGTCTAGTTAATTTATCAGCAATGACAGTTAAATTTCAATAGCACAGGTCAAGAATCATTTTAGTGATGCATAGTGCAAGAGTCATACAAGTTTTTACTACTGTGGCACCAAATTTGGATTTGATCATGACAGTCTTGTTGGCAGAATTGTAACTCATTTGAAAAGACAATACAAGGCCATTTATTTATTCATGTCTAGTGTTGAGTTACCATTGCAGTAATGCATGCTCTCCTGAAATTCCTTCGCTACAGGTGGTACAGGCTGAGAGAGACTCAGATTTTTATGCAACAGTCTCTAATTCTTGTGCTAGGGTTCTCAATATTCCAGTGCTATCTGTCATTTTCGTGTGTGCAACATGCCTGTCTCCTCTGTGTTGTGATGATTGTTTTCTCATTACCATCTGTAAGGTATTGAGAAAGATGTCGAGTAGCATGGGATTAAGGAGAATTAAATTATTATTGTTATATTTACAGCAATTATTTACATGTATATATAAATATTAAAAATTATTAAAGACTTTGGAAATTTAGATAGGCAGCAAACATGGGTCTTCTGAATCGGAGGGATCAGTCAAGTTCACTCAAAAAATCTTGTCTCATCAGCATTTCTTTTTAACTGTTCAGGAATTCCACTTGAGATTTGGTTTCTATGTGCAGTGCAGATGTTTAGACTTTATGGCTATTGACTATCAGAGTGATGTCGGATGAAAAGGTTTTTCCGAAGGTATTTAGCTATTTATGATTTCTGTAAGTTCAAAAAGAAATTCTGCAATATTTTGAGATAATTTTTTGATGTGGGAGAAATAATTTTATCTCTACTCAAAGAAACCACTTTATCAAGCAGAGGGAAGTGAGAACGTTACACCGCTAATTGCTGATATCTTGGAAGGTTAATCCACAATCCTTGTGATCTACATCTTCTTTACACTTTAAAGGAATATTAGAAAATAATATTTAAAAGCAGGCTATTTTTTCATAATTACCGAAGATTTCTGTATAAAAAATTAATTCAATGCCACAAACTTTGCTTTGCAAGAACTTTTCTTTCAAATAACAAATGTATGTTGTTATGCCATATGTTGCACAGCATATGGGCTGAAATTCATTAGGCAACATTTCACATTAGGAAAATAATATATGTGTGAAGTAAAAACATGAAGAAGTACGAGATGGTTGTGTTTGAGTCAGGTGTGAAACAAGTAGCTATCATTATCACATGATTATGTGAATTTAGCCTATTTGCAATTAAATAAGGAATATGATTGTAAATATATTTTTATTTCATGGAGGCTCAACTAATTTTTAAGATACTTTGCTTCTTAGATATTTTTGTGTGTGTTACTGATGAAAAATTCCTCTTTTTATTAGTCAATATGTAAATCTTATTTAAATATTTTTAAAAAGAAATTGATTTCACATGTGAGATCAAAAGTAAAACTAGTAGTAGTTAATATGTGGGGTTTTTTTCCATACTACAGAATTTTGTAATTAAATTATTTTATTGCATCAAATTTTTCTACATAGAATTGAGAATATTTCCATTATTAATCATTTAATTATTTTATAATTTTCATTTTATTGTAATTTATTTATATAATTAATTTTTTTCCATAGGACTTCATTTAAATTTTGAAGCAATGCTAACAGAATTCACATTTAATTATTCAATGTTGATTTCATATATATATATATATATATATATATATATGTGTGTGTAATGATAAAACTTATTGTGTGACATATCTTGTCGTGGCGAGTGGTTGATTTTAACTTGAGGAACCAAAGGTAGGGCGTGGCCGGTAGTGACTGATTGATTACGGCAAGGTTGATCATATTTTATGGAATTGATGAGGCAGCCTTGAAAGTTAATCCAATTTATTGTACTTCTGGAAACACATATGCATCTTACAAACAATAAGGACTGGACAGAAAGAGAATACACACAAAAGCGCGGCAGCTGGTTAGCTACATGATTGCAGAGAAGAGCAGAAGAGAGTGTGCGATTTCCAGATCTCTGTATTTATAGGAAAGGGCAAATCATGTCATTTTAGGAGGTGGATGGAGATATTTTCTTAAGTCCCTGGTAGGCGGGTAACCAATTAAAATAATTACATGGTTGTCCTGAAGGACTGGACGTTAAATAATTCAAGAGCTATTGCCGATTAAATTATTGGAATTATTACATTTCCCCCCTCCGCAAGAGAGGTGTGTGTTCCAGGGCCCTTAGTTCACACCCGTATCGTACAGAGATACTAAATTTTAAATTAAAGTATTCAGATTAACATTTTTTTAAAAAAATTCCCTTCACTTAAACATTAATGTAAAAATATTCAAAAATTGGCAAAAATATAATTTTATAGTGTGCAAAAATATTTAAACAACCATCCACCACCTTATACTATTGATTATGAATTCAAAAATATAAATTCCTAAAATACAGAAAATAAATTTTCTTAAAAATAGATCAACAATTGTTTACAAGAGCACTGAGGGTGAAAACAGACTAGGAAAAACAAATTAAGAGATTGAACCATGCTTTGCACAATTATTAAGACAAGTTTTACTTTTTATCGTGTAATACTGCACCATAACTTCAAAAACAAAATTTCCTGAGTCTGTAAATTGCAAGTCAACCAAAAAAAGGAATATATTTTTTTAAACCTATTTATAATTTATTTTTATTTATATTATGCTTTAATTCTTAGAAAATGTACAAGTTAGGAGGCAATAGTACTTTGATGGTCAAAGGTGCATTCCCTTGAGGTACTCACTATGCACAATCCTTACAAAACCCTTCTTATTTATTATTTCTTATATATGTAAACATTTACTTATACTTTTATTTATTTATTAATATTTTCTCAGCCTAAGTGCTCTCAAAACCATTATCATTTTATACACATTAAAAGATGTTCATTTTAATATCAAATAAATTGTATCATTGTAATAGAGTAAATCTTATAATAAAAATTCTTAAAACCACATAAATATATCAAATAGTATCAACATAAAATTCTCAAAATAAAAATATCAAAACATTGGTAAGAATTCAATAAACACTTGAAAAAAACTATAAAAGCTCTAATTCTCGCATCCAAAATCAAAATTCAAAAAATATTAATTATGAGCTATGCATTTTTTTTTAATACAAAATATAGCATTGAGTAAATTTAACCAAAAATTGTAAACCCGAGATCTCTGGAAACGTTTTTAAAATTGTAACTTTATAAGAACACACACAAAAATAGGTGGAGTTGACTGCCCAATTAATATTTTTAGATATAATTGGAAAATAAAAATAACTTGTTACACAAATTTTGAAAAACAGAATAAACCATAAATTTATATCAATATCATTTTAGGAATCAAATTGGTTATATGAGATAGCATTTTAAACTTTAAATATATTTGCAAATTATCATCAGCCATATTAATAATAATAAATTTCTTAATTATTTTAAAATCAATCATTCAAAAACCAATTTTGATAGTAATATACACTCAATTTTAAGCAGAATAAAAAAAAAAGAAATACTTATCACTAGGTTTAAAAATAGCTTGTATTGCACTTTTCTTCACATTAAACCAAAGCACATCTCTTGCACTTCAAGGTTAGAAACGTTCTTTCTCCCTTTTTTTTTCACTCTTTCTTCAGTTGGTGTTGCACCTTTAGGCATTACGTTAGGAACACAGCGCTGTTAAATGATAAAAGGATAATTCACCATTATTATTTTTTCTTTCACAATGCAGACGCCACAGGAATTTCCCTGATTTTTGGTCGATGACGGTTGCTATAATTTTGGTTGTAATAATTTTGATTTCTTTCCAGTGCACTTATTAAGATTCTTATGTACATATCTTCTTTCTTCTAGAGGTAACCATCCTGCCGGCTAATGTAATGATAACTTATTGTGTGTCATAATTTGTCGTGGCGAGTGGTTGATTTTTTAACATGGCGAACCAAAAGTAGGGCGCGGCCGGATTGACTGATTGATTACGGCAAGGTTGATCATATTTTATGGAATTGATGAGGCAGCCTTGAAAGTTAATCCAATTTATTGTACTTCTGGAAACACATATGCATCTTACAAACAATAAGGACTGGACAGAAAGAGAATACACACAAAGCGCGGCAGCTGGTTAGCTACATGATTGCAGAGAAGAGCAGAAGAGAGTGTGCGATTTCCAGATCTCTGTATTTATAGGAAAGGGCAAATCATGTCATTTTAGGAGGTGGATGGAGATATTTTCATAAGTCCCCGATAGGCGAGTAACAAATTAAAATAATTACATGGTTGTCCTGAAGGACTGGACGTTAAATAATTCAAGAGCTATTACCGATTAAATAGTTGGAATTATTACATATATATATATATATATATGTATATATGTATAAAATTTTCAATATTTTCTGGTTTAATAGGTATGTAAAAAAAGTCCTTCTCCACCTTTGAAATTAACCTCTTTCATTGATAAGTGTCAGATGTAATATGGACTTGTTAACTAGAAACTTAGATGCATTGATTGTTTGATTTTAAGCATATATTGCATGTAATATTTTTGCAGCCAAATGTGTCCCCAAACAGTTTATGGAATAGCTCTTTGACATCTGTCTGGGAATCAGAGTCAGCAACATGGTCTTCTACCTGTGATAATTGCAATTCAGTAGATTCTACAGATGATGCTCCAATTAATGAAAATGCTCTGAGTAATTCTGAAATACCAGCTGGGGAAAATAAGGTATCTAAATATTTTCAAATATTATATTACTTCAATAAATGGTTTTTTGATTATATGTATTATGTTTAATTTTTATTTTTAAGGAATCTACTGTTGGGGAGTTTGATCCTTTCCTCACCCCAAGTGCTCTTTGGATTTCTCAACTGAATGAAATGAAAGAAAATTTTACTGGGTCGTCTGAATCAAGCACATTGTCTTTTAGTTTATTTTCGGATCCTTCTCAAGCTCCACATCCTGATGGTTCTCAGAATTCTGTAGAAACTGAAGGAAAAGTTGAAATTATAACCACTGAACATTCTACTTAATTGCTGGTTCTATTAATATATAGATATAAAAGATTTCCTTCTTATAGTAATATTATCTATTTTAACATAAAAAAGAACAGTTTATCTATATAAATCGCAATACAAAAGTTTCTTATATGTTGAAAGTTCAAATGAAAGTTATTTTTTGAGAGTATCAATTATTTTTGAATTTTTCTAGTCTGCAAATTTATATTTTTACTTTCCTTTTAATTGTATTACAAGTAGCAATATTTTGTTTCTTGTTTTTAAAGTACCCTTTTCTTTCAATTTTTTCTTCAGTATCTCAAATCTCATTTGGCAACTACCATGGAAATGATGTACGAAGATATTTGCTGGTAAAATTGAAACATGTGAATTTGCGCTATGCAATATATGAATAAACATGTATGAATCTATCTGACATACAAAACTATGCAATTTACAAATAATTTAACTTTTATAATGCTGTTTGTGCTGTCCAAATTCTAACCCATATTTTTACTTATGCAGATGAACTTGATACAATTTCTAGTCTTTCATAACTGTTCAATTTTTACTTCCCTTTTGGTAAATATTAATATATTATTTGAAGCAGAAAGTGTTTTATATGTTTGTGTGTGTGAGTCCTTAAAACTAATTTAATAAATTTGCCTCCAAAAAACAATGGAGTTACATAGTTTTATTTTTGAACAAAGAAGATGATTATTTTTATTTATGGTAGAAAACATTTAACATTGTGAATTTATATTTTAAATTTTACTATGAAATATGCTAAAAATATGAACAATTAATGAATTAGAAATTTTATTTTTTTATGGGGGATGAAATATTATAGCACTCTTAAAAGTATAGTATATTTTTGTTTCAAAATAGAATTCATTTATTTGAACAAAGTTTTGTATTACGACAAAATAAATTTTGTTTATTGATTGTTAAAAGCTATCCATAAAAATGCCCACTTTTTTTTTACTCCGAATCAGTTCATTGACTTCTGTAAATAGTAATTTTTTCCCAAATAATTCTGCTGATGATTTAAGTACTTCAGTTTAAAATAGCTGTATTTTAAAATATTCTAATTTTTTTTAATCCACTTACATACATTTTTGTGAAATTATTTTGTGAGATTTTAAATTAATAAAAACAGTTAAGTGTATATTGTTCAATTTATAAGAATATTTAAAAAAATTTAATCCTATTTAAATTTTTTTTGGAAAACAAATAGCATTATATCCAGAATAATAAATAAAAGATATTTCTTTGATTTTCATATATAATTTTTTGAAAATGCACATGCCTTCATAACTTTTTATCACAGCTTTTTGGTGTAAAACAAATCCCTTGCTTTGGTCTTTTTATTCGAAAAAAATACAAATATACTTATTCATTTTTACTGTTCAATTTAAGTTTTTGTGAGATTTGTTTATTTCCTTTTGAACCTTCATAGTAGTTCTTTTATCTTAACATTTGAACTCCATTTCATATATATAAGATGTGATCAAAACCTATGTTTAAAACTTGCGTTATGTGGCCTAATGATCTTCAAAGTACTCTCCTTAGCATTTTATGCTCTTATTTTTGTGGTCTTTCTCGTCTTAGGTTGGAAAAATTCCATCATTTTGAAATATCATGCAAAGCCATCTGATTGAACTTTAACTTTGCTGAAAAATAAATCTTTACATTATTTTAAAAAAACCGGTCAAAAACAATTTTACGTGTCTGTTGCCAAAATTCATGCTTATGATTCATTTTCAAGTCTATTTATCTTGTATGCCCATGATAATGCAACTGTGATTACATAGAATGTAAATTAATCTCTCCAATTTGTAATGATCCCTATGGACCTCACTTTGAGAACTATAATAATTAGGAGACGTAAAAGAACCAGTAGCCATTTTTATAAATAACTTTCTTTATTTGAATAACTTTCTCAATTAAAATCGAAGACTTATTAACAAATCCGAATTATAATATTATGAGGTTTTAAATATAATATCTTTTAATTTAACTCAATTAATTAATAATCTAATTAATCAATTCATTAAATAACGATCACGCAGAATTTACCACGATAAGAGATCCCAGAATTATATTCAATAATGTTCTTAATGAACATTTAACTTTAATCTCACTCTTAAAACTTTAATGAGACTTTAAATATAATTTTATATTTACCACTCGTAGTCTCAATTCTTCTTGAGATTAAATAATCAACAATATTTCAATTCAAAATTACTATAACTCTATGTCACAATATCTATCTCCTACTGCTCTAACTTTACTATTTCGTTTGACTTAAATACTGAATCTAATCTGCATAATAAGGAATCCTGTCCGCTTTTTGGAGTTGATTGGAAATAGGTAGGGAATTAAATTTCTCTAAAAGGTCGGTTCAGAAGGTTAGTGATAAAGTTCCGTATAGATTCGTCACAACCCCTCCAAAAAGAAAACGGATTTATTCGAAGGACTCAAATGTCCTGAAAATAAATTACGTAAATCCTATCTTTGTCTTACAGTACCGAGGATATTAATTTCTATCTGTATATTATTGAAACATCTTCCGTAATGAAAAAGGATAAAATTACGATTTAGAATTAATTGACAAACCTCATAATATTTTACAAGTTTAAATTAATCCCTGCACTCTATCCATTCGGCAAGGGGGCGTGGGAAAAACCACCCTAGTGGTGGCAAAAAACCAGCCCCATAGAGTATGATTTATATACTATACAAAAAAATACAATACAATCTTCTTTGGCACTGGAACATCGAAGACTTCAGGGTCAGCTACCCTGAAAGATTGATATCCATTTGAGAAGTAGGTAAAAGTATACATGAAGTTATACATTTGTTATATGAATGTCATACAATAAATATCTGGTTCCTTTGCCTTCTCATTCGAAAAACTTGATGCGCTAGTTAGTGTTAATGGTTAATCCTATCTAACTTCGCCGCGTAATAAGGCACCAGATTTGAAACAAAACATACATAGAAACACACATAGCATATAATAATCATTTTGTAATAAACAAATAACACAAACAACCAAATGAATTGTCGCATCTTAGCGAAGTCATACATCGAAGTAAACAAATGCAAAATTTACAGATGTTTTCTCCAAAATACAAAAAGTAACACAAAAGTCGTTTTTTTCTGTTATAGAAAAAAACACACAAATGTAGTGTCCACTTTTGTCAGTCTTCTTAATTTTAGAGTCCGCCCGTGACTTGCTTTAATTGCAAAATTCTTCATTTGTTCGTACCGCGAAGATAATGAAACAATACAACCTGGATTTTGTCTGTTAAATCCTATGGACTGGATCTCCATTCATCGCTTCCATACTGAGGCTTCTTCTGCGGAATATGCTGCCAGGTATGCCATTGATTTCGATGTTGTTGAGGTTCTCATGGATTCTGTCTTTTTCTTGTATACGGCTCCGTAGATAGTATGGGCAAGGTCTTCTTGTATTGGTTTGATTCGACCGGATTGTTTTCTCCGCTTGTTCGTTGTGTCTTCTCGTTGTCGCTCTGGTTTGACGGGTCTGGTTATCACGTCCACTAACTTCCATTCGGGATCCACTTGTAGTCGTAGCATTCCTGCGATCAGGCAACTTTGATGGACCTGCAATGGACTGTACTCCTGGTGAAGAGGTATTAGGTCTTTGAAACTTATTGTTATTGGACGAGAACGAGGAAGGGATCGACCTCTTGACTCCCTGTCTTTGTTCAGGAGCGTGTCTTTTCCGGTCCTGATGATCAGATCCTTGTCGGGATCTTTTCTTACATATCTTTGATCTTTTTATAGCTGTGCCCTTCGACGCAGTACTATTAATTTTACGTTTATTTCTGGGGATCTCCCGTGTGGTGTTACTCTGCCGTGATCTACATCCCTCACTTTCCTGACTAGAGGTTTTCCTATGCTCTTTAAACTGTCCTTGATGTGATCTATTTGACCCATGACTAACTTCTTGTTCGTCATATAGAGTTTCTATCTGACTATCCGAATTAATTGTGTCTGACTGACGAGGTCGGTACACTCGAACTTGATCAATATTAACAGTTATATTTCTTCCGTTTTTCCAAATAACTAAATTATTTCCTTTTATTTCCAAAACTTTATAGGGACCTTCAAACTTAGGCATAAATTTTCCCACCTGTTTCTTACCCGCAGCACTTAAGAAATGTGTTTGAAGTAAAACCAAATCGTTCACTTTGATGTGAACATCCCTCCTTCTGAGATTGTAATGTTTTTCCCAAGACCTATGCTGTTTTTGCATATTTCGTCTTGCCTCATCGAATAATCTTTCGATGTTATTACCAACATATTTCGCATCCTCCGTAACATTTATGAGCTTGCTAAACGGAGTTATGATTTTCCTTCCTAAAAACAACTCAGCCGGAGTTTTATTTGTCGTCTCATTTACTGCCGTGCGCAATGCGAAAGCGAACTCGTGTAGAAATTGGTCCCAGTTTTCATGATTTTCTTCAACAAAAGAAGCTATCATTTGAACTAAATTTCTATTCACTCTCTCCGTGAGATTAGACTGTGGTCTGTACGTTACCGTTTTCATATGTTTGATGTCCAACCTGTGACTGAGATGTTCAAACACGTCAGAAATAAATTGGGGGCCGTTATCACTTATCAAAGAAATCGGAGCTCCGTAACGCGCTATATAGTTATTAAAAAAAGCATTAGCTATTGTCTGGGCTGAAGCTTTACGAAGAGGAATCAGCTCACACCACTTAGTGAAGTGGTCAGTTATAACTAATATGAATTTATATCTCTCGGGTCGGGATGCGGGGTAGGGGCCTACTAAGTCTAGCGTTACAATTTCATTTGGATATTTCGAAACTATAGGCATTAAACGACCAGCTGGTAGCGCGTTTTTATAATTAAACTTATGACACCGGTCACAGGTTGAAACATATTCAAATATATATTTTCTCATAAATGGAAAATAGCACGTGTCACGAAGTTTAAGATATGTCTTCCTCTTTCCGAGATGTCCTGCTAATGGCAGATCATGAAATTCTTTCATTATATCTTTTCGAAGAGAACCAGGAATATAAACTCTTAGCTCTCCTAGATTAGAAAAATACTTCGCGTAAAAGAGGAGACCATTTATTAACTTGAAGTCCTGGGACCAACTCTCGCATACCGTCGCATTAACAGAACCGTCATCAGGGTTTTCTAAGTATCGATAAATATGTCCTAATTCAGGATCTTCCCTCTGTTCCTTAATGAATTGTTCACGGGAATTTATTGCGAGGGCTCTAAGAGCTGCGCACGAAATTTGCGATCCCTCGACACTGTCTACTGGATTTCTTGATAAAAGGTCTGCGACCACGTTTTGAACACCAGGTCTGTGTTCCCATTCTATGTTAAACTCTGACAATTTCAATGCCCATCGGATCATCCTACTTGATAAATTCTTACCATTGGTTAACTTCGTTAACGCTGCGTGATCTGTAATCACTTTCACATGTAGGGGTCCAAAATAAGTTTTAAACTTATTTAGAGCTCAAATTACCGCCAAACATTCTCTTTCGGTAACCGTATAATTACGTTCTGCTTTATTAAGGGTTCGAGACGCGAAAGCAATAGGTTTTTGATTTTGCTGAAGCACAGCACCAATTCCGACCCCACTTGCATCAGTGAATAATTTGAACTGTTCAGAAAAATTTGGTAATTGTAAAATTGGTGCCTCCGTTAGTGTGCGTTTGATCTGATCAAAAGAATCCTGTGCTTCTCCCGACCAGTTAAACTTCGCCCCCTTTTTCTTTAATTGGTACAATGGTTCGCATATATCTGCGTATCGCGGAATAAATTTTTGGTACCAACCCGTCATCCCTAAAAATTTTGACACTTCTCTATTATTTTTGGGAGGTTTCATTTCCGTAATTGCCCGAATTTTCTTATTGTCAGTTTCGATTCCTTCTTTACTAATAATCAGGCCTAAATATTTGAGTTTGTCACGAGCGAAGTGACATTTTTCTTTATTTAATGTTAGCCCTGCGTCTCGTAATAAGGTAAAAAACCTGAGTTAAATGATCTAGATGGTCTTTAAACGATGGAGATGTAATAATAACATCATCCATATAAACGGACACGAAACGCCCAATAACAGGTTGGAGGATTATATCGATAGCTCTTTGGAAATTAGGCGCCGCCCCAGAAAGACCAAAAGGCATGCGTAGGAATGCAAAAGTGCCATTGCGAGTGATAAACGCGGTTTTTTCTATGTCCTTTGGACTAATCGCCAACTGAAAATAGCCACTTCTGAGATCTAGAGTGGACATAACGTTGGTGTGAGGTATATTGGTGAGTAAGTCATCAATAACCGGTAATGGATATCGAGGATATTTGGTAATTGCATTTAGTTTCCGATAATCGATCGCGAAACGATACGCCTCGGGAGAATCTGGAGGAAGGTCATTGTTCTTTCGAGTTAATACGACTGGAGATGCATAGGGCGAATTAATAGGACAAATTGTACCATCCCGTAACATCTTATCTATGTGATAATCAATAATGCCTTGTTTGACCCTGTCGTACTTGTATGGTCTCGACATTACCGGTCCTTTATCTCCAGTATCTATCTCATGATATACAACATGCGTTAATCCCGGTTGATCGGAAAATAACCCTTTAAAATTATTAAATAAGGCTTTTAATTGCCTCTGTTGCTCGTCATCAAGTTTCGATTCTGTGAGATCAATATCAACGAGTTTCGGCTCTTTAGGCGTTTGTTTGATCAGATGATCGGGAATGATTAAGGATTTCTGATCAAAATCTAATGTTAATCGCGACGCCTTCATAAAATCAATCCCTAGAATGCACTGATACTGCATGTTATCAAGTATATGGAATTCCCAGGGTTTCTGAAATTCCCTGATTCTAATTTGTAATTTGACTCTACCCAAATGATTGCACGGGGCTCCTTGTGCTGTCACGACTCGTGTCTTTCGTCTTTTGACGAGGTCGGTATGAAAAATAATTGCGGTATACCTCCTCCGAAATAAAAGATTTCTCTGCTCCCGTGTCCCATAGTGCTGTAATAAAGGTTTCATTTAATAGAATAGGGACATACGGTAATTCGACTGGGGTCATTCTTATAGAGGATACTCTGATAGGCCGATGATCCCAAACTGGAGGATTTTCCGTACCTCGCGATCGATTACCTCCATATTCACATCGATCGCTTAAAAGTTTAAATTTCTACTTCGTTCATTTTGACCTCGAAATGAACTATTTCTCGACCCACTTTGTCGACCGCCTTGACTGTGGAATGGTTGATCCGATTGTCCACTTTGGCGTCTACCCTCGAATCTGCGATTATTTGTGAAACCTTGGTTTTCGAACCGATTAAATTCTCTTTGTGGTCGGCTATTATTGGCGTATCTCTCATTATTTCTGTTTTCCCTCCAATTTTCCTGTCTATGCCGGGTATTAAAACGATTGTTTTCATGAGGGCCTGAACTTCTAAATCCCTCATTCGAACCTCTGATTTGCTTATGCATAAAACGTTCTTCGTATTTATCAACGATTTGTAGGAGATTGGCAGTATTTCGTGGATGTCTAACTTCGACATAATCCAAAATTTGGGGTTCTAATCGACTGATGACGTGATCTATTAATTTTTCCTCCGACATTTCTAGTTTAAGTATTTTATGAATTTTCAACAATTCATAAATAAAGTCCGAAGGTTGTTGATCTCGTCTTTGTGATGAGGAATAAAATCGCGTTTCTAGTTCTGACCTGTTTCTGACCACGGGAAATTGTTCTGACAATGCCTGTTTTAAGTGCGCGTAGTCTGTTGTCCTATCTTCAATGACTCTATAACCTAGAACTTCGAACCAGTCGAGTGCTCGACCTTTGAGATGACCTTTCAAGTAAGCACATGCCAGTTGTGCAGGTATCTCAATACGCGAGATTATGATCAATATTCTCCAAAAAATCATCTATGTTCTCAATTCCCGAAAAATATTGTTCCGGAATGATTCTAAAACTGGATCCGACTCTATTCTCGGGATTTATACGTTGGGCGCCATTGTAATGATCCCTATGGACCTCACTTTGAGAACTATAATAATTAGGAGACGTAAAAGAACCAGTAGCCATTTTTATAAATAACTTTCTTTATTTGAATAACTTTCTCAATTAAAATCGAAGACTTATTAACAAATCCGAATTATAATATTATGAGGTTTTAAATATAATATCTTTTAATTTAACTCAATTAATTAATAATCTAATTAATCAATTCATTAAATAACGATCACGCAGAATTTACCACGATAAGAGATCCCAGAATTATATTCAATAATGTTCTTAATGAACATTTAACTTTAATCTCACTCTTAAAACTTTAATGAGACTTTAAATATAATTTTATATTTACCACTCGTAGTCTCAATTCTTCTTGAGATTAAATAATCAACAATATTTCAATTCAAAATTACTATAACTCTATGTCACAATATCTATCTCCTACTGCTCTAACTTTACTATTTCGTTTGACTTAAATACTGAATCTAATCTGCATAATAAGGAATCCTGTCCGCTTTTTGGAGTTGATTGGAAATAGGTAGGGAATTAAATTTCTCTAAAAAGGTCGGTTCAGAAGGTTAGTGATAAAGTTCCGTATAGATTCGTCACAAATTGACTACCATCAGTATGTTTAAAGTTATTAAAAATGGACAATTTGTTTACTTTTTAAAATTCTTTTAATCAATCTATCTTGAAAAAAGAAACTTTAAAGCTTGAAATTTTTTGTCAAAAGTTTTTCATAGTGAATTTTTTCATACGAAGACATGTTAATCGTTTATTAAAAAAATAATAAATCCCCTAACCATAATAAATTGCTTGATTCAGATGAAGTAGTATTGTATAAACTGACGAAATTTAAGTTTACCATTTTAACTTTGTTGGACAGTATAACAGTAACAACGATTGAAGGCGGGCATTAACAGTTTATTATTAATAATGCTATTTTACAAAAAAAAAAAAAAAAAAAAAAAAAAAAAAAACTAAACACATTTTTACTGTAAGTGATAAATTACTACAGTAGATGTATTTCTTTGCTTAATTATTATGTGTCTAAACATATAATTGTCACACATGTCCTTTATATGTAGCATAAATATTGATTTCAAGTCCAAAAAAGAAAAAAAAATGTTCTACAAATATTTGAAAAGGGTTGATAAAAATAGTTAAAAATTGCACAAAATTGAAGCTACAAACTGTGGCTCATTTTTTAAAAAATGTTTGTAGTATAATTAGTGAATTATTAAAAATTTTCTTGCTTTTATATCCTTTTACGCTTATTTTTATGTGTTATATATACTTTTCTTTTATATTTTTTTCTTTCAATAACATAAAATGTAGACATTATTCTATGCGAAAATCAATTTTGTGCTGTAATAGAACTAGAAATTATTCAAATTGGAACATGTACTAGATAATTTTATGTATTTTTAATTATTTCCTTTTACTATTTAAATGCCTTGTTTTTATAATTTTAATTTCTGGAAAAAGTAATTTTTGTTTTTTGCAATACTTAATATATTGGCAGAATTTATTTTAATTAAATGTTTGAGATAACAAAAATTAATATGTTGAAAGATATTATTTAATGCACCGTTGGTCCTTCACAAACTTCAACAATTATAAAAGTATTTCATTTATAAAATTCTGCATTGTGTTGAAACCTCAGTCTGGCAAACTGACAAGAGTTTGGACATTATTGCTTTTTCTATAGGGTGTCCTAAAAGTATGACTACTCTTTCCAAAAGGGATTAAAAATAAACAAAGGTTTTTGCTTTCTGTTTTTTATGTTCCATAAAAAAAAAAAAGATTAAAGCTTCTGTTTAATGTAATGCAAACTAGATGGTACAGCATTCTTGTTTCAAAATGGTTTCACCACTAGAGCGAGTTGTAGCATGGTTTACCAAATTTAAATATGCAACACAAGTGCAACTAAAAAATTTTAGACTACTAATAAAAGTCCATCTTCAAGATCCTCAATTTATAAATGGTATAAAAGGTTTATGATGAGAGAGAGAGAGAGAGCATAATGTCAAAAGTTAAAAAATTTAGATGCCCTCGCAGAAGCTGAGACAATGTTACTTGTAAAGACTTATGTGTTGCACAGAACTAATGGAGCACACATTGAAATTGTACCACAAAACATTGTAAAAAAATCTTCCAATATCTACTTAGAAAATTAAATTTATAAATTAGTTAGGTTTTTTTAAAATTTTAAAAGTTCTTGGTACCCAATGTAATACTGTACCCCTTATTTATTTACAATAATCCAATGTCTACTAAGAAAATTAAATTTTTGAACAAAGTACAGTTTTTTAAAATCTTAAAGTAAATTATTCTCAGTAACAATGTAATACTGTACCCCTTAATATAATTCACTGATTCTCTCCGTTGAATTAGAAAAAATTCATATAACTATTTACTTGTATGTTTTTTAATTTTACTTAATTAAAAGGTATTAAATGTGGCTTGTTATCTATATAAATTTGTGCGCTGCCTTATTAAGTTAAAAATACTTTAATGTGTGCAGTTTACTGCATAAAAAGGTTTCCAATTTCTAGTCATACCATTTTTGGAAACTTAAGTTGATGTTTGTTTAGTATTTAGACTTTATTGTTGTATGAATATTCAGAATAAAAGCAATATGGGTTTTTATATTTTAATTTCTGGAATTATACTGAAGTTGCATGTATTTTACAATGTCATGATTCATAGCATCTTTGTCCTATTGTACTATCTATTTAAGCAGACTTCATGTCAGTTCTGTGTTAAGCTTCCATAATATTCTCTTTATTGAAAAATATCAGTGGCTTTCATTTTCGTTTGGTATGTTGTTTTTTTTCTTTCTTTTTTTCATCTTAGGAACTTCCAATTAAAAGGTTATATTATTGACTCAGGTTTATTACCACAAGCCAAAGTTTCACTTTGTAAGAAAGTTAGAGGCTTAATTCAAATGATTATTTGTTAGTTCTCCATTCAAAATTTGCCTTAAATACTTGTTTCATTTCGAACTTTTCAGTTAACATATTTTGAACTGTTTCTAATAAACTTCTTAATTTCACAAATAGCATTATCCATTTCAAAAGGTTCTATCCTACATGTATGTTGTTTGACTATGCGAACATTTTAAATGCTGCTTTTGAATAATTACATTTTCTCTTTAAATTATATTTAGCATTTCAAAGGTTTTTCTTCCTTATTTTGCCAATAAATTTCAAAATGCTAAGTTTTTTTTGTGCTTATTGAGATGATCTACAAATCCAAGCTATTTTAAGCATTTTAGGAAGAATAATGATTTACAATGTATGAAAAATTATACAACACATTCACTGTGTATGTTTTTAACACACTTATAAACTTCACTTGTATATAATGGAATCTTTGAACTCAGTTTTTACCCACTTTAAAAGGTCAGGTTAATTTGAAGTTATGCTCACTTGTCCAGGACTGATGACATAACAATAGTTTAATCATTTTGTTTGATTTTCCTGATTAGGATCATCAGGATTAATGATTTCCCATTTTCAGATCCAATCTAGCATCTGGGGACTAATTTCAGATCCCGTTCCCAGATTTGGCAGCTAATTCCAGATTTAGCGACTGAAAGATTAAGTTCTTTAGCATTTATTAAAATTTATTTGATATTTAAAGCCGTGAAATGTTTGTTAATTAATCATTATCTTCCAGGTAAAAACTTTGTTTTAATAAAATAGTACTTATGATAAAACAAGAGTCACTTTGTATCAAACAAATTAAAAATTTTATATTTAACTTATATAAATTTTCAATTTGTAGAATTGTTGAGGTATGAATTATGTAATTTCAGTTGTTATTCAAATTTAGAAATGTTATAAATTTTTTAAAATTCTTTTAACAATTTCTGCTTAGTAAACATACTTTTGTTAAATGTTTCATGTAGGTGAAAATATTGCAGCATTTGACCGATTATTACTGAAACTTAATTTTTATCTCAAAGGGAAAGGGCACATAGATTTGGTAATTCTTATAACACTGTAAGAGGTGACTCTGTTTCTCTTCCATTATAATTTGCTTTCCTAAAAGAAGTATTTGTATTACTTCTGTAATGCATTACTGAATTAATTTTGATTTTGTTAATGAAATATTTGTATAATTTGTGTACTTCTGTATAAATTGAGAATCAATTTTGTTAGTATTCTTCCGGATGTCTACTAACTACAACCAATACTTTTCCTGTCCTCTTCAAAACTCGCACGATAAGCTAGCTGCATTTATGACTCATCTGCACCTGTAATGTCAAATAATGGTGTCTTCACCCTTTCTCATCAAAATTTGCTTCTTACAAGAAAAATATTTTTTCTGTTCCAGATAAAAAAAAATGTCATTTGAAAAAAAAAAATTCGAATTTTTTTTTTTTACAAACAAATAAAAAAAATTTTCGGCTGCTGAAATAACTCATTAATTCGGGGTTTATTATTCGTTAAATAGGGACTTTTACTTTCATTGTAATCAAGGGAAAAGAAAAATTCATTTAATTGCAAAATTCGTTAAATAGGGGTTCGTTTAATCAGGGGCTGACTGTAATTGTAAATATCATGAGTTCATTTAGAATGTGAATCTGAAGCTTATTAAACAAATTTTATGAGTTTCTTGCTTGCATTTTATGACAATCAGCTCAGTTTTCTTAGAAATGTTGTTTCTTTGTGTTTTGAAATATTTTTCCTCAGTATATAATGTTTAAAATAAATGGTACCTTTTTATGATAAACCAGATTTTTTTCAATATGTCAAAGGTCTGTTGGTTTCAGTATGATTGGCCGTATGCTGTACTTTTTATTTTTAACTGAGAGAATTTTATAATGTCTGCAAGGAAGGTTTTTTTCATAACTGAATTAACTTGTTTTTATGTGTCAGTGTTCACAATGGAATCTGAAATTTTAAAAAAATGAATCACTTTTCTATTTCTTGAATTTGTAGCAGATATCTGGAAAATAATAATATTTTTTATAGGCTACTATATTATTTAAGATAATTTATTTATACAAATTTTGTTTTCAAGAGGTTTGAAGAATATGTCATTGCAATCTTACTGTCATATTTTTAAATGCTTGGGAAAATTATTTAACACTAAAGATACCAAACACTTAATACATACCTTTTACTACCACAGCAAAACTGGTCTCTTGACCAGTTATGGTATGTTAAGTGTTAATAAAGCAAAATCAGATATCAGTTTTATAGCTAATTACATCTTTGAGCTTTTATTGATTGTCTAATTTTATTTTATTCTAGATATCCTTAGAGGGGTTAGTTCTGATACTGATCTTATTTATGCGGGGGTTTTTTTAAAAAAAAATTGCATGTTTTGATTTCTTCGTGAATACAATAACTTGTTTATATATAAGATGTCTTTAAATTATTGGATCCATTTTAATGATATACACAACATATAACTCTTTGTAGCTTGTGTGGATTTTAGTTGTTTAAAATACAATGAATTTCTGTTTGACTCCCTTTTGTTTGTAAAACATCTAGACAGCCCTTGATTAGGAGTCGAGATGTTTTCTATTTTAAGTGTTATAGAATAGAAGTGAAATGTCTTTGAATTTTAAATTAAAAAGGCATGGCACTTGTATCTCTAACACAGCTGTACAAGAATAAAATTTATTGGAATGCTATCTGAAGAGGCAAAAGAGCCTGACATTCCTCAGCCTCCATAAATTCATTTATATTATAGAAGCTGTTGGTATTGTATTCTGTTTCGTAATAAAGCTTTGATGATACTAATTGGTTATAAAGTAAAATCTATATTTCATCTCACTTAGAAAAAAGTTATTTTGTAAGTTTTCCCTCCCCACATAACCTTAAAATTGATCTGATAATTTTTGGATGTGTTGTATTTCTTGAGCTGTACCAAAGTAAAATGTTACATTTGTTTGAATTTTATCCCAAAATAAAATTTTAGGCTCGAGACTTTTTGAGTGATATTCTTCGATTTTTAAAGATAAAATTCATTTAATGATTTCTGCATTAAGTATGAATACTTTTGTCTTGTGTGTTAAAATTCATATAAATTTCTTCATGTTTAATACTGATAAATCTTGGGAAAGGGTTAACAAAAAAAGTTGGAAGATTTTATTGGATTTTAACTTGTGGAGAGAATCTGATTTTTTTTACATTTATAAAGAGAATAAATTTATTTATAAATTTGGGCTTTAAAATTTCTTTACGTGTGTTAATAATAATTTTTTAAGTTATTTTATCATGAATATTTATAACAACGAAGTATTTTCACACACATTCATCAAGTGTTTCTTAAAATTTCAATGCAATTTTTTTTATTCTACCTAGATGCATTTTCATTTAGTTATAGATGAAATTGAGTTCTACCTGAAAGAATTATATTTTTCATAAATCTTTTTATATATTTCTTTGTTGTGCTATGTGTGAATGTTATGTCATGTATGTAAAAGAATTTTTTTATTAAGTGTTGAATGATATATATAGGCCGTACATTAATTATTAACTTTCATTTGCAATTTCTTTTTTAATATTATCTCTTCCAAGAAAGTTTCATGAAAATTATTTAAAATTGTATCTGTCAGAAAATTCTGAAATACCTGTAATATAAGATAATGTGAAAACAATAAAGAGCTCTTACAATTAAGTAAATTTTCTATGACTGTTAACAGAGAAGGTTGTACATGGTTTTTTTCTCCATCTCACACTTCCACTAAAGTTGGTATATCTTCTATGGCTCTATTTAAAGGATATTTATACTATTGTGGTGGCCATTATATCCTTTAAGTTGCAACCAGTGGATAACATAAGTAAAAGGCTCTTAATGGCTGCTTCTTGGGAGAATTACATTTCAGCCCAGTTTTCTAATGCAAGTGCATCGTGATTGCAGACTCCCAGGTTAGGGGGTCAAATAAAACACTCAAGCCAAAGTCATCAGCTTGTAATCAAAGATTGTGACTGGGGAATTGCAATATTAAGAAACTTACTCCTATGATGTGTCCTCACATTTCAACAAAGGGGCCGACTAATATCAACACCTTTTAAATAGTAGAAGGCCTTAGCACACTGATTTGTGACGTCACAACTTGTAAGGAAACGTCGTCCACTAACTCATCCATGGCGGCAGAAGCCCTTCTGAAGTATTTTTACTTATTTTCCATTATTAAACCAAACAAACATACAGTAAATTTTTTTAAATATTTGTAAATTAATAATTTAATTATGTTTCATGTGTATATGAAACATAAGAATAAATTTTAGTTTACTTTTTAAATAATAACTCTAAGTATATATAATGATTGATGGGCTATTATTTTTTTCAAGTGTATTGCAGTGAACTTAAACATTTAATACATTACAAAAAGTTATAAGTGCCTTTTAAATGTTTTAGTTAATTTTTACAAAACTACACTTATTTTTTTTATCGTTATTTTCGGAATAGTTACAAAAAAAATGAAATAAAATTAGAAATAATTTTCAGAACAAAAAGAAATGAAGATTTAAAAACACAGCAACTTTATTGGTATCAAACACAATCACTTTATAAAAAATTACTATTAAACAAATTTAAAACATATTTTTGATAAATCTATACATATATAATTATATAGATACATAAAGATAGATTACAAAATTTAGATACTCTTTTTTACTTAAATTTAATTACTAGTATTTTCCTCAACAATAGCCATTCAATAATACATTCATTACAATTGTGGCTTAAATATATTTTTTAACTATTGGTACACAGTAATAAACAAATTCTTTCTGTAATAACATTAAAAATTACCTTTAAAAATGTTTAAATATATACATAAAACAGACTACACAATTTATTTAACTGTTTGTGAGTTACTTTTCTTTGTTTAAAATTAATATTTTCTCCTTACAGTAGTTATTCAATAATGCATTTGTTACAAGATGGATTAAACATGTTTTTTAAAAACTTTTTCGATATCAAGCACAGTAATAAACAAAAACTCACCCTCTGCAAAAACAGCATATGCAATTACCATTAAATAAGTTATTAAAAATATGTTTTTAGATGAATTATACATATAGAAAAACTTAACTTGTCCCTTACATAAAAATAATGTAATTTATTTAGCCGATAAAGTATGTTATGTAGTTTTCTCTTTTCTTTATTTCAGCCTTTTTTAATGACATTTTTTCCCAGCAGTAGTTATTTAATAATGCATTTGTAGATGTGTAGATAATATGCTTTAAAACTAGTTCAGAAACACGATTATTATTGCAAGGTTATAAAAAGTCCACTTGTATTTATCAAACTAATCAATATTTCTGCGAGAGAGGCAATGTGATGTTGATTATTTTTTGTAACGTACATGTGGGAGACAACAAGGGGTCCAAGACGTTTGTCTTTCTTTAACATTTATTTATAAACTAACACAAAAATTAATTAAAAAGGTAGCTATTCTAACAGATAAGTTTCGATGATGGGTTTATGGTAACGCCTGCTCGCGCACCTCTGTCGTTCCTCCTTTTCGCTTTCTCTAATTCTTAAAAGTCCACAGGTTTCAGTTCTCATTAGCTGCGCCTGCGCGCGAAGACTGCTTGGCTTTGGCTGCATGCCACAACCGGCCAACCTGACTGTACGCTGTCCGCAGCGGTACGTCCTCCTTTTTTTTCCTTTTTCATCGAGACCAGAGGAGAATCTGAAATATACAAAAAAAGACGGAACAGACAAGGACTATACAACAAATACACAAAGATTTAACATATCATAATTCTGTTGAACTAGACAGTTTCTCCATCATGTGAAGGCACCTCTTCGACATCCGGAAGGTTCAACAGGGAAAACATTGTGTTTCGCTATCTTGGTTTTTATCAGATCCATCAGGCATAAGAACGCCTTTTTTAATGAACTCTTCTTTAGTTGAACGCATCGATATTTTCCTCTCTAGAGTTCTGGACTTCTGTTTAAAACGATCTCTCTTTTTCCTCCGTTTCCACTGCCAGGGCTGGAAGATTCGTCGGAGCATTGCAAACCGTCTTTGTTTAGTCTTCATAGGTGAAGGGGTAGGTGAGCGGGAGATAAATTCCACGGAACTCGTTTTCATGGCACCATTGACTTTCTTACTCAATACTATATCAGAACATTTTTCTCTTATAATACTCAATTTTAACTTAGTACTCTTAATTTTATTACATTTATAATTCTTAATTAGAGAACTCAAATCATTTCTAGTATTAAAGTTTTTAACATGTGGCAAATCATAGCTAGAGTTTTTTATCACACTTGAAACAGAAACAACACTAGGATAAGCATAAGCACCTAAAGAGGATTCACTTTCATTCAATAAAACATCGCTCTTTGCGTGGCCTAGTTTCTTTATTTCAGCATATACACTGGGATGTATAATAAATTCTTCGGTCAAGGTCGGTGATATTGCCGTTCGAACACTTAAGCTGGGAGAGTGTTGATTAAGAGAAATATTTATGGCTGACACTTCTACCATACGCCTTTCGCCAAAACACGAACTTAATGTTATCATTTCTTCGGAAGGTTTATGCACTCTAATTAGTGAGGAATTTAGAACTGGGATCTGGCAACCTGAATCAATCAAGGCTGTTACGGGCTGATTTTCCACAAAAATGCTTACATATTGTAGTTGTGCGAACTCATCGCTATTTTGTTTTTCGCTCTCGACTTTCAAAGTATTCGCGTTTATTCTGTTATGGATGTGGCCGTTAGATTCTTTAAGCTTAAAACGCTTCTCACAATCTCTTGCGTAATGAGATGAATCACCGCATTTATATAGCAATTTTTATTTTCTCTTTCAAGATTTTGGGGATAGTTCTCTTCGACTTTAGCTGCAGGATTTAAACTTAATGCTTCATTTTTAGCCGTTTGAAGTTCGATTTCTTTTTCTAATTGCGCTAGCTGTAGTTTCGCGAGCTCAATTTTCTGTTTTTCTAAAGTTACCTCTCTTTCGTTTCGCGATACCCTCTCATCTATACAGTTTTTAATTAAAGTTTTAACGAAATCTGGATCACTTTCAAATGTACTACTCTTCTCAATTTTAGTCTTTAGTTTAGCTATAGTGTCCGTACTCTCCACAGTACCGTCTAGATCTTCAACAACTCTTATGAAATCCTCTTTAAGAGCGTTTTTATACATTTTAGAAAAATATGGAAAGATCCTACCTTTTTTTTTTTAGCTCCCTTGTTGCTCGCACGTACGATGTATCCAATAATTGAAGAAAAACGTTGATTTCACCTCTCTTCGCAGGTAATATCTTGAAATTATTAGCAGGACACCTCTTCGCAGGTGTTTATGGAATAGTTCCAACCTCTACACAGGCGGAATATTCATCGAAAAATTCAACCTCTACACAGGTTGAACGAAGTTTCAAAAAATGGCGGCGCGTCTCTCCACGGACGGCTTTTGTTCACGTTCCAAACTTTGATCAAAATCGAAATTTTTTTTTCGATCCCGGCCTCTACACAGGCGGAGTATACACGAAAAAATTTAACCTCTACACAGGTTGAACGAAGTTTCCAAAATGGCGGAGCGTCTCCTTCACGGACGCTTTTGTTCATTGTCCAGACTTTGGTTCAAAATCGAAATTTTTCGATCCCGGCCGAGCCCCCATAATTTGTGGGAGACAACAAGGGGTCCAAGACGTTTGTCTTTCTTTAACATTTATTTATAAACTAACACAAAAATTAATTAAAAAGGTAGCTATTCTAACAGATAAGTTTCGATGATGGGTTCATGGTAACGCCTGCTCGCGCACCTCTGTTGTTCCTCCTTTTCGCTTTCTCTCTTTCTCTAATTCTTAAAAGTCCACAGGTTTCAGTTCTCATTAGCTGCGCCTGCGCGCGAAGACTGCTTGGCTTTGGCTGCATGCCACATACATATTTTCATAATCATTTTAAATAAGTTTTTCAGCTGTTAAATAATTGTAGAGTATTGCTGTAATAGAATTCCTCTAAATAATGAATAGTTAGAATAGCTCATTAGTTAGAATTTCGCTCAAAAATTTTAAGAACTATTATTTGGAACAAAAGGTACATTTTGATATTTTTAATTGCTGCTCTTGTACAAATGCCAGCTAAATATATTAAAACAGGTGGATAAGGTTGAGCACCATAAAAATTATTTCCAGAGAGTGTTGTATCAAAATTTTGTAAGATTAATGACACCTCTAAATGACTTTCAAAGCACAATTCATCCAAATCAAAGTCTTAAATTGAAGTTGGTTATATGTGTTTGAAACTAAAGTTAGAGTAAAAAGATATTAGTATTGTTGTAGTTTAGTTTTTACTTCATAAAGTTGTTGAATTGATATTAAGTATTCAAAACCTGTAATGTCCTTTATCTTCCAAAATATTTTTCTAATGTATTTGTTTGGATTTTTCCACGAAGAAATTACTGAAATTTTAATTTATTGATTCAAGTTTTTGACATTCCAAGTAAAGCATATGTGGAATGAATAAAAGCAAGATGTTTAAGATCTGAGAATGTATTTTATAAAAGATGAGCAACATAATCAAATGTTGTAGAAGAGTCTGTGCAGCTTTTCATTTCTATTTTAAGAGCTAAGTAATATATTTCATTATAAAAATAGCATTATTAATCACAGGAAATTTTCGTACTTACTGAGTTGATCTTTGTTTGACCTAAATATATTTGCAAATCTACTTTTTTTTATATACTACAGTCCATATGTCTTGAAGCTTTTCTGCACTTAAACATAACACTAATTCTGAAAAAGTTGTAAATGCTTTTTTATCAAATTCTTTCGAAGTAATGTTCTCTTGGATTGATCATTCTGCATGCTCTTTTTCACGTCTTTTGTATCTCATGGTATTCTCAAACAAGATTTCTAAGTTTGAAAACAATATTTTATTCCCAGTTCGTAGTGGCAAAATGTAATTTTAAAGCCTGTGTCTCTTTAATGGAACACATGCTTTCCTCACAATTAAAAACCTGATTAAATTCAAACCTGAAATTTAGAATATATATATATATATATTGCTTAGCATCGGCAGAAAGAATTTATCTGAATTAACAAAATTCCTTTAACACGATTTTTGAATGCATTTTTTTTGTTGGAAATACTAAAACCATTGTATTGCAACAGAAAAACTTATTTTAACCATCCACAAAATTTGAATAAACTTTACTTATCTTTTTAATTATATATATATATATATATATATATATATATATATATATATATATATATATAATGGATTCGCTTTATTCTTCCTTCTTATAGCTGCTATTGTTACGAATTTTGTTTAATGAATGCTTAAAATAGTGTAAATAATTTATATCTGGATGTGTTATACGTTAATATTACATTCTGCTGTATTTATTTTATGTTAAAGCTGTAATATTCGGAAGCAACACCGTTCCTTATAATGGCGATTTAATGGAAACTTGTTGATTGAGTCTCTAGTTGGCATCAGTTTTAGCGACCGTTGTTGGTGACCATGTGGATGCTTCTGGAAATTACTAGAGAAATCTAATATCACAATCTATGACGAAAGCGGAGTTTCTGTGAAGACTATAAATAGGGAGTCGCCCGCCGAAACGTAGTAGTATTGTCTTGACCGTTGAAGAGTCAACCAGCGATTAGTTGAGTAGGACGAGCGAGTGCTTGTGAATAATCTTTAACACACTTGTATTTTAGACACTGCTGGTTGTGTCTGAGCTCCGTAGAAGGGTGAAGGCCTGGGAATTTTGCTGCTGTATAATAACTCAAATAAAATTTGAAGTGCAAAACTTCATTTTTGTGGGCCAGGTAATGAGTTATAATAGCGACAAAATACTTTAACAAAATAATAAGCTAACAAAAATATAACCTTTAAAATAAAAATAAACATTTTATAATTATAAATGTAAAACAACAGAATTTACTCAAAAAATACAATCTAATAAAAATAAATACTAAGGCACAAATCTCGTGAAACGAAGAGTACATAAATCAGTCCTTCAACAAAGACTAAGAAATAAACTAGACCGTAAAATCCGGGGTATAACGCGCAATTTTAACTCAAAAAATAGGATCGAAATTTACGGGTGCGCGTTCAAGTCGAATATAAAAATGAGAGCTTTAAAAATACAAAAAGATGGGGGCATTGAAAAAGATCAGACTCTTTTTTTGCATACATCGAAATACTGTTTCTGTGAAAGAAATAACATTCCTTATGAACTTAAAGGGTTGTTATCCTGAAAATACACCATTTTTTACTAAAGCTTGGAATAATTCTCGAATAAAGGACTTCAAAACATAAAATCATTGTGCACATGCATTTCAGGTCTCTTCGTAAAAAAGGGTGTACGTGTTATACGGCGAATATGTGTTGGGGTACGTTATACGCCGAATTTTACTATAACTATAAAATAACTTTTCTGAGAAGCAAATTTATTAATAGTTTCGGTTAAATCAATTTTTTTCTGAGATTTTGGATTCAATTGAGATGATGGCCAAATCTGAAAGCCTTTCTTGTGTCATATTATTTCTCAAGTAATTTTTAATTTACTGAAACTTTCACCAGAGAAGCTGCAGAAAAAAAAAAAAAAAAAAAACAGGAAAGGTTAAAAAAATTATTAATACTAGAGCGAAATTGGGAAAACAGGGAATAAGATCACTTTTCACTATAATTTCTAATATCTCAGTTGGCTGTTTTTTTACCAGGAAAAATATCTGAATGAAGTTATTTCATTGAAGAGCTGTATACCGTCTACATCTTATTTTGGAATTTCTTTTTCATTTTCTCTTATTGTTCCAGCAATAGGGTTTTTTTTTTCTTTCAAAAGTTCATCTGAAAGTGCATAAGATGTGTACTAGTTGTCTCCTTTAAAGTCACGTTCTTCCCAGATGTTTGTGTCTATACATATAAAACATTTATTTTTTTTTTTCCAACTGTGTCTCCCTCTTCTAAATCTGGACCGATTTCAGTGGAGGAATCATATTTGCTGTTATACTCTTCATAATTTGATTGTTCCTCATCATAATCACGAACAGAATTTCTTCATCCGAAAATACTGTTGTACTATATCTGTTTAATACTGTATCTATTAACTTACTTAAATATCACATTTCTTCATCATAACTACAATAATACGCCATAGCATAAGGAAGATTTAAAACGCGCTCATGCATTCAGAACTGTACGGCGATTCACGCGCAGGGTATGACATACCCGAAGAAGCGGTATCCAAAAATAAATATTTAGAATTTGCCTACAAGCTAAGCCTCCTCACAAAGGATGTGACCTTAAAGTCAGCTACCCGAGAAACTATCCAAAAAAGGTTTAGAAGGAGCATTTAAAAAAGCTAGACGGTGGGTATGACATTAAAGTTTTCTTTTTATTATTGCAAACTAAATTTTTTCCATGAAATATTTAGAAAATGAAAATAATAATCTTAGGCTTTTTCATTTTTTTCCAAACTGTCAAAAAATTACATTTAATCTTTCTTTTAAATTTTCTGACTGAATTCTGAAATTTCTGATTTAATACAAACATATTTTGTTTAATTAATTGTTTGTTTAAAAATATTAGTTTCATTTCTAAAACAAAACGTAGCTTGGCTTCTAGATAACTTATTCAAAATTATTAAAATATCTCCCCCAAAAATAAGCTTTCAAAAATTCTAAGGTTTTTTTAAAAAAAAAAACTAGGAACATAATCACAATACTCTGAATTTGTAGTTTCCTTTTTTAAAGTTTCTAAATATAAGTAAATAAAACATTAATATTATTATCATACTTGTTTGTTTTTCAAATATCTTAATACTTAAGAGACTAAACAGAACAATAAAACATTTCTAGAATAATTTGAAATTTCTAAGATAACTCAAAACTTTTTGACTAAGACCACAATATCACAAAAGAAATCTAAAATTTTTAAACTAAACTTATATCTTAATTACATTAAAAATACTCAAGATTATACAACCTTTCTACTTATTGAATAATTTTTCATATTTCTGTTTTGTTTGAAATCACTCATCTACTTTATAAATTGTGTTTATCATATTTTTATTTCTGTAATGCATTTTACTATCACTTTAATTAAATAGTTTTATACTACTAGAAGCAACTAAAACAATATTACCTGTATTTTTTTCAACATTTATTATTGTTCTGTAAAAATAAACCTTTCATTAAATGCTTTTTATAAGAAATTTCTTCCATAGTTCTGACATTCTTATTGTTGCCTTTTTTAAAGATTTTAAATATTGCTGTAGATTGTTATAGATGAATTTTGATTAACTTTATTAGAAGCATACATGATGCTATACAATACTTTAGAGAAATTATACGATTTTAATATATTTTTATAATTAATTATACACATAACTAATTATAAGGTTGCATTAAATACTCTTTCAAATTCTCTGGGAAAAAGATCTTATTCAAGAAGGTTTCATGCAAATCTCAGTCTTAAAATAGCAATAAATGCAAAAAGAATTTGTGCTTTTCAAATTCAATCTTACAAAATAATGGTTCTCTTAGCTGTCTTAGAGTATATTAGAAAAAGTATGTGTTTATTTCACATGTTACCTCAATAATAAAAAAAAATGTGTGTTTATCTTTAAGTAAACTTAACATACTTTATTTCTTTGAAAATTCTTTTCACATTTTGAAGCAGTTTAAATTAAATATTTAGAAATTATAGATTGGTTCATTTATTACTAAACAAAATTATCGTAATACACACTCACACGTTATGATTACAAACAAAATCATCCAAAATAAATATAACTACGTTTTATTTCAATTTCGAGCTATTGTTAGGACCCTTTTAAGTATGGTAAATAATTAATGAATGTACTCAAAGGCTCATTAGTGTTTTGTATTTTAAATGGACTACTGCCATTTTTGATAAGTGACTAAAGAAATTATTTTTACACGAGAGGCAAATAATATTCTTTCATTTGAATAACAATGCCAATTGAAAATGTTTTAAGAAGATTACGGTACATTCAAGCTACGAAAACATACACTTAAATATGCTAATCAACATGAAAGAATTCTAAGAAACTGTTGACAGTTACTTATATTTATTTATGTAAAACGAAAATAGTAATAGCACAAATGCAACAAAATATTTTTTTTCACTTTATCTTACGCAATGTTAAAATGCCTGGGCATTAAATCTTAAAAATCGAAAAGAGAATTTGAGAGTGAAAATATAGTTACCTTTTTTGTTTAACCGTTTTTGTTCCGATTTTTTCTTGTCTGTATAAGCGCAGGAAGCAAAAAGAAATTAGTTCGGAAGTCAAATTGACACAAAATTTCCTCTTTTTTCTGAGGGTCATTCTGCCCTATTCTTTTCATTCGTCCTTAAGCATGTCATAAATCTTGATCGTGATTGACATCACTTTTGTCCGATGTGTCGAAATTCTTCTTTAGCGAAAAAGTTTTAATAAATGATACAAAATATTTTGTTTGCAATAGCAAAAATACTAGAAAATATATTTTTTTCCATTAACCACATTTGTCTTAGTTCACTTAAATTTTGCACATTTAATAACACAACATTGCATTTTGTTATAACCACAATATGTTTGCTTGATAAACAAAACGTTTCTCATGTATAAATAAATTAAATTACCTAATTTTATTTAAGAAATTGAATTGAAATATAGAAAGGAGTAAAAAACTTCAAATGTTGGCATGCGACTACCTATTAAAAAAGTTATTAGCAGACATAAAATTAAAAAAGTATGACAATTTTCATACACAGAATAAAATTAAGTAATTTTGTTTTTCTGTTGGGAAAACACCCCTTTAATGATGTTTATAAGTAGCAATGCAACACAGCTTGAATCGCCAGACTGAGGTACATTTTTGCAGTCAGCGCGTGTGAATTAACCTGGAGAACACTCCTACAATCAAAGAAAATTGGTTGTGCCAGACCATAACTGCAGGTGGCCGCGGTAGCCGAGTGGTATAGGTATCGGACCGTGGCTTGCCTTGTCACGAGTTCGAGCCCAGTACCACTAAAGACCCGCCGTGTAGGGCAGCGATGCACGTTAAATCTGTCGAGAGCTGAAACGTCCTCCCGTTGGTGTGGTGTGGTAGTTAGGAGAGGGGGGTGCCAGCTCAGGTGTCGTCCACGTCACTTGACCATGGTTCAAAATTACGTGGTCCGTCGCCAAAAGCCCTCGTGTAGCTAAACAGTGCGACGTTAATAATAAATCAAATCAAGACCATAACTGCAGGTCCATTGTATCCGGACGGCAGAAATATTGTAGGCGTTGACCTGGCCTTCTTCTAATAAATATACAGCCCTCACTCACGTGGTGTAACTTTCGTACACCCCTTAACCCCCATGATGCGGAGTTTTTCCTGGATTCTAGGAACCCATAGCCTGAATGACACCAAGTATGGTTTGAAGCCCAAAACCGTACTTTGCAGGGGGGGGGCTAATATTTTCCGTTGCGCCACTGCATTACTGACACTAAGACAGAAACAGCTTTGGTCGGAGAACACAACACATCGCCACTCCTCTCTCCAATGATCTCTAGCGTGACATCCCTGAAGTCACATATATCAATGATTTAGAGCTAATGGTATGAACGTTACAAAGAGCTATTTCTCAATCGCGATTTGATTTGTTACAGTTCACTGTGTCCCTCTGGTGCCGGAAAAAACTAATTTCTGCTGTAAATGCAATACGTTCCCCAGCCATATGGTGAATACTCTGATTTTCTCTGTTAGCGTTGACCCGTACGTGATTGAACCATTGTTTTCTTGATATAGTGCTTTCTCAGGACCACTGCTGCCAAAAATTATGCACAGTGAATACATTCCAAGTCTTTCTGTAATATCGTGGAAAGAAAATCCACATTTTTTAGCTCTATTATACTACCTCTTTCAAACTCAGTGAGCTGTTGATAATGGCTTCTTCGTCATCTTAAAGTCCTTTTGGACTAACTTAAACTCACTACGTCAAATCTCGGAGATAAATATCTCTCACGAACTTTATAGTGCATATTTAAAGTACATTTGATTCACATCCTCCGCGTGGAGCAACCAGCACCACACTTATGCGCCTAACGAGAAATTTGAATCAAGGTCTTTCAGGTGTATAAACACGCCTACCAAATTTTGTCGATATAGCACAAATCCTTTGTGATAGGATAGTTATTTCCATCAAATTTTACTATTGAAATTAAATGAAAAAAAAATGAAATTATGTGTTAAAAAATATTTCTAGTTCAAAGCAAACTGTTTCAAGTAAGTTGAATTTGAGCCTTAATAGCAAGATAAAGGTTTATAAAAGCGGTCCAGGCTGAAATCCGTAATACGAATGAGGAAAAACGACCACAATACCGGAGGCTACTTCCCTTTTAAAACATGGAAAAATCTGAGAATTCACTAATTAAAATGATCGTGAATACCATACTCCGGAGAATAAATGCTACCTATCAGTTATATTCAAAATTTCGTAAATGAATTTGGAAAATGGAACCAGGAGCAACTGATTTATCAGAGTCTCTCGTTTGAAGAGGAAGATAGACAAGCTCGCAGGTAGTAAAAGAAAAAAAAATATTTTTGGTGAAAGAGAGTAAAGAAGTCGGTTATGAATTTTTGAAAGAAGGGAAAATTTCATTGTGACACATTTTAGGTCATACGCGAAAGGGCAAGAGCAGAACTATCCTAAGATCTGAGATTTATCAAACTGTTATAGAATACTTTATTGTATTTTTTACGAGAGATTATAACACACCTGAAATTAAAAAGAAAGCTACACAAAGATTAAAGAAACTTACAAAGACGATATTGAATCTTTCAATTATGACGGTATGAATTGGAACAAGAAATGAAAAGAAAACCAAGATACAATTGAATACCTCACTAGAAATTCATCGAGTTGCAAGAGAAATCCTAATGTAGAATATACTTTTGGAAATATTTTTAACAGTACCAATATATCGTATGCATCAGGTGAAAGATTTTTTACAGTTTTAAAACGTGTTAAAATAATTTAAGAATTATAGGAGAAAAGACAAATCGAACAACATAGCCATATTATATGCAGAACAAAATGATTTGGACTAAATAGATATAGTAAAAATAATTGAATTCGCCAAAGAGAAATCAAGCTGTATAGCAAAACTGTAAGCTCTTAAGTAAGGTTTTTAGTTTTTTTTTTTTATATACAGTTAAGAATTTTTTCTTTAGCCGTTGAGTTTCATTATTAGCAATACATTTTATTTTGAGAATTTAAAGTAAGTGACTTTTTTCACTATTTTAGTTTCTCGACTCTTAAGCCCATGGGCCTAAAACCTTTTACCTCCAGGGGGCCTTAACTATCTTAATTCGCCTCTGGTGTTGTCCAGGGAAGCACAAGCTGTCAGGTGAACAAAATTATAGCCTCTACAAAGACACAGAGGGCAGTCTGGAGTGTCTTTCACATCAACTCGGTGTAGGTGTTGCTGAAGAAAGTCATGACCGGTCAAAGTTCTAAAAATAGCCGAGAAAACTTGTGAAGAAAGACCTATGGAGCAATGTTAAGTAACTTACATTTAAATACTATGAACTACAGTCTTTATATGGTTGCTAAATATATATTTAAACAAGAAAACAAATATGTTAAAGAATTCAAATGTTTCACAACCTCACAATACAAGCAAGGAAATGGCGAAATCCTGTTCAGCTTCTTGCAAATTCAAGTCGGTGGGGCTATCCCTACTATGTTTTTTAATTTCTGCGCCGAGGCCTTGCTGAACAAGGTATCCATTCTAGTATCGCAACATACCTAATCACAGCTGTATTTAGTTTATTCTTCACTAATATTTATTTTTAAAAAATATATATTTATCAGCATTTAGAAATATGCAGAGTGTCCAGCCTTAATGTGACCCAATAGCTAATTCCCAAACCGTTTGGTTTTGAAAAATGTTTTAAAAAAGGCAATGAATGTTTTTGCGTGCTTTTCAAAACAAAAACTCATTTACAAAAAAATTACGAAATTTAAATTTTTATACGGTCCCCAGGTCCTATCACTTATATTTAGGAAAAGATGCAGTACACAAAAACAAAGTAAATACAAAAAGTTTCATTTTATTACGATGAAAACTGGTCGAGTAATGAAACTTTGAAAATATACATTTCATCCATTTTCTCGGCCATTTTTAAGAAGCTAGTAAGGGGTCTTCTCCAAAGTGAAATTAATTAGAACTCTGCCAGGAAACTTTCACTGTTGCTCGTCACTCTTATGTAAATCGTTTTTAAATTTAAAAGTACATACATTACGTTAATAATACCATAATTGAGTACTTAAGAAATAGAATTTATTTTGTGTAAGTGTAAAACATAGACAAAATAAAATATTTTGGACGAAGAAAACATTTCAAAAGCAGTTCCAAAAAAATAGACTTTTGCTGCGGTACTGATCATGGCAAACGTTAAAAATCTATTGTGTAGTCGCCTGCAATTGCATGCAGTCGTATTCCAATATTACGAATTCTAGTACGGGAGAACGAGATGTATATAAATGAAGAACACTGCAAAATGGTACTGTTGTATGGGCAGTGTAATCGAAATAAGAGAGGGGAAGCAAGACTTTATGCCATTAAATTTCCCAGTCGAAAGCATCCATCTTATTGTACAATTGCCCGTGCTGTTCAACGCTTGTATAAAACTGGGAGTTTTCATAGACGTAGTCCCTTGTCTCGTGCCACACCTTCAAGCTTGCGGATACCCGCTGAGGATGTTCTAGAACAGGGGTGCCCAACCTACGGCCCGGGGGCCGCATGTGACCCGCCTTAAATAATTTTGCGGCCCGCGAGATTCTTTATAACTTTACAAAATTCGACTATTTTGTACAATATTTTTGAAGTGATAACTTCTATTGGCACGATTTGTCGGAGAGTGAACTTGAATGAACCTCACACTCGGGAATGTAACGCTTATTTGGCTTTTTTCGGCTTCAGTTGGACATACACACCCCTAAAATGGAAAGGAGGGACGTTTCCTTCGCCACTCTGAAATGCAGTAGTTCCCCCTTAATAGGCCGTAAAAGTAAAGTTCCTTGCTTCAGTCTAAGTGGGCCCCCCTCCACCTCTTTCTAGGGCAGGGGTGGCCAACCCAAATGACCTTGCGGGCCACTTCGGAAAAACTTTACAATCCCACGGGCTGCATATAAAATTATATATCTTTGTTAGATTTGGATCCATTACAAACATTTGTTGGAGTGAAAATTTAAAACAGAATGATGTATTAATATTGTTTTCATTGTTTTTCATGTATACAAACATAGATAGTATAATAATAATAATGCAATGATTAAATAATGCTTAGTTTATTTAATTAGTGAGATATCTGTTTCTCGACTATTTCACTTAATTTTTGCAAGCCGATCTTAATGCATATGTATTTGCTTATCGTAATTGATGTTGCAGATTTTCGTGCATTAAGTTTGAACACGATTTATGTTTGATAAATTTCAATTTAGAAAAAAAAAGATTCGTAGTAACAGAAGCAACGTGATAAAATAATAGCAGTTATGGGATTTGTTTTTACAAAAAAAAAAAACCCTTTTTTAAAAAAAATATTGTACAAAATAGTCGCATTTTGTAAAGTTGTAGAGAATCTCGCGGGCCACCAAACTATTCAAGACAGGACACATGCTGCCGCGGGTTGGGCACTCCTGTTCTAGGGGAATGAAGGCGGAATTCTTTCTAATCTTAGTTGAAGTATGAAAATGAAACGTAATATTTTTAAAAAATAGGCTTAGAAAGAAAAAGAAATCCTACACTAAAATTAAACATAAAATGTAGAAAAAGGACTAATTTTTATAGAACTAAGTAAATAGTATTATTATCCTTAGGAATATATTGTAGTGATCTTCAGAATAAAAGTATATTTTTGTAAGCGAATCGGAAAAGCAATGAACAAATAGTTCTATTAATCACATTACTTAAATATACTCTGAGTCTAAAAAGAAAATTAAAACAGTTAAAAATTTAAAATAACAAGATTAAGTATATAGTTATTAAGAAAAAGTTACATTAAATAATTTAAATAAAAGAAAACAAAATATAATTAAGAAGACTTTCCTTGCAACAGCACAGGATATATTTGTACAAAACTCCCGTGCAATGACAAAAGAGCTAGTATAAGCCAGAGATTATGTGATATAAAAATCTTTTGATTAAATCCCCTTTTTAAAGGTTTTGACCAAGACTCTTCCCAATCAAATACCTGTCATACTATACTTTACTTAAATTAATTCATGGATAGAATTGAATATTGTTAATTTACTACCAAAATTCACAAAGCCGAATCGGGTCTTCTGAACAAATTGCCAATGACTTTAAGTGGAAATTTTAAAGTAGATTTTTCAAAGGACAAATCCAAACCCTTAGTTGATTTTTTAAAATCAAAATTCAATTTAATTATGTCAAATGATCCAAATGAAGCACGGAAAAACGCTTGAAGGAGTTTTTTTTATAGATATTTAAACAAAATTTTCAATCTAAAGGATTTATAACCTATTTCAGCTACCATAAACCCCCATTGTTTTCTTCTTAGAATACAATTAACTCCTAAGTATGATTGTATATTTCGCACAAAAATATTACTTTATGAGTACAGACATATAAATAAATAATTTTATAGGACAATACTAATATCTTGTTTTTTTATTCACCTAACTCCTCAAATAACATTACAAAATTTGAAGTTATCACTTCTAATGTGGGATCATAAGCACACTTTTTGTTGTTGTTGTTTAAAGATGTTTTTTTTGTAAACAAATAATCCCATAACTGTTATTATTTTATCACGTTGCTTCAGTTATTGTGAATCTCTTTTTTTTTCTAAATTGAAATTTATCAAACATAAATCGTGCTCAAACTTAACGCACGAAAATCTGCAAGATCTCAGTTGATATTAAATTTTTTGTTGGACTGTTAGAAAATTGTCCTTACATTCAGAATAATACCTGTTGATCAGTTATATTTATTCAAAGAGAATTTATCCTTTTTGGGGATTTATTTTATTGTAATAAAGGAAAACAGTCTTCCATAGAGGTGTAAACTATATTAATTCTCTTAATTGATTCAACTGATATTACAGGTACTGTTTTTTTAACTTGTAAACAAAATTAGCGTATCTAAAATCCATTTTTAAAAACTAAATAAAATGTTGATCAGAACTGAAACAAGGAAAAAATTTATTTGAGTTTTTTAATCACTTTTGAAAAGAGAGCCAAGTTAATTTTACAAGAAAGTTTAAATTATTTCAAGTTATTTTCATTGAATGTTTAAATGTTTGATATTTCTGGATTTCTTTGTTTCGTTCATTTGTTTGTTGTAATGCAGAAAAAAGAACCATACAACAGTAATAGAACTCAATTTTACAGGAATTGTTTTTGTTAAATATTTTGTACATAAAAACTTGTAATGCCTTTTTGTACAGTATGTATTGAATATATTGAATAGATGTAAGAAAAGGAGTTGTAAGTTTCTATTTTAATTTTAGCTTGTATTTTTTAAATGATTAAAACCTTATATGAGTTATATATATATATATATATATATCGATTTTTTAAACGGTATCTTTATTTGAAATTTGCAGGATGATGGAAACAATTTATAGCTATTCTTAAGAGTGAAAATTGTAATTAAAGTAATGAAAAGCTATATTCTAATAAAGATGAATGTGGGGGGATTGTCATTCTATTTTAACGACAATTTTTTATGCGAAGGTCGTAGTAACTAAAAGTGTTTAGGTTAGAAATATGATTATTTAAAGTAATGGGGAATGTGTTGTGTGGAAGTTTGGTAAAGAAAGTGTCACAAATCTAAGCTTCATTTTTAATAGTTAGAAATAAAAATTTCCCCTTTTCCCTGAAATTGTAACACCCTATTTTGCAGCATAAATTCAGACGGAAATTATACATTTTAGAAATAAAACAAAGGATTTGAACAAGGGTTCCCAACTGTGCAGATTCTGAGCTATTATCTGCATGTGCCATGTCCCATGTATTAATCTGCCAGTGTCTCGATCAGCGTCTGTTAATGCTAGAAGACTAGTCTTTCTCGATACATTTTTTTCTTTTAATTTTGCCCAATTAACCATTGATTTTGATACTTTTTTGTTTTGTTTTTGCTATTGCGAGCTTACTCTGTTTTTATTATTCCAATATATTTTTATTTTGTTCAATTTATCTTAGTTATATGTAACTCTAAATTTATTTTTCTTTTATTTATTTATTTATTTTTTTGTTCTTTTTTACTGTTCTCCTGAGGGTATTGACAAAAGTATAATATAGCACCAGAATTTTTTAAATTAAAAACTCAACGTGTGTATCCTTCACTATTTTTCTCAATATTGAATGCAACCTCGTCCTACTAAATTTGGGATATAAATATGTGTTATGTGTATGTTTCAGTTGCGTTTTTATAGAAGAAAAAGACAGCGATGGTACAGACTGTGCTATTAGAAAGTCAACATATTAGAAATTTCTCTTAATCAGTAAGAGGTTTTCCTGCTGCAAACTTGCAAATATATTTTGGTTTCTTCCTTATTTTGTGTTTTTAATTGTTATATTATCAATTAAGTCAGGGGTGAACAATTGTTTTGGCTTAAGGGCCACATTATGGGAACTTAACTGTGTTTCAAATTTACAAGTTCTGTGACCAATAGCCTTAGTGTTACTTTGAATGCACTGCTAATAAATTAATTCGCATTAATAAAACTCCCAATTCAAAATTATAACTAAAAATACATTACATTGTGTTACTAAAATACATTACTTTGTGTTACTAAAAGACATTACATTGTAAAATACATGTTTGTGTAAAAATAAATGAGGGGTGGGGAGTCAAACAGTCATAACATATTTACAATAAGTTGACGTATGATGTACTGCTTACATGTCTAAAGAATTTCAAAAAATTAAAATATTTCCGTAAACAATTCAAAATATTAGAATATTTGTTAATTGTATAGAGAATAAACTGCGCATGAATGGTGTATCATATGGAAGTTTGTTTGAAAATCTGCTTTAGTTAGCTGGGAGTTAAAAATGGGCTGCACGGGAAAGACAGCATTTGTTACTACACAATGAAGAGTTTAGGGAACAGAATGGTTGGCGAAAAAAGTAATTGCTTTCAAGGAACTGTAAGCGAAATTTTAAGATTATTCGAAAATTCTTGCAAATAAGGGTCGTAAACCGCACTCGGACGCCCCTCAGGGAGCTCGCCTTCTTGAGATGAGTACGGGTGTCACAAACCCGAGGTGCCCTAGTGAGCTTTTCCCAAGGGGTTTACTGTCAATGGTAAACACGGGTTTCATGAACCCGGGGCACCCTAGTGACCCTTCTCTGTTTTCGACCCTCCTTTTTGTCATTCAATTTTTGAAGTTATACTTCTTATTACGTGTTAGGGAAAAAGGATGACGGTTAATTTTTACGATGCGCGCTCACACCGTCATGGAGTGGCCGCGGTAGCCGAGTGGTATAGGTATCGGACTGTGGCTTGCTTTGTCACGGGTTCGAGCCCAGTACCACTAAAGACCCGCCGTGTAGGGCAGCGATGCACGTTAAATCTGTCGAGAGCTGAAACGTCCTCCCGTTGGTGTGGTGTGGTAGTTAGGAGAGGGGGGTGCCAGCTCAGGTGTCGTCCACGTCACTTGACCATGGTTCAAAATTACGTGGTCCGTCGCCAAAAGCCCTCGTGTAGCTGAACAGTGCGACGTTAATATTCAATCAATCAATCACACCGTCATGGATGTGACGCAAACCCATCACGACACCGATGCGCGCGCACACCGTTGTCTAATATTTTAACATGCCACTTTTTTAGTGCTAGGGGACTGATATTTGGGGGATCGTAATAACTATTGTTATAAACCATATCTGCTGGGACGCTCCCCTACAGCTTTTTGAACAGTATTTCGGCACCCGAGCCTCACAGTCCTTTGGGACCTGGCTCATTCAATCCCTTTCTAGCTGCTCTTCCAGTTATTATAATTTCATGCTCATAGGGCTATTTCTTCGATATAGTTTTTAATTGTTTTAAACTTTTTAAATTTGTTTAAAATCACAATATCTTGGCTCCTGTTTGAGTCTCGGACTTGAGATTTGAACCAACTGTTCCACTCTTCGAGACCCATCCATTATACTTCACTCCCATTGTGTAGGCATGGGGAGGGTTTAAGCACTAAAATATGCTCCCATGTTAATCCTATGGGGTCCGGAAAAAATTTCACCACCTAAGGAATTGAGCTTGGGACTTGATTTTTGGAGGTCCGCCATATTTTCGTATTAGCGTGAGCTTTACGTGGAATTGGCCAACTCCGGTGCTCCCCCCCTACAGGGCTTCCCCAGTAATAACTCGAATCCTATGCCACCTTGATCGACCACACCGGCTTGATTCGATTGTTCTCTCCATGAGCATCCTAGATATAATTTTTCAGGACCAAAGCCTCATTTTTTCACCTATATTTAACATTTAAAAATTATTTTAAATTTTTGAAGTTAACTTCTTATAGCACGGTAGGGAGAAATTTCCGTTACGCGTTACCAGTTACGGTTAGCGTTGAACGTAAGGTAGAAATGAATGAAGTTCCGAATTTTCCTCCCGTTTTAAAAAACGCCATCTAATGCATACTATCTATCTCAGACAAAAAAATAATTACAGAATCCGAAAGATTATTTTTTTCGACACGATATGGTATATTTTTTTAACAAAATAATGATATTTTCTAATTTTTACGATTTCTTTTAAAATGAGTCAAAATTGATACGCTTTTATAAAAAGGGTTTCTAAATCATTCCCTTTAAGTTTTGTTTCGAGTTAATGAATTGATATTTTATTCTAAACAAGTTCATGCTCTTCTCTTTTAGAATCAGTCATAAAAAAAAATGACGAAATCTTTTTTTTTGCGATTTTTCAAAAAATACTCAAAATTTTAATTAAATATTTAATAACTTCATTATTTATAAAAATAATCTAACGAAACTTTTTTTCCATATGTAGAATAGCATTATCCATAATCTGTTCAAAGATTGAAAATATAGATTAAAAATTACGGCTTTTAAAATTTCATGGTGTTTTTTTCGTCTATTAGCCCTGAGCTAGCACCTCCCCCCCTCTCTTCATTCAACAGTAGCTTTAACAAGCCTTTCCTCTTTTAGCTTTGCGATACATATTTTGTTTTGTTTTTACGTTACCTAGAAGTTAAATTAAAATCAATTTTATGAATTTAAAAAAAATCGGAAGTGAGTCTTTAATCTACCCTAAGTAAGCATTTAAGTGGTTCAAAATCTGTCAAAAATTAGTTTAAGAAGAGTTTGTTGGATATACAGTTTTAAAATTCTCTTAAGGAAATAACACAAACAATCTATTGTTTTAAAATTTAGTGGCAACACAACATTTCTTCCAATAGTTTGGCAATAAAAGATTGTGTTTACTAAATTTTTTCAATCGAATGGAATTTCTAAATCCAGTTTAAGAAGTGAGTTTTTAAATCATATACATACTTTGGTGGAATTAATTTAATTGTTGTGAAAATGTTATATAGTGCTTCATTAATTTGTATTTTAAGACTACAGTGGGCAGTAAAATTTTTTACAAACATGCCCCAAATTTTTACTGGCTCTATGTAACTTAGAACTAAAATCATATTAAAAAATTGGTGAGAAAAAAATGAATATAGTTTTTAAAAAATTTAAATTTTGATTTTTTTTTAAATTTCATACTTTTACCTGATTTAACTTCTTTAAGCAATTCTTTACAAATGTATGCATGCAATGTAATGTTTTATATGATAATTTACAAAATATGGGTAAACACAAATTTTTATTTAAAAATTAACAATTTTAATGATTTCCTATACATAAAAAACTTTAATTTCTTCTTTCCCCCTATCACTATTATTACAATGCATCCAAGAATTTATATCTATACATTAGATGAATACTTCTGGAAAGTTTGTTTTGTTATAATTCGACAAAAATTGCAACGCATGGAAAATTTTGCATTTTGTTTCGAGGCAAACTTTTGATTTTGAGAAAAACATCTTTTTTCATTTTAAGGGAAATTAACTTATTTTTTTAAAAATAAAAATTAAAGATATGAATATAAACTTGAAATTGAAAAACACTAATATCATACAAATATAAGATAGATGCAGAATATATGTATAAGATTCCGCAATATTAATTGTAACAGTCACATTTACACATAATATATATAAGTGATAAAAATTGTGAAGTAAGGAAGAACACACATTCTAATAATATCTAAAGTAAATTAGCAGAATGTATTTCATTATGATTTCATCAACCAGATAGTATATTATGTATTTCATTAATCACAATGAGTAAAAATAAAGTATTTTTCAATGGGATTAAATTATAAAAATTCAACATTTTTGAGGAAAATTTTTAATTTTTAGAAAAACAGCTATTTTTATTCTCAAGGAAAATAACCTAGTTTTTTAAAAAACAATTAAAGACATAAATATAAATTTGGAAAAACACTAAAATCAGCCAAAGAAATTAACTTCGAACGCGTGTTCACACTGATACACACTTTCTTTTTTATTTTAATTATTTTAAAATGACCATAACTCGGGGGCTCTTCAGGCGGATGTCTTAATTTTCTCATGAACGATTCTTCCCACCGAGACATTCAATATGAGGTCTCAGGTGTCACATTCGGTTCACCTCATCTCCAGATATAGTCTGCTGAAAACCCCCCATGTTAGTGGTCCTATTGTCCCTGTGCGGGGTGCTTAAATTTATTTAAATCGTGCTTATCTCTGGTTTGGCTGGTCCAATTGACTTAAGGTTAGTATCGTTCAACTCTGCTTGTGACAGCCTATCGTCCTTGTCCCAGCTTGCCCCGCTCAAGATTTTTAGAAAGATTTTAATCTAGTTATGCCAAAGAAATATAACTTCGTACGTTATTACATAAGTACACACGCATTTTTTCTCCTTTCTTTTCCGGTCTAGATCACAGATACGTAAATTATGTTTATACATTGATAACAATCATCAATTTATTTATTAAGATTAGATTACTTTTTTTTATAGTAATATCATATTTTGGAGTTTCATTTTGTGTTGTGTGTTAAACTAGTTTCATTTTTACTTAATTTTTTCCCTATTACTTCGATTATTTGTATTGCTTATTTGTTTTCTTTACTAACATCGTTGGTTTCCCAACCCGCATGTTTGCCGTGTTCGGCGTCCCTTCAGGAGGAAAAGGGTGTCCTGGGGATACCTTTGCGTTCCCTTCGGCCCCCACTGCGCTGTAGATGGGACACAGGAGTGAGCCCGCTCCTGTCAATCGGCTGGTGATAGTCGATTCGGTTTGCTGTAGGGTTAGTGCTGCGTATAAAGGGTTGACCCGTTGGATCCTCGCCCTGATGCTGTAGCCATATATTCTGGGTGTACAGGTAAGCGCCGTGCCTGGCGTCACAGTTGCCAAATCATCTACTTCAACTCAGACACACCTCTTACCATCTACATCTTCTGTCGCAGTTACACGTCATCAGAATCTCAACCATCTATTCCTTTAATACAGTGCTTCTCAAACTTTCAATACTGGCACCCCCTTTTCAATCGCAATTTTTATCACGCCCTCCTTAAAGATTAATAATGTACTGAATGCAATAATAATGCACTTTGACGCTAAAGCAGCAATCTTTATTATAAACCGTACAAATTCATGACATAAGTATATTAAATTGTGTGTATGTTACTTTTAAGCAAATAAATAAATAAATAAGTAATAGGATAATTATTGTTATTTTTCCTTTCTATAATTTTTAAATTGGAACATATATTGCAAAATGCAGTGGTTGCTTAGAAGACAAAATATAGATATCAGCTAAATATAGAAAAATAAATCAGAGGGTCAATTTTTAATCATAAGCATTCCTTTGAAAAACATTGTTCTGTAAGACAAGCCCATGGAAGTCGCTAATACTTATTAAACTTGTTCCTAATTTAGCATTAATTAATTAGTTATAAAATACTCTGTGCAGCACTGATGCATTAAAAGTGTACCGTCTGAAGTACCCGCTCTTTGCACGAGTTCGTTTATAAGAGAAAAAAACATTGATGTAATCGCTGAATTGTAAGGAGAAGCCAAGTGCGCGACAATGTTTACAAAAATGTAAAATGATTTTTTTAAATGATTGCTCAAATTATAATTAATTTTAAGCAAACTGTAATCTTAAGCTTCACAGAATTAGCATTTAGAATTGATGTTGAATAATGAACAATAAAAAAAATTTTGATGAAGAATAATTGTATTATTTTTAATATTTAAAGTGAAAAGACTTCAACATGTTTTAACCTTGGAGTAGGCACGCACTCGATACTAATGGTCGAGCAGGGTTATTGAGTCACCTCAGTCCTTTTTTTATAATTATTTTTATAGTACACAATAAAAATCGTAATTCCAGTGAATAATTTAATTAAGAGAACATATACTCGCCTACTTTGAAGGACACAGAAAATATTTCGGAAAAAAAGTTATCACACCGGGAACTCAGTCAAAACAAGTACCTTAAGATTGTAAAAAATTATTTGTCACTCCCAAAACAGAGGGAGATATGTGACAAATATATTTTAGTTCACGTTAAGACTGTCAAACAGGAGGATAGTGTCAGGGCCATTGGTAACAATTAAACCGTTTTGCCAGAATTACCGATTTCGTGTACTCTGTGCTCGGTTTGACCGCTCCCGGATTAAAAGTGTATTTATTACAATATGGATGTTCTAAAAAATTATGTAAAATGTTTTTCATTATGTTTTATATGTTTGGGAATACTCATAAAAATAAATCTTGGCCTAGTAATCCTTCAAAGTGCTCTCTGTGCTTTTCCAAAAATCATAAAAATATTTTACAAGGAAAAAAGCGCAGCAGAAATAGTTTATTTACAACTTCCCTAAATGAAAAAAAAACAAATACATAAGACAAGGACGTAACTAACCATACAAGTAAGTTCGAAGGTCAAACCGCAGCAAATACATTCTGCTGCCTACAGTTGATGGCAATAATACAACAGTGATAAATTTTTTATCTTCCTAAAATTTTTTTTTTGATTATGGGTCTGGGTTTTTTTTTCTGAAAGAGTAGCATTTTCGGTTTGAAAAGAAAAAATAATAAAAAAAATCTCTCATCATGGGATTACAACAAATCAAATAAAATGTTTTTTATTTGGTTATAGTATCAAAGATAACTAATGAGGTTTTGAAGTAGAAGCTTTTATTTTTGATGACGTAGTATCGCAGATGATATATAAAAATTATATCAGTGTAAATGTGTATTTTTATTATGTCAGAAAGTGTTTTGTTTTACTTCATTCCAGTAAAAAAAATTTTTTAATCTTTTATTTTTGATATGCCTTGTAGGTTTATCGCGCCCTCCCAGGGGGCGCTCCCCACAGTTTGAGAAACACTGCTTTAATAGATACTGCTCCCGCCACATCTAGTATTCTATGTACCTCTGTTAGATCATCCAATAAAGATCTTTCTTCATCCACAGTACCAATGTTTTCAACTTTACCACCTAAAACAAGCCCTGTTCTTGAAACTATCACTACATCCAATACCATACCTTCTACATCCCAGGCTCCGAAAAGAAAAACTGTCAAAAACTCGCAAGAAAAAGTATTCAAACAAAAGTATAATCCCATACCCACTTACTCACTCACTTAAATCAAAAATAAAAATACAGATGGTGCCTCACAAACCCAGAACGAATACACCTTTACAGGAAACATAAGATGAGGACATGTTAGTATATGATGTTGAGGAGGAAGTAGTGAAATATCGCTATTTAACCCCGACCAGAAATAGAAAGTGACATTTTTCAATCACATATTTAATGGACTTGGTGGGGAAATTCCCCACCAAAATCTATTTACTTTTATATTTTTAAAACTGACTTTTTATACAATTTGAGAAATTTTACATTTTATTATTAAAACTGTTTTTATAAAACTATTGAACAATTTTATACTTTGAATATTTGATAAGTTGTTTGGCGCAGCTTAGCTAAAATTGGCTCTTGTACCATATAAACCCCAACACTCACTCACCCGAAATAAGACGATAGAATACTGAAATGTTCACGGAGTCTTAAGTTTATAAGTAGAAAAAGGTGACGCGAACAATTAAGTTGATGCGTCTGAAAATCTTATCACACTGCATGAACTTGATTTTCAACCAAGTATATCCAAGATTGATGTGAGATGTGCATCGTGATTTAGAGGAGTATAAGTGCTGAACACACAAAGACACACAAGAAGGAAAACTCCGAACTGGTTTACTTGGAGGTAATTATTGTTTGATTCCATCATAGGAAGATCTGTTTAAGAATGACTGCAAAACTGCATCTTACCTGAGTCGGAGGTCACCTCACCTTGGTTTGAGAACAATTAATTCCTTGACTAATATATTCAGCCGATGTATACCCCATTTATTTTCTATCAGTTTGCCTCTGATAGCAACCTTAATAAATTAGAAAGGGTACAATTTTCTGCAGTCAGAGTCATCTCTGGTAGCCACAATAGCTGTCCGTGCGATATTGTATTGTATGAAGCAAACTTGCAATCTCTTAGATTACGAAGCAGATACTTATTGGCTAAGTACTTTGCCAAGATCATCAGTTACAGTCACCAGCACAGAGCCTTTAGTTATGTGCGCAATTGGAACAACAATCGTCGCCTTAAGAGAAGCCAGCTTATCTATGCTGAAAGCGAGGGATAGCTATATAATGAAGTAGAATATGTCTCATTGGCCTGCTGTACGGATGTTGCTGCGTCGTTCTATGAACGGTTGTTTTTAAAACCGAATGAGCTTCGTACACTAACAAGGGCACATAATATACAGAGTATCTTAGGCAGCTTGCTTTGGAGACTATTCATAAAATTCCGTGTGTTGTGTTATCGATCTATACTGACGGAAGCATGGATGAAGGCACTGTCTCGAGTAGTGGAATTTTCATCAAAAAGAGGAATGGTATTAGAATCTGCATGAGAAATCCTGACTATCGCTGTCTTTCGGACAGAAATTTTAGCTATTTAGGAGGCTGAACTTTAGCATTACTGAGAGTGTCAATGTAAATATTTGGCAACTGAGTGATTGCAAAATCTCTATTCAGCATCTGTCTGAACGGCGAGAGAACGACAACGAGTATTGTCCAGCTTTTAAATTGCTTGAGTGCAAATTTTATCTTTTTCAGTGGGTACCGTCGCACGTGAATGTCTGCGGGAATGAGATTGTAGATGGGCTGGCCCGTGAGGGCCGCCTTACTTTTTCAGAAATAGCTACCCGAGTCAAACAAGATATCAGTTCCTCTTGGAGACAGACCCCGTACATAAGTAGTATGAAGGAAACCGTCCTTTTGCTTATTTGATTAGAACAAGCAGTAGGTGAGATTAAACAATTCTTGCTAGTCTTCGTAGTGGACATATTCGAGCTGAACGGCATGTGGCGGGTCTTAAAGTTTACCCTCCTTGTCTTAATTGTGACCCAAGCCACTCCTGACTACATCTTGACTTGTACTAGTTGCCATAAAAGCCAGCTGCTCTGAAGTCCTGTTACAATTTTTGATTATTTAAAAACACATGGTTCATGGACTTGATCTAGAGGTTTCTTTCTATTAAGTGGGATAAGAAACAATAACATACCCCATTTTGAATCTATGGGTGTCTAAATGAATAAACACCTTCAATCAATTCGTGAAAAGCGTGAAATCTATTTGGCCAACAATCAGCTGAGATAAAAAAAAAATGCATTGTATGCCAAATCATAAACGTGACATTGAATTTATAAAAACCAAGACAAATGTTTTTTAAATTCTCAAGCATTCATTTCTAGTGAATGAAATTCAAATCTCAAATCAATCATTGCTTTTTGATTATTATTATATTTGAATTGTGGCTAAGTTTTTTCTCTATAACACAAATAATAAATTACACCCCCGATGACTGAGAGCTCACTGCATTGAGTGTGTGTGAAACGGCCATCTCATATTGATTGACTTTTTGTGTAAAATTTGGTGCTAAAATAATGATTTCATCAAAAAAAAATTTTGGGACAGAAAGTTTTCCTATTTAACTAAAGAAAATTCCGAAAAATACGAATATTTTCTAACGATAAATGTATGGGCTGCTTTGGGAGAATTTAATATTGCTATTAAATATTTTATGGTAATATTTTATTAATATCTTAGTTCATAATATGGACCCCCAAAATATATATATATATATTGATCTTCCTCATAGCTGCTATGGACCTCGGTTAAGAAGCAGTAAATGGATTTCGAATTCATTTGCTTACATAATTTTTGTAAGTATGTCAGACATTGTTTGGGGAAAGGCAGATTTTATTGTAGTGAAGACGGATGGAATTATTTGTCAAGATTAAATCCATTACCACCAGGCTCACGTATACCATGAAGATTGCTCCCGTATGCAGAAATTAAACACTTTTAACGATCTTAAGTTTTTATTTCAATTCGAATGTGCCTTGTGATTTTATTTTTTTCTTATTTTCGAAACATATTTTTATTGATTAAGTAACTTTTTCTGAAAGCAATCGTTTAATAGTAACGTGTCAACTTGATGAAATGAAACAAAAAAACGTCGAGTGGCAAACATACGACTCAATTTCCCAGCTCATTCGATTTCTTTACGAAACCGGTTTATTTTTGTTTTTATCTTATTCGGGATGGAAATAATCAGATAATTAGTTGCTCTTAAACAGCTGGCTTGTTTTTCGCGATGGAGTCCACTTCATTGTCCGGGACGTCGAAGAGAATGCATTGATAAGTAATTCGGGTGATGACTCCTTTTCCGTCCGCGTCTTGGAACCACATTTTCTGGAATCCTGCTTTCGAATCACAGTTGACCAGGAGGTCATTATACTTCTCGCTGGATTCATTGAAGATTTTCACAACGCGATCCGAGTCTTTGATGGGGCAGCAATGGAGCACAATGGCTGGAATGTGGGCATCCATCACACACAACTTAAACTCTGCAATCGGAAAAAAAATATTTTTGGTGTGAAACACATATCAGTCTCCTAATTATGTGATATAATACTAAAACTTTGGAACGTATGGAAAATGAAACGAGATGTGAATGATGCATGGCGGTTTGACCAAAATCGTCTGAATTGATTGAATATTAACGTCGCACTGTTCAGCTACACGAGGGCTTTTGGCGACGGACCACGTAATTTTGAACTATGGTCAAGTGACGTGGACGACACCTGAGCTGGCACCCCCCTCTCCTAACTACCACACCACACCAACGGGAGGACGTTTCAGCTCTCGACAGATTTAACGTGCATCGCTGCCCTACACGGCGGGTCTTTAGTGGTACTGGGCTCGAACCCGTGACAAAGCAAGCCACGGTCCAATACCTATACCACTCGGCTACCGCGGCCCAAAATCGTCTCAAAACCTACGCACTAATTCAGATTTATAAGAAATCAAGTCAATAAAGACCGTGATGGGCAAGATTTTGTAGGTGCGAGCTAAATGTCTAAAAAAATTGTCCAAATTAAAATTTGTTTAACATCACTGCGATAAAGGAAACTGTAAGTATAATTTCTTTTTCAATATTTAAAAATTTAAATAAAAAAACAAGTATATCTCTTAATAACGGTATTCATACTTATTTAGGCGAATTACATTTTTTGGTTATGTAAAAGTTTTTTAAAAAATTTGTAAATAATTTTTGAAAACTGTATTGGGCACGACATATGCAGGGAAAAAAAAAGGATTGATATTTTACCAGCGTTGCTCTTCGAATCAACGCCAAGAGCTTTTGGCAGTGAACCTCATAATATTGAATGACGGTCAAGTGGTGAGGACGACCATTTGAGCTGACTTCCTCTCCAAATTTCCACATCATGCAAACATAAGGACTTTGAGTGTCTACAGATGGAACGTACATCAGCTGCATGGCGATTCTTTAGCGGCATCTGGGCTCAAACCTACCACTCCACCAGTGATGAGCGCATGGAGGGATTCCTCTTCTCCGTTTTCACGACCAATTTTTAGACAAATTTCATTAGTACTTCAAAGATTTGGTGGAGATATATAATATGAGATTGGAATCTCAAAATAATTTTCATTTTTGAAGGTCAGTGGAATTTTTTTAAAAGAGCAATGCAAAGCGAATTGTTTACTGCTACATGACGGTAGCCCAGTGTTTATTGCTAATCGTGGCACTTATTACTGAAACAAAAATTGAAAATTTTAACCAGCTGGGGTTTTATTTAATTATTTTTATTTTAACGTTAATATGGGTTGAATTTTGTTCTCACATTGTGTTATGCCTCAGATTCAAAAAAGATTTTTTTTTATGTCTGTTACAGGTTAACTTCGCCACTTTGTTAGTGTGGGGGGGGGGGATCAGTTTTTTGAAAACAGGGAAAACGGGTCACTGGTTTTATTCGTGACGCTCACTCTAACCATCTAAGAAAAATTTCTTTTGAACGTTGTACTGTTATAAAACCGCTCTTCCTAAAGGAACCATGATTTATATGTTAATGAGAGTTACTATATATAAAGTCAAGTGAAGTAGATAGAGTTTGGCAATTATTGTCCCGCTGAAACTAAACTGTTAGTGATTGAATAGTAGAAGCTATATCGGGGAGTTTAAGTACCGGTTGATTCAAAAATAGTATGACCAACTTCAGAGTATCATAACTTTTTTCGAATTAAGTTATTTACATGAAATATTCCATGTGGTTTCCTTTGGCATAATACATTTTGCGTCAACGTTTTCGCCAAGCCCAAAAGGCTTTTTGATCATTTGGGGGTATCTTCCAGCTTTCTCTTTGACAGCCTTTTGAAGCACTTGGAGAGTTCTTACTTTATGTCTGTTTAATTGTTCTTAAGTATCCCCATAAGAAACTGTGACGGGCTCACGCGTCTTTTCTGTAACATGTCCTTTGGTTTCCTTGGAGCCAGAATTAATGGCAACTCTTTTCCAACCAAATCCAAGAAGTGAAGCGTGAAGGAAAGATGCAAATTAGGAACCTTTTAAATATCAGAACTTAGAGTAAGCTGGGTGGCAATTTGAGGAATGTAAAGATAATCCGTGGTTCAAGCGTGAAGAGGTTTTGGAAAACGTTAAGTACAGCAAACAGAAATTATACGTGATAGAAAGCCCTTAAGTCAAGGTGCATACCATTGCACTCCAGTAAATATGCAACTTCATCAAGGATTATAGTGATCGCGCTACTTTAGTCTACATTAAAGGTAGAAGTGACTGTTAAATATTCGGATCTGTGATAGTCGGGGAATAGAGCTTAGGCGAGTTAGTATTGATAGTGGTCTGGGTTACGTTATTTCAGTATTATGTAAATTGTGTGTTTAGCCACCGTAGATTCTCTCACATGTATTATTATCTAATTTGTTAAACGTTTAAATTAAAGTTCTTAATAAAGTCATATTAAGATTATGTCTGCTTCTAGTTCTTCCGTTAATCCTACACCTCTAGCTCACGCTGATAATCAAAGAGAAGGGCACCCGAGGGGGGCATCTTCACATTGGCGCCCAAAGAGATTTAATTTATGTGACCCCGAGGTAAGAAGCGTGAATGGCTTTAATGTTTTACCAGAAGTGTACTTTTCCGGGTCCGAGAACATTCAGGAATTTTTAGAGGGTATTGACAATCAAATATGATTACTTGAGATACCCAGTGATTTGTCATGTGCTTATTTGAAAGGTTATCTCCTGGGGAGGGCCCAAGATTGGTATCAGATATTCGGATCATTGTTAGTGTAGAATACCGCCACGGACTTTGCGCAGTTAAAAGCAGTGTTGTCGAAAGTATTCCCTGCCATACGCAATAAGAAAGATTTAGAGATTAAGTTTTACGTGTCCCAGCAGAGAAGGGACCAGGAACCAACGGATTGTGTTTATGATTTATTAAAATTGAATAAAAAACTAAAACTGGGGTTGTCAGAGGATGCCCTTGTAGATCATATTTTCGTTAGACTTGAACCACAAGTCCAGGATTATGTGGAGGTTCGAAATCGGCAAAACACGGTCCAATTGTTGGAGGTCTTATCTAAGTTTGAGGAAAGATATTCATACAAAGCAATGCGGGGTTCGGGGAATAGTGATAATGTGGAAAGACGAGGTTCGAATGAGAGTAGGATGTCTCATGCTGATGATAGTCGAAGAAATTGGAGAATTTCGGAAGTTGTGCGTAGACCGAGTAATGGCAGAAATGTGATTATAGGGGTAACTACGAGAATGACCGTCAAGGAAATCAGTGGTTCGACAGCAGAAATAGATTTCAGAAGGATGAGCGAAGATTTAACGATAGGGGATACCAATTTAGAAATGGGGGTCAAAAAGACTATTTTAGTAGAGGGGACCACAGAAATAGAGGTTCGAGTGAGAATTTTAGTCGAGGCGATAGGAGGCAAAGGGGACGATAGAATGTTTTGAAATGTAGTGATGTTCAAAGTGATCAGAATCAGTGGGCAGACGAGGTACCGATTAAACTTTCTGCAATATGCATGCCTCCAGTGGAACTTCCATATGTCCCTATTTTGTTAAATGATACATATACGAAAGCGTTATGGGACACGGGAGCGGAGAAGTCATTTATATCGGAGAAGATATACACAAAATATTTTTTTATAAGCAAGTAAAAAATTCGCGTGCTCAGGTGATCACGGCACAGGGAGTTAAATGTGAAAATGTAGGATTTGTGGAATTGAATGTTCGAATTAGGGAGTTTGAAAAGCCTTGGCTGTTTCATGTGTTGGCAGATTTGGAATACCCTTGTATTCTCGGGTGGGATTTTATAAGTAGATCAAAGATTATTTTGGACTTTGATCGGAAATAGTTGGTGATTCCTGATTCACAAATTGATACGGTGGTTAAAACGATTGAGGAAGGAAAATAGAAATAGATCTCTCTAAGACAAGGTTGGAGGAAAAACAGAAGCAGGAATGCGGAATTTGTTTAATAGTTTTCAGGGATTATTTTCAGATAAACCGGGGCTTACACATGTATTCTATCATGAAATTGACACGGGAAAGCCACCTGTTGTTTCTCATCCGTACCTTTACGACATGGTAAAACAAGCGATACTCGATTATCATGTAGAAAAAATGTTGAAAGAGGGAACCATAATTCCGATTCAATCCCCGTACGCGTCACCAGTTGTGTTATGTAGAAAAAATAATGGGTTACCGCCGGATAATCCGGAAGCGTATAGATTTGCTGTCGACTATTGTAAACTTAATTCAACTGGCAGTAAACCCCAGTGATATGGTTAAGACCGCGTTCGTCACGAAGAATAGCACTTACGCATTTCGGCGTATGCCATTTGGCTTGTCAGGGGTGGCTCCCAATTTTCAAAAAGCAATAGATATCATTCTAAAACCGGTGATAGTAAAGTTAGTGAATGCTTATATGGATGACGTCATAACATTCACTCAACATATTGAACATTTAGGGGAAGTTTTTCCATTATTACAAGATGCAGGGTTAACCTTAAACAAAGACAAATGCAAATTTGGTTGTGGTGAATTGAAATATTTAAGTTTAATTATTAATAAGGAGGGAATTAAAATGGATGATACAAAAGTTCGAGCTATAGTTGAGATGAAACCACCACGAAATTCTAAGGAGGTGTCCAATTTTTTAGGTATCTCCCAGTGGTACGCAAAATTTATTAAAAATTATGTTGATCTTTGCAAACCCCCTTACAATCTTAAATGAAAACTAAAGAAATTTTGTTGGTCAATAGAGGCACAGAAGGCATTCGATGCCGTGAAAGCAGCCATAACGAAAGCGCCAGTTTCAAAATTGCCGGATTTCAAAAAGCCTTCCTAGTTATTTACGGATGCAAGTTCAATAGGTGTAGGAGCGGTTTTAAATCAGGATCAGAGACCAGTAATGTTTGCTTCTCGCACGCTTAGTAATGCGGAGAGGAATTACACTGTAACAGAGAGGGAGTGTGTGTTTAGCAGTAGTTTTTGGGATCTGAATAAATTCAGAACATATTTATACTCACTGCTGATTAAAGTTATCACGGATCAGGCTGCATTGACGCGCGTTTAACACATGGTAAAAATTTGTCAAGTAGAATGATCAGATGGGTATTAAAATTAGCAGAATTTAATATAGAATGGGAACATCTTCTTGTGTAAATCAAAATGCGGTGGCTGACGTTTTGTCGAGGAACCCAATTGAAAGTATAATAGGAGAGAAAGTTAATTGTGCAATAATCTGGGATTTAGTACTTTCGTCACGAGAACAGTTAACTGAAGAGCAAAGAAAAGACCCGGCATTAGGTCATATCTATAGATATCAAAAAACGCAGAAGATAGCTCAGTTAATGCGACAATATGTGAGAATTGGTCCCGCGATTTCAGGTTAATCGAGGGCTTGCTGTTTTATGCGAAATATGCAACGTCATTAGGTGAAATGCGCGCATATATTCCAAAGTCTTTAAGGAATGAAATAATGAGAGAATTTTACGACAAGCCCATAGCAGGTCATTTTGGATGCTTTAAGACTTACCATAAAATATGGGACGTTTGTTATTTCCCGTATATGAGAAAATTTATTGATCAATGTGTCTCTACAAGCCACATGTGCCAAGTTAATTATAAAAACGCACTACCAGCTGGTTGAATAATTCCGATTATTTCAAATTATCCAAATGAGATAGTTACATTAGATTTGTTAGGTCCGTACCCGACATCGAGAGTAAGACGTAACCGATATGTATTAGTAACTAAGGATCATTTCAGCAAGTGGGCTGAAATCATACCCCATAAAAAGGTCTTAGCTCGAGTATTAGCGGATAATTTTTTTGATAATTATACATCTCGTTTTGGAGCTCCATTAAAATTAACAAGTGATAATGGTCAACAATTCATATCCGATATTTTATGCATTTAAATGATAGATTAGGCATAAGGCATGTGAAGACTTGTATAAAGACCGCAGGCAAATAGAACCAAACGCGTGAATCGCGATCTTGTGTAAATGATTGCAAATTATGTGAATGGTCAACATGATACATGGGACCACAGTTCTTTCGTGAGTTTGCTTATGCTATTCGTACAGCAGTGAATGAAACGACGGGAAAAACCCCTGCAGAATTATTTTTAGGTCGAAAGTTGATTACCCCTTTTCAGAAATTAGTGATGGTATCGGACGGAACTGAATTTGTAGTACGAGATATTGAGAGATTGTTTGGTGAAGCTAGACGAAACATGAACAATGGGAGAAGCATTATAATAAACGCAGGCGTGATGTACAAATTAAGGTGAATGACTGGGTCTTGATAAAAACACATCCTTTAAATTCAGCAACAAAGAAAGCGGTAGCTAAATTTAAATCAAAATTTGAAGGTCCGTATAGAGTGTTAGAAGTAAAAAATAATAATATAGTGATATGGAGGTCGGGAAAAAGTTTAATAGTCAATGTCGATCAAGTTAGAATATATCGTATTAGAAAATGTGACGAGATGGAGATAAGAACTGGTAGTTCGGAAAGCAATAGTTCACGCCATAAATCGAGTAGTTTAGAAAGTAAACAATGGAGATCAAATGAGTCGCAGTATGGTAGGAAGAAGGGGAAGAGGAAAAAGGGATAAGTTTTAAGAAAGCTCACGGTGAGAGATACACAGGTAAGACCTAAAAACGCAGACCACTTATGAGATCACCACCTAGCTATTGGTCTGAACCCAGTAGAAAGATTAAAAGGAGTAAGAAAGAGACTATAGGGTATAAACGATCACGTGAATCTGGGTCGGGAGGACCAGAAAGGAAGATTCAGAAGGGTTCAGAACATAGAGTACCCAAAAGAGCAATGTCGTCGAACTATACTAATAGTGTTTTGCCAAAAGTTAGAAAGAGAGACCGAACAAAAAAATTAATGCCCAGCACTAGCGGCTACAACCTCAGACCAAAAAAAGGAAGAAGAGTGGAGTCTCGACCAACCATGGAGATGAAGACACAACAAGGATGACCAGTTCCAGCTAAGAAAAGCAGAGGAAAGCACTACAGCCCCTACATCGAAGAGCAAACAAGATCAGGCAACAAGAATACCAGACAAAGATGTAGTCAACAACAAAAGGACCAAGAAAGGAAAGGAGGAGCGAATACTAACTGATCCATCTCCCTGGAGGTCCTAGTAGGAGACGCCAACTACAAGTCATAAAAGCAAGTTGTATTGTTTCATTTTATATTCTTTCGAACAAGTGGTCAGAAGAATTATTGCAGACAAGCAAGTCACGATCGGGTATTTAAAATGTATAGCGCCAAGCAAAAGTGGACACTACAATGAGTGCATTTTTCTGGAAGATGAAAAATGAGCTTTTGACTTGTAAAATTGTTTTTAAAACTTATAGAGAAAACAATTGTAAATATGCATTTGTTTACTTCTATGTATGACTTTGCTGAGATGCGACAATTCCTTTGGTTATTTGTTTTAATGGTTCATTGAAAAATGTTTGTAATTGTATAGTGTATGTATATATATTGTTATATTGCTTCATATTAATGTACATCTGGTTTTGGGGAAACGCAGCATAGACAGTCTAATAATAACAATAACAATAACGGCGCTGCGCGATTTGAGGGGAAGTTTATTGGAAAAGCCAGATGAGGTGTATGTATGAAAATTAGTTGTAATTTAAAGGTGATATATAATGTACAAAAATTGTGAAATGTAATGGTATTATGTGAAAATTTGTTATTACAAGAAATTTAAAGAGTTCTTATTTCAGGGTGACAGACCCTGAATTCTCAGTAGAAAGCCAACTATCAAAGTTTTTAATGTAAAGACGACAGGATGAATGTGCAGAGTAAAGAAAGAAGATTGTAATAGTTTTTAAGTAGCATTTAAGTAGAATTAAGTTAGTTAAGGGGTGTACGGCCCTCGTTTTTCCAACTAAGACATAAATGGTTTTTCCTGGGTCCGTTGCCTGGACATGGCAAGCCCATTTATTTTGTAAAAGTGAGAATCTACCGTGATTAAAATACATAACTGTTAATGTTGGTCTAGTTAATTGAGTAAAATTTATTGTGGCTGTCGAAAGTTCAAATTAAGGAGGAATATTAAAAATTAAACTTAAGATGAATAGTGAAAATTAAAGTTTAAGTTGAATATTGGAAATTAATGGTTAAAATGACTATTCGAAGTTAAAATTTAAATAGAGCATGGAAAGTTAGGAGTTTAGAAAAATAAAATTTAGGCACGTAATTTCTTAAGGGCCATTAAGACCATCGAATAAATCCCGTTTTGCTTCTTGGAGGGGGTCTTTTCTTTAACATGTCCTTTGGGTTCTTTGGGGCCAAAATTAATGGCAACTCTTTTCCAACCAAATCCAAAAAGTGAAGCGTGAAGGAAAGATGCAAATTAGGAACCTTTCAAATATCAGAACTTAGAGTAAGCTGGGTGGCAATTTGAGGAATGTAAAGATAATCCGTGGTTCAAGCGTGAAGAGGTTTTGGAAAACGTTAAGTACAGCAAACAGAAATCATACGTGATAGAGAGCCCTTAAGTCAAGGTGCATACCATTGCACTCCAGTAAATACGCAACTTCATCAAGGATTATAGTGATCGCGCTACTATAGTCTACATTAAAGGTAGAAGTGACTGTTTAATATTTGGATCTGTGATAGTCGGGGAATAGAGCTTAGGCGAGTTAGTATATTGATAGTGGTCTGGGTTACGTTATTTCGGTATTATGTAAATTGTGTGTTTAACCACCTTAGATTCTCTCACATATATTATTATTATCTAATTTGTTAGATGATTAAGTTAAAGATCTTAATAAAGTCATATTGAGATTATGTCTGCTTCTAGTTCTTCCCTTAATCCTACACCTCTAGCTCACGCTGATAATCAAAGAGAAGGGCACCCGAGGGGGCGCCCTCACAAAACTAATCGCAATGAACACAGTCAGAGGGTGGTGGTAGCCATTTCTCAGGAGGTAGAAAATTTACTTTTCAATCTTTCAGCCATTTTATAGTTGATTTTGCAGTATGACTTGAGGGTAAAGACGTTTACTTTTTTTAATCAAGTGTTTCAAAACTTTATTCTGATAGTATTTAGCATCAGTTTTATCCATTGGTTCGACAAAATTGGTTTCGTTAAGCCTTCCCATTCATACATTAACACATGACGGCCAACTTGCATTTTGTTAAACAGATGCGTCTTTTCGACGTCTTTTGCGTTAAACATACTGTATCTTCGTTTTGCCAGTTGTGAATGATAGATGAAACAGTGCTTCATCCGAAATTATCCATTTGTATCTACATTTGCGTAATATTAAATATAGATACCAAGAACTTTTCTTCGTTTTTCTACGGTCTTAACAGACATTTGAAGACAGACTGGTTTTATTCTCTTTTTTGTAGGCAATTTTCTTTGTATACATTAACACATGACGGCCAACTTGCATTTTGTTAAGCAGATGCGTCTTTTCGACGTCTTTTGCGTTAAACATACTGTATCTTCGTTTTGCCAGTTGTGAATGATAGATGAAACAGTGCTTCACCCGAAATTATCCATGATTTGTATCTACATTTGCGTAATATTAAATATAGAGACCAAGAACTTTTTCTTCGTTTTTCTACGGTCTTAACAGACATTTGAAGACAGACTGGTTTTATTCTCTTTTTTTGTAGGCAATTTTCTTTGTATACATTAACACATGACGGCCAACTTGCATTTTGTTAAACAGATGCGTCTTTTCGACGTCTTTTGCGTTAAACATACTGTATCTTCGTTTTGCCAGTGCTTCATCCGAAATTATCCATTTGTATCTACATTTGCGTAATATTAAATATAGATACCAAGAACTTTTTCTTCGTTTTTCTACGGTCTTAACAGACATTTGAAGACAGACTGGTTTTATTCTCTTTTTGTAGGCAATTTTCTTTGTATACATTAACACATGACGGCCAACTTGCATTTTGTTAAGCAGATGCGTCTTTTCGACGTCTTTTGCGTTAAACATACTGTATCTTCGTTTTGCCAGTTGTGAATGATAGATGAAACAGTGCTTCACCCGAAATTATCCATGATTTGTATCTACATTTGCGTAATATTAAATATAGAGACCAAGAACTTTTTCTTCGTTTTTCTACGGTCTTAACAGACATTTGAAGACAGACTGGTTTTATTCTCTTTTTTGTAGGCAATTTTCTTTGTATACATTAACACATGACGGCCAACTTGCATTTTGTTAAACAGATGCGTCTTTTCGACGTCTTTTGCGTTAAACATACTGTATCTTCGTTTTGCCAGTTGTGAATGATAGATGAAACAGTCACTCAACAATACCAGCCACGATTTCGCGACCCTGACTGCTAGGCTACCGCGGCCTTCATGCAACAAAACAAAGTTGGCGAGAACCAACAACGTGCACAAAATTTTTTTGACAATCAGCAAATCGCAAGTTCAATAGGTTTTAATTTTGTAATGTCTGCTGAGAAGTCGAGCTCTTGAAATTCTCGTAACTAAATACCTTGGAATAAAAATATATTGTTTCTATTTAATAAAATATTTTTGATAGAGACCACTATCATTTTAATCCTTTTGATTAAATTAATCAGATTTTTAATTCGAATGTTTGCTCTCCATCAAATCAAAGATCAAACAAGCTGTTAGTTTCTGACTTATTTTGTGGAATAAGTCATTTGTTTCATTCTGTAATAAATAAAGCGCATTTAAAAAGCAGAAAAGACATTTTGCTAATGGATTACTATCTAAACTTTGAAAAGAAATATAATTTGGCTGACAACCAAAAAGCTCCCAGAAAAAAATGTGGACAAAAAGAATTCCTTGAGGAAAAAGAAAAAAAGAAGCCCAAAGGACTTATCGCTGTAGAAAATCTTCTGCCTCAAGGTATCGCAATCGACAATTTGTTGTCAGACAAAGAAAATTGCCTACAAAAAAGAGAATAAAACCAGTCTGTCTTCAAATGTCTGTTAAGACCGTAGAAAACCGAAGAAAACGTTCTTGGTCTCTATATTTAATATTACGCAAATGTAGATACAAATCATGGATAATTTCGGATGAAGCACTGTTTCATCTATCATTCACAACTGGCAAAACGAAGATACAGTATGTTTAACGCAAAAGACGTCGAAAAGACGCATCTGTTTAACAAAATGCAAGTTGGCCGTCATGTGTTAATGTATACAAAGAAAATTGCCTACAAAAAAGAGAATAAAGCCAGTCTGTCTTCAAATGTCTGTTAAGACCGTAGAAAACGAAGAAAAAGTTCTTGGTCTCTATATTTAATATTACGCAAATGTAGATACAAATCATGGATAATTTCGGATGAAGCGGTGGGTTCAAAACCTTGTGCCATTAAAGACCCGCCTTATACAGCGGCTGATGCACGCTAAGTCTGTCTGGCTCAAAGTCCTCCTGTTGGCATGGTGTGAAAGCTTGAGATAGGGTTGTCAGTTCAGGTGTCGTCCTCTTCACTTGAATAAAGATCAAAATTACGTAGTCCCTCGCCGGTAGCCCCGTGACAAATCTTATGGAATATTCTTACTAATCATCTAGGGTATTCTTTGGGCTAGCATTCGCGTTTAATTCACAGCCATCCCTCTCAAGAAGAAACCCTGATATGTAGATTAGTTCGACTATATAAAGTCAGAGTTTTGTAATTGTAAGGTAGAAGGAGTTGAGAAACTGTTACGAAGGTGAGATATAATTGATTTTCACAGCTTAAGTTAAAAACAGAGTTTGCCACTGTGTTATATTAGCTATTAAGGAATTTATAATCTAAGATAGATTAGGTTAAATTAAGTTGATTACTTGTGCTTGTTCACTTAGAGTTTATTGTTTTCTCTATATCACTCTTAGGGTATCCACTTGTGGTTTAACTTGTTGATTAGTGTGCATGAATAATAATAAATAATATTTATTATGGAAGTTTCTGGTCCTACTGTGTTTCCTCCCCCACTTTTAGGTAGGCAGGACGACTTCGGGGGAAATCGCTCACAGCCCTCGTGTTGCTGCAAAGTGCGATGTAAATTAAAATAAAACCATATAGAATATTCTTAATGAATTAGTATTCTTAAGAATATTCTTAATCCATATTAATATTCTTAATTCATAATGAATATTCTTAAGCTGAAGAATATTCTTAATACGTATAATGTTCCACACATATGACACAATTATGTTACATCTACTCTACGCCCTCAAAAGAGGAAGCTATGTAATCAAAAGGGATTAATATACACACAGAAATGTTTCCATGTTTAAAAAGCTTTTAATCGGGAAAGCACACACAGATGTGTTTAATTTTATACTTTCAGTTTCATTTTATTAAACCTTGATCTCCTATAATTAGAAAATTGAAAAAAAAGGAGCAAAAAAAAAAAAAAAAAAAAAAAAAACTTAAATGAAATACTTAACAGAACTAAAAAATTTAACCGACTTTATTGACCTGGCAATGAACGTGATGAACGGGGAAGTTAGAAAAAATAGGATGTATTCCATTATTGAGGAAATGTGTTTCGGCTTAAAAGTAATATAGTTTATTTCATTGGAAAACATTTTTATGTACCTTGATATAATTTCATGAAAAGAATGTTCATTAACTACCTCTCAGCTTTTCCGCCTTCTTTTGTTGCTGCGCTTAAAATCTCTCTTTATCATTTGGGTCCTTGTGCGGTACCATAGGGAAATGTGGAAATAGTTTTTATTCTCTCTTTCGTAATGTTTAGCTTTTATTATTGAGTAAAGCGGATTTGATCAAAATCTTATCGAGTGCTTTTAGTTTTAGCTTCATATAAATATTCTGTATGTATATGTACATGATAAATGGGTTTTCGTTGCGGAAAAAAAAGATGTTTTTTTTTTCAGTCCCATCTCACATCTATAAGTATATAAGTTGATGGATTTATTGGAGAACCTGCTTCCCGCAGGGAAGCTCAATCTCCAGTCATGATGACTTGGATGAGTTAACATTAGTTCAGCTTTCACTTAGCCCTTTGCTGCTTAATTAAAAAATATTGTGTTGATAAATTAGAAATTTAACTGAAATGATTAAAGAATTTACTTGTGTGTAGGAAAAAATGAGAATTTAAGTGTGTGGTGTGAATGAGTAGGTGCATTTTTGTTGATTTGTCAGAAGTGTGTAATTATATTAAAGCCTTGTTCACTAGAGCGGACTTTAAGAAATGGAGATCGGGGATTCTTTTGGCGCAGGGTTACCCGCCCCGTCAGAGAACCCGTCTCGTCTGAATTTCGCCCAAAATGAGCGGGTATTTGAGTGCATTTGCTTGAGGATGTGTGTGGTCCAATCAGGGGGCAGCCTATGGTGACTCTTAGAGAGTGGAGAGAGATTAAATTAAAATATTACGAGGTCTATTAAATGAAGGATTAATATTATATTTTTCTATACGAGCAATTGCTCGGTTAGTATGGTTATCTATATTATTAAAGAATTTAGTCGCTATTTTTTTGAAAAAGTTTTTTAAAGTTTTTAGTTTGAGTGCGAATCTTATATCTTCGTTTCTAACATACCACGGAGAGTCCGTGATAATTTTAATGATTTTATTTTGCGCTGATTCCAGCATCTTGATATTAGAATAGGCTGCGTGGCCCCAGATTGGACTTGCGTATTGGAGAATTGGTCTGAGAACGAGTTTATAAATAAGCATTTTATTTCTTAGAGATAAGCATGATTTCCGTGCAATTAAGGGCAAAACTTCAGCGACGGAAATATTGAAATTTCTACGTATTTGTATAATGTGTTGTTTAAAAGTGAGTCTTTTATCTAGGATTACTCCTAGGTATTTGGTGCTTTTGGACCAGGGTACGTGCGTGTTGTGTAAGTATAGTTTTGGTGGTTCTTTTTAATGTGGTGTGAGAAGAAGATGGCCTCTGTTTTTGCTACATTTAAAGCAATTTTCCATGTTGAGAACCAGTTTTTTAGCTTAGCAATGTGCTTGTGTAGGAAGTGAGTAACGAGTTGGAGTTCGTTACTTTGTGCCAGGATCGCCGTGTCATCGGCAAACATGCAAATCGTGGACTGGCTGGTTCTAGGGATATCATTTACGTATATGTTGAATAATATAGGAGAGATGGAACTGCCCTGAGGTGTTCCAACGTTAATTTTTCTGTTAGTCGAATGAATATTATTGACTTTGACCTCTATAAGTAGTTGCAACTGTGAGTGGTTAGGGTCGCTGATTCAATGAAGCCGCCTGACTTTTGACTCACCACTTTTGCGTAGCGCTGTAGAAAGAAGAGTCACGACCTCGTTAGTTCACAATTACGAGCTGCAGTGACTGGTAAGGGAGGGGGGAAAGTTGTATCGGATCAAACCGGACAGCTGGAAGCGTTCAATAGACACGTCGTCGTTGCAAGATGTTGAAATTAGTACCGAAAACATGTTGCAGGCAAAAAATGTAAGGAAAACTTATGATGTATGGAAATGCTGGCTATAACTGCTAAAAACGGATTAAATCTCGATGCGTTAGATCGTGTTTGATCACTTACTGGTGATGACATCGTACTCGCCATTACAGTATGCGTTTATAGTGATTCCGTTGTCCACAGAGAAGAAGTAGTGGATTTCCTCTTTGGAAGCGTCATACAGATTCTCCTTGAAGTCGTGACACTTGGGAGACAGGGCATCCCCGAAGAAAGGAGACTTCCTAGAAAAATAAGAATCATTTTGCATTTCAGTCTCTTTGCAACGAAAGCTAACAAAAACCATTTATTCACTTTTTAACAAAATAATGCCTACGTAACGAAATTTTATCAGAAAACATGAAAATGATAATTCTTTTATGCTTTGAAATTGACTTGAAATAAATGTTTTGCATTTTATTCCCCGCATTTGTAAACATGTCTCCCAAGCACAAATATGGAATTTCTTTTTCCTTCTTATATCCCTTAATTTTCAAAACTTCGAAGTATATCTGGGTCAGAATGTGCAGTGTAACTAATCTATCCGAAATTTCCTTTCCCTCCTAACTGATATTATTGTTTTAAAATTAAGAGGATTAAGTGTTTAGATTTAAAAAATATTTTTAATTGTCAGTGAAAGAATGGCATTTCAAATGTTTATTTCAGTGCATGTCCTGTTGTTAAATTTTCTTACAAAAGAACACTGAACGCCGTTACATATAATTCTATAATTCTACAGTTTCGTTCAAACAAAAATTAAACCTTTGACAGAAATTAAAAAAAGTAAATAAATAAAACTTTCTTGAACTTAGCATAAAAGTTGCTGCTACTACCGATAAGAGGATAAAAAGATTGTGGAACCTGCGCACTTTTGCCCACTGCTTTAGGAAAGTCCCGATAACTCGGCCACATCTTTGCAGGTAAAAAAAAGTCCACTTGCAAACCCGTTCCAGAAATATATCGAGCAAGGCATAACGTTCGATGCAGAAAATATTACGGCTGTGCCACATAATTAAAGAGGCTAAGAAAGGATGAAGACGTTGAGGATGCCGTACGAACTCCTAAAATATTACATAATGAGGGACTGAAAGTTATCGAAACCACCCTTTAGTATTTTGAACAATAAAGTGCGTCGGTAATGGATTTACTTTACCTTCGTCGTCTTCGTAATGAAGTAACAAAACCCAGAGGGCAGTACAGAAGACAATAGGGCATTACGCATTTCTTTAAAAAAAGTAGCTAGTTTTTTCAAAAAGTCGGCTATTTAATTTTCATTAAAGACAGCTTTATGCCTTGATAAAGTACTTTTCTGAGGTGTGCCTGGCATCAGGTAAATTTCTGTATACTCAAACTCAGTGGCGTAACAGCTCATGAGGGCCACAGGGCCTACTGTGCCCATCCCAGTATACGCGACCATTGGTCGCTGAGATGCATGAGCAGATGTCCCGATCAGATGGTCAGTCTCAAGTGAGACCCCCAGTGTTTAAGTCCCCAAGCAAGTTTGGTATTCATTTACCGACCCACTGCAGTAGGGATGAAAGGTTGAGTCGACCTTGCCCATCCCTTAGCTTAAAACCCTTAGCTGTGGTGCGGAAACGCGATACGCTACCACTCGACCACTGGGCCTTCACTACATACTATGTATTCATTAATTTTCATTTTCATAAATGCTCGATGTTTTTACTAAGTACGTATTCTTCTTTGCTTAAAGGTATTTGGGCGTTTTATTTTCTGTTGTATTCTATTTTCTGAGGAAACACTCGCGTTCTGCTTTTCTTTTTTTTAAATCTCATTCTCGATAACCCGGCACTTTCAGAAACTTTGCTGGTCACCTTTTGGTCCACATTAGGCCAAATTTTCGAGACTCCACTGTACTGTTTAACTTGCTTTTTTCGATTGAATTTAACAAATTCAACTGCGCTGGAAATGGCCTGTTTTAAAAGGGAAAATATTTATTAAAGTTCTTCATTTGAGAGATGGGATATTCAATCCAACTACAGATTAGATCAGTTATTTTTTCCAAATATTCTACTACATTTTTTGACTACTCACGTCTGACTGCTTTGAGTCTCCTCGTGGAAACTGTCTCCATTCACCAAGAAAGACATTTTTATTGCGTAACGTTTCAGAAGAGATTTTCCTTTAGGGCCGCTGAAAACTTAAGACTTTTCGACAATCTGTATCTTATTGACAATATTCGAAAGAGAGCATTTATATTGCATTTCTCTCATAAATTAATCATAATTAAGCGATTAATTTCCTATTGATTTGGAAATGTTAATTGCATTCATGGCTTAAAAAAGTTTGTGATTTGAAATTTTGTAATTTTTATCCTTGCAAAGGCAGTATTTATCAATCACACTGAAAAAATCTTAATGGAGATACACTAATATCTCTCTAAATGTGAAAAATATCATTGATATAGAGCTATTACATACTCAATGGAAAATTCAATCTTTAGGAGCAGAGGAATTTTGCAATTTGAAAATAAAGTATTGTCAATTAGAACCACCCTTTAGTTTCTAATACAGTTGAGAAACACGATGTTTTTTCTACTTTTTTAAATGTTTTTTAATTACAGTGTTTTTTAATTTCGCCTTTAGAGTTTTTTTCATAGGAAAATCTATATTTCTAAGACAAGAGGCACTTACGATCCCAGGGCGTTGAGCAGCAGCGTATCCATGGGGCACATGGCCTCGGCTTCGGCTCCGTCGGGGGGCTCGCAGCTAAATTTCGGCGCCTCCGTCGTCGTCGTCGTCGCAGCTGGAATCAATCAAAACACAAGGGACATTAAGAGAAAGTCTTTTAATGAAATCCAGGAATTGGGAAACGCTTCTCGGTATTTCAAAGCTGAAAAAAGTATCTCTACCGAAAATGTACTGGGTGTCCGAAAAGTATGGCTACACTTTCAAATATTAATAACAAATAAACAAGCAAAGATATTCACACCTGAATTTTTGTGTTCCATAAAAAAATACCAAAGTTTTTACAATGTTTTATTGCATAATTTCGATGTGCTCACTGATAATTGCTCGTAAAACATCAATTATATACGAGATTTCTGGCACATTCTGTGAAGCATCTGTGAAAACAGTATTCTGAATGACCGCTGTAATTCGACTTTTTAATTCTTTACGAATTGGAGATTGGTAAACAATATTTTCACGTATCCCTACAAGAGAAGTCCACATATATCATATCTAGAAATCTAGGTGCTCATGTTATTGGACTTCCTCTTTCCATCCATCGCCCGGGGAACTTTTTCTCACTTCCAAACTACAGCGAGGTGGAACCACCCCATTTACTGTGTACATGTGCTGCAGATTTAAATTCGAAAAACTTCATTTATTTGCGCTTGTTCTTGTGGTGAAGACATTTTGAAATGAGAATGTTGCAAAGTGTAGACGTTGCACCGTCTTATTTGCATTTCATTAAACAAATTTTAATCTTTTCTTTATGGAACGTAAAAAAATCTTTTATTTATTTATTTTTAATTCGTTTTTGAAAATGCAGCCATACTTTTCGGACTCCTTATATATTTTTGACTTATTAAAATAGGCAAAAAATGCTGGGAAACTTCATTCTTTTAAAAAGGATTAAAATTCAGTTCACGTACCTCTCCATCAAAATATGGCTGTTGCTCTGTAACTTATAAAATAATTAATCCAAAGAAAGTACAAATGATGGACCCAATTTTAAAAATCATGTTATCAAAACTATTGTACATATTACAGTAAGTAATACATGAATGTAAAAAGAAATAGACCAAGGTTTTTTTTTTTATAAATGTTTGATGCGTGACCCTTCTGTTACTCGGCATACCTCTAATCTATAATCTAGTTCGTTCCATACATTTTGTTGCATCACTCTATCAATGGTTCTTTATGCTGCACAAATGCTTACCTCTGTTATTTATTGTGTCACTTGCAATTGACACGACTTGAAATTTAATTTTTTGCGTAAAATTGTTCATATTGTTCTCTGGGACATTCCAAGTTCACAGGCGGCAACTCTCGTAGCTTGGCCGGCCGCTACATTTCTTTTTACACAAGCAACCAGTTTTATTAAATTTATACCATCGCAAAACTCTTGATAGTTGATGTTTCTTTTCCGTAGCGATTTCTAAATGCCCGTTGCACCGAAATAACTGAAAAATTCGTGCTTACTCTAATACATAAAAACTCTTCTTTGTCGTTCTTGCCATGTTTGAATTTCAATCACAACGATCTTGCTGTTGATTATTGGAGGAATAAAAAACTTGGTATGCTTCTCTTTACATTAATTAATGACTTATTGTAATATATGCAGTAATATATTGTAATATATAACCCTGTGACGTCTTACCCGTCTTTTCTTTAATAAGTCCTTTGGGTTCTTTGGGCCAGAATTAATGACAACTCTTTTCCAACCAAATCCAAGAAACGAGATGTGAAGAAGAGATGCAAATAAACGGACTTTAAATATAGGATCTTAGAGTAAGCGGGATGGCAATGTAAAGGAATGTTAGACAATTGATGTGCGTTGGGGCAGTTGATGATTATTGCAGTTCGTGGTGCAAGATTGATTAAGTTCTACGTGTCGTGGATAAACATATTGGTGTTCGACTAGAAGTTAGCCGTCAAGCTGCATCCCATTGCAAATAAAGACAAGTAGCATTACGGAATAATATAAGGTAGAATTGATTATTTAATTAGATTCGAGGATTAGGCGGTTCGCTTATTGAGATTGGTCTGAATTAGATTAGATCATGTTATATATATATATATATATATATATATATATATATATATATATATATATATATATATATATTGTGTTGCGTATTGAGTCATCGTAGATTCTCTCATATTAATTATTATAATTATATTTGTTAAAGGTTTAAGTTGAATATCTTAATAAAGTCATATTAAGATAATGTTTGATCCGAGTTCTTTCTCTAATCCTACACCTCTAGCTCACGCTGATGCTTCGAAAGATGTACTTCCAACGGGAGGAACATCACAATGGCAACCAACTAGGTTTAATCTATCTGACCCCGAAATGAGAAACACGAGAGGATTTAATGTTTGGCCAGAAGTATACTTTTCTGGGTCGGAGAACGTCACCGAATATTTAGAGGGTATAGACAATCAAATTAAATTACTTAAAATACCCAGTGACTTATTGTGTGCTTATTTAAAAGGTCATCTCCTGGTAGAGCACTGGATTGGTACCAAATATTCGGATCGGCGTTAGTGCAAAATACCGCCACAGACTTCGCACAGCTGAAAGCAGCATTGTCGAAAGCATTATCTGCCATCCAAAACAAAAAGGAGTTAGAAACACGTTTTTACGCGTCTCAGCAAAGACAGAACCAGGAGCCGACAGATTTTATTTACGATTTGCTGAAGTTGAACAAGAAATTAGAACTGGGAATGTCTGAGAGAGCCCTTATAGATCATATTTTCGTTACACTTGAGCCACAAGCTCAGGACTATGTGGAAGTGCGTAATCCACAAACCGCGATCCAATTATTAGAAGTCTTAGCAAAGTTTGAGGAAAGATATTCGTGCAAGGCAACACTGGTTTCGAGAAATAGTAATAATGTGGAAGGACGAGGTTGGAATTAGCGTAGGATATCTAATGTTGGTAATAATCGAGGAAATTGGAGAAATTCTGAAGTGGTGCGTAGACCGAATAATGGTAGAAATGATTATAGGGGTAACGATCAGAATAGCCGTCAAGGAAATCAATGTTTCGAGAGCAGGAATAGGTTTCAAAACGATGATCGCAGATTTAACGATAGGGGATATCAATTTAAAAATCGAGGTCAAAATGACGATTTTAGAAGAGGGGACCAAAGAAATAGGGGTTCGAGTGAAAATTTTAGTCGAGGCAGTAGAAAGCAAATGGGACGATTAAATGTTTTGAAAGTGAGTGATATTAAAGATGATCAGACGCAGTAGATAATTCAGGCACCGATTAAACTCTCAGCAATATGTATGTCTCCGGTAGAACCTCCGTATGTTCCTATTTTATTAGACGAGACTTTTACAAAAGCGTTATGGGACACTGGAGCGGAGAAGTCATTTATATCAGAGGAGACATACCAAAAATATTTTTTTTATAAACAAGTAAAGAAATCGAGTACTCAGGTGATCACGGCACAGGGAGCTAAATGTCGAAATATGGGAGTTGTGGAATTAAATATTCGATTACGGGAGTTCGAAAAGCCTTGGTTGTTCCATGTATTATAGCAGATTTGGAATACCCATGTATTCTTGGGATAGACTTCATAGGTGGATCAAAGATTATTTTAGACTTTGATCGAAAATCTTTGGCGATTCCAGATTCGCAGATTAATAAGGTGGTTAAAACGGTTGAAATAGAGAAAAAGTAGAAATAGATCTTTCTAAGACAAAATTAGAAGAAAAACAGAAACGGGAATTCCAAGATTTGTTAAATAGTTTTCAAGGAATGTTTCCAGATAAACCAGGGCTTACGCATGTTTTATATCATGAGATTGACACGGGAGATGAGCCACCGGTTGTTTCCCGGCCGTACATATATGATAGGGTGAAGCAGGAGATTCTCGATTGTCACGTTGACAAAATGTTGAAAGAAGGAACTATAATTCCCATTCAATCCCCATACGTGTCACTAGTTTTGTTATGTAGAAAGAATAATGGGTAACCGCCGGATAATCCGGAAGCGAATAGATTTGCTGTTGATTATCGGAAACTAAATGCGATAACGAAGTACCCTCGGTATCCTTTACCCTTAATAGACGATTTAATAATGAACATACCCCACACAGGCATAATGTCTGCCCTGGACCTTCGGTCGGGATATTTTCAGATGGCTGTGAACCCTAGTGATATAGTTAAAACCGCGTTTTTCACGAAAAATGGTACATATGCCTTCCGCAGAATGCCCTTTGGCTTGTCAGGGACAGCTCCCAATTTTCAGAAAGCAATAGATATAATTCTCAAGCCCGTGATAGGCAAGTTTGTGAATGTTTATATGGATGGTGTGATTATATCATCTCCATCATTCACTCAACATGTTAAGCATTTGAAAGAAGTTTTTCGATTATTACATGAGGCGGGGTTAACGTTAAATAAAGATAAGTGTAAATTTGGTTGTGAAGAGTTAAAATATTTGGTTTTAATTATTAATAAGGAGGGAATTAAAACTGATGAAACAAAAGTTCAAGCTATAGTTGAAATGAAACCACCGCGTAATTCCAAAGAGGTGTCGAAATTTTTAGGAATGTCCCAATGGTACGCAAAATTTATGAAAAATTATGCCGATCTTTGCGAACCTCTTTATAATTTTAAACGAAAATTAAAGAAATTTATTTGGTCCATTGAGGCGCAGAAAGCATTCGACGCGGTCAAGGCGGCTATAACAAAAGCGCCAGTTTTAAAATTCCCAGATTTCAAAAAACCTTTTGAGTTATTTACGGATGCAAGCTCAATAGGGGTAGGAGTGGTTCTAAACTAAGAGCAGAGACCAGTAGTATTTGCTTCTCGTACGCTTAGTGCTGCTGAGAGAAATTAACCGGTAACAGAGAGAGAGAGAGAGAAAGAGAATGTTTAGCTGTGGTTTGGGCTCTGAATAAATTCAGAACATATTTAGGTTTATTACAGATCACGCTGCGAAAACACATTTAACGACTGGTAAAAATTTGTCAAATAGAATGATCAGATGGGCATTAAAATTAGCAGAATTTAATATAGAATGGGAGCATCGTCCTGGAACTCAGAATACAATAGCTGACGTTTTGTCGAGAAACCCAATTGAAAATATAATAGGAGAGAAAGTTAATTGTGCAATAATCAGGGATTTGATACTATCGTCGCGAGATCAGTTAATAGAACAAAAAACAGACCCAGAATTAGGTAATACTTATCTATAGATATCTAGAAAACCCAGAAGATAGCTCGGTAAAGCGGCAATATGTGAGTATTGGTCTCGCGATTTTAGGCTAGTAGAAGGCTTGTTATTTTATGCGAAATATGCAACGTCATTAGGAGAGAGAAATGCGAGTATACATTCCAAAATCTTTAAGGAATGAAATAATGAGAGAATTTCACGACAAGCCATTAGCAGGTCATTTTGGACGTTTTAAAACTTATCATAAAATAAGGGATGTTTGTTATTTCCCGTGTATGAGAAAATTTATTGATCAATGTGTCTCTACAAGCCACATGTGCCAAGTTAATTATAAAAACGCGCTACCAGCTGGTTGAATAATTCCGATTATTTCAAATTATCCAAATGAGATAGTTACATTAGATTTGTTAGGTCCGTACCCGACATCGAGAGTAAGACGTAACCGCTATGTATTAGTAACTACGGATCATTTCAGCAAGTGAGCTGAAATCATACCCCTTAAAAAAGCCTCTGCTCGGGTTATAGCAGATAATTTTTTTGATAATTATGTATCGCGTTTTGGAGCTCCAATAAAATTAATTAGTGATAATGGTCCCCCAATTTATTTCCGATATTTTTGAGGATTTAAGTGAAAGATTAGGCATAAGGCATGTGAAGACTGTTGTACCGGGTGGGCAAAAAGTCCGTAAAAACTTTAAAAATTCATAAAATCCGGAAAAATGAACGAAAAAAAAACCTGTTTGCAGAATCAGCATTAGTATGTCACGGGACTTTTTTTAAGCTAGAAAAAAAATAATTCGAAAATCATCCGGTAGGTGGCGCTGTTACAAGTGTCTGTGGTGGAAATATGCAAATTAGACGGCTATAAAAACCTTTGCTCTCAATGAATCCACATTCATTTCACCATTACAAACAGTGAATTTGAACAAGGATACTCAGTGCGCCGGATAAAGCTTTGTTGGTGAAGTTATTTTACATGAACGAGGAATCAGCGACCGTTGCCTTGCATAAATCCCGAGTTCAGAAAAATGTGAAGAGTGGAAAAGGCCCTTTAACACCTGCAGGTCTCTTAAAGCTTGTTAAACGTTTTGAGGAAACTGGAAAGTTGGAAGATCGAGCACGAGCCGGCCGACCATGCTTGAAAGAAGAACGTGCACCCTGCATTGCTGTCGAAATGGAAGCGATTGCGTCCGAAGCAGCTTCAGGGACGAGCAGTGCTCGTGAAGCTGCCAGACGATTGGGCTTACCACCATCATCTGTCAGCAATATTCTTTGTCGAATCCTCCAGCTGTACCCGTACAAATTGCAATCGTGCCATGAACTTTTGCCAGCAGATACCACACACAGGGAAGCATTTGCGAAGTGGGCCTTCTCTAAAATGGAACAGGTTCCCACCTGAGTTTTTAACATCTTGTGGACAGATGAAGCTCATTTCTCGCTTCAAGGTGACGTTAACAACCATAACTGTCACAGTTGGGCGACCTCTAATCCACGTGAGTACACACAGAAGCCATTGCATTCCCCAAAAGTGACAACATGGTGTGATTTCACGGGTTCATTTATCATAGGACCCTTCTTCTTTGAAACGCAGTGCCCAGTAAATGGATGGATAACGGAAAGGGTAAATACTCAGAGCGTTATCTAACGCTTCTGCAGGAGACTGCCGTGCCATGTTTAATTCAACGAGGTCAGATTTCGAATGTCACGTTCATGCAGGGTGGAGCAACCAGTCACACTGCTAACCCGGTTAAGGCATTCCTGATACAGACGTTCGGGGAAGACAGAATCATTAGCAGATGTTGCAGGTACCCATGGCTCCTCGGTCTCCAGATTTAACACCGGCAGACTTCTGGTTGTGGGGATATTTGAAATCTCGCGTGTATCTATCCGGTCCATCAAGTCTGTCGGAACTGAAATATGCGGTCCGCAGAGAAGTACCCTCCATACATCCGGACATGTTGCACTCTGCCGTTGCTGGATTTGTCACTCGTCTGGAATGTCTTCTACTCTGTGGTGGTGGTCATGTGGAACATATTCTGGTGTAATAAAGTTGTGAAAGTTTTCTGTTCATTATTTATGCATTGTTTCTTTGATTTGCGTACATCAGCGCCACCTACCGGATGATTTTCAAATTATTTTTTTTTCTAGCTTAAAAAAAATTCCGTGACATACTAATGCTGATCCTGCAAACAGTTTTTTTTTCGTTCATTTCTCCGGATTTCCTGAATTTTTAAAATTTTTACGGACTTTTTGCCCACCCTGTATATAGACCTCAAGCAAATAGAACAGAACGCGTAAATCGCGATCAGGTGCAAATGATTGCAAATTATGTCAATGAGCAACATAACACATGGGACCAATTCTTACGTGAGTTTGCTTATGCTATTCGTACGGCTGTAAACGAAACAACTGGGAAAACCCCTGCGGAATTATTTTTAGGTAGAAAGTTGATTACACCTTTTCAGAAATTAGTGATGGTATCAGACGGAACGGAATTTGCAGTAGGAGATATTGAGAGATTGTTTGAGGAGGCTAAACGAAACACAAACACATCCTTTAAGTTCGGCAACAAGGAAAGTGGTAACTAAGTTTAAACCAAAATTTGAAGGTCCGTATAGAGTATTAGATGTTAAGAATAACAACGTAGTAATATGGAAAGCAGGAAAAAGGTTAACGATTAATGTAGATCAGGTTCGAATATATCGTCATAGGAAATGTGACGAGACGGAGATAGGAATATATGTAATATTGTCAATTTTTAAAAAGATAGAAAGGTGAAGAAGAGTCAGAATATTTTTTGAGTGTTTTCTATGTATAACCTCCCTCCAAATAAATCAGGTGGCCGCGGTAGCCGAGTAGTATGGGTATCGGATCGTGGCTGGCTTTATCACGAGTTCGAGCCCAGTACCACTAAAGACCCGTCGTGTAGGGCAGCGATGCACGCTAAATCTGTCGAGAGCTGAAACGTCCTCCCGTTGGTGTGGTGTGGTAGTTAGGAGAGGGGGTGCCAGCTCAGGTGTCGTCCACGTCACTTGACCATGGTTCAAAATTCCGTGGTCCGTCTCCAAATGCCCTCGTGTAGCTGAACACAGTGTGACGTTAATATTCACTCACTCACCCAAATAAACCAGGTTTTGACTTCATTGACATTGGAAATAATATGATATGGTCAGGTGATTTTGATGTCCCGTGACGGGTTCACGTGTCTTTTCATTAACATGTCCTTTGGGTTCTTTGGGGCCAGAATTAATTTCAACTCTTTTCCAACCAAATCCAAGAAGTGAAGCGTGAAGGAAAGATGCAAATTAGGAACCTTTTAAATATCAGAACTTAGAGTAAGCTGGGTGGCAATTTGAGGAATGTAAAGATAATCCGTGGTTCAAGCGTGAAGAGGTTTTGGAAAACGTTAAGTACAGCAAACAGAAATTATACGTGATAGAGAGCCCTTAAGTCAAGGTGCATACCATTGCACTCCAGTAAATATGCAACTTCATCTAGGATTATTGTGATCGCGCTTCTTTAGTCTACATTAAAGGTAGAAGTGACTGTTTAATATTCGGATCTGTGATAGTCTAGGAATAGAGCTTAGGCGAGTTAGTATTGATAGTGGTCTGAGTTACGTTATTTCAGTATTATGTAAATTGTGTGTTTAGCCACCGTAGATTCTCTCACATATATTATTATTATCTAATTTGTTAGATGATAAAGTTAAAGATCTTAATAAAGTCATATTGAGATCATGACAGCTCCTAGTTCTTCCTTTATTCCTACACCTCTAGCTCACGCTGATTATCAAAGAGAAGGGCACCAGAGGGGGGCCCTTACAGTCCTATCTCTTCTGAATGGAGAGGTATAGAGATTATTTTGCTGCAGGTAGAAATTTAGAGCACTTTATAAGCTCGAGTCAGCTTCAGTGGAAGTATGAGAGCTCTGATATCTCTACTACAACGGTTCTCTTACTATGACTGATTTTGTTTTCCTCTCGTCTGACTTGGAGCAAAATTCAGTGAAATACGTTTTGGAAGACCCAAGTTTTTGATATTGCATGGTCCTCTACATTATAAAATTCCCCAAAAGTAAAAATGGCTTACTCCTGTGGAAAAGCAGAGCCATTTTGGAATTTTAGAAGGACTTATTGGAAGTCTTTACCTGTATTGGACATCAGTGTTACCGAGACTTATCAATTGATACAGGAAATAAAGCTTTTTATAATTTAATTTTATGCTGACATTTGCCAACAATAAACTTGATTTTAAAAGTGGTAAAATCTATGAAAAATTTCTCTAAATGTTTTGTTAGATTGGAGTATTTTTTTAAAAAATAACATAACCCTAGGTGTCTAAGACAGTTTTTTGCAAAACTTTGCGTAAGACATTTAAATCTATTGCTGTTCATAGTCGTAAAGGGAGGTGTCAGCTCAATTACTTTTTTTTATTTGTATTTAGAGAAGAAAGTCATGATCATATTGATCCTGGCCAGAAACACCTGTTATAAGGTACAGCTTTCTCAGTGAATATTTATATATTTCGTAACCCTGATTCTTTTTTAAATTATTATTATATATATATTTATAGTATTATTCCAATCTAAATCTTAAAATGGATAATTCAACTATACTGGGTTATTATAACAGCTGCTAAAAATGCTTTCTTTACTCTCTGATAAGTGATTAGTTTATTAATTTAAATAAATTATAATTAAAAAAACTAAAAAACATGCTTTTATAGTGTGTTTGTGTGAATCGAACTAAAAAGTAAGAAAATAATTCCTAATTTAGTAGTAAAATGATTAACGAGAAAATTAATGTCATTTGATAAAAGCGTGGGGCGCTTTATATTAATTGTTATAATTTCTTACTAGTTCTATTCCGAAACGCTGAGTTAGTGTAAAAATATAGTACAAAGCACACACCCCACGCCTTTACCACAATGACATTAATTTTCCCCTTAATCATTTTATTCTTATATTAAGAATAATTTTTTTACTTTTCAGTTTGATTCACACTATAAAAGCGTGTTTTTTAAAAACTATAATTTATTTTTTTCATTTTTTAGTTCGATCTACAGAATAAAAGCCTGTTTTTTTAGTTTTTAAAACTATCATTTATTCTCTGCTGAATTTATCCTTGAGTTTGATATTTGGAGCCAGAATTATGTGTCTGCTTGAATTAATCTTGCTTTTCAGTTGATATTAATTATAACGGGTATGAAGGGTATTTATTTTCTCCGTTTGTGGAGCCTCGGATGAGTCCCATATCGTTATATTTCAAAGATTCCGTCTCTATAGATAAAGGTCTAACTAATAAAAGTGTGTTAGAAGAAATATTAAATGTCAATTGTATTATCACCTTTTAAATGTATTACTATAATGTTAATTTGTATTATCACTTCTAAATATATTGCTTTATCAACATAAAAAATATTTTGCAGTTAGAACAAATTTATCGCCTTTTAAACGTATTGCTGTAATGTTAATTCGTATCATCACTTCTAAGCGTATTGCTTTATAAAAATAAAAAAAAATATTTAGCAATTAGAACATAAACTATTTTTATTCACGTGCACAAGTCTTTTTTTTTATATTTCCATTTTTAGAAAAACTAGACTTATATTATGGTAAGAAAGAACATAAAGAACATATTTTTTGTTTTATTTGTATTAACCACAAGCTTCTTTGTGGTTTTAGAGTTGCACCTTAATCTTTTAGTCGCTAAATCTAGAATTGTCACCCAATCTGGAAATGGCATATGGCAGTGTTTCTTAAACTGTGGGGCGCGCCCCCTTAGGGTAGCGGGAAAACCCTATGAGGGGGGGGGTCGAAGATATAAAAAGACGAGAAAAAAAGTTTATTTTAACATTTATAAAAATTTACTTAAAGGAAGCAAAACAAAGTACATTCTGTCATAAGAAAAATGTACGTTACACTTTTATTGTTATCTGTTCCAATTTAAAAATCAGAAAAGAAAAGCAATATAATATTTTTCTTATTACTCAAAAGTATACATAATTTACTTAAAATATCTAATACTTAAAAATAACTTACTTTTAAAATAACTATTATTTGAAAGTAACATATACAAAAATTTAATACTTATCTTGATAATTTGACTGGTTTATAATTAAGATAGTTTTGTAGTTTTTTTTAGCGTCAAAGTACATTATTATTGCATTCGATACATTGTTATCGTATGGGGGGCGATGAAAATTATGATTGAAAATTGGGTCGCAAGTATTGAAACTTTGAGAAGCACTGGCACATGGAATTAGTCGCCATATCTGAAAATGGTTTATGCTATTAGTCGCCAAATCTGGAAACGATATAATGAATTAGTCGCCAAATCTCGAAATACTTATTATCCTTATTTTTGAGGATCCTGATCAGTACAATGAAACAAAATTATGAAATTATTGTATTGTTATCGGTCCTTGACAAGTGCACAAAATTTCAAATTAATCTGACCTTTTAAGGGCTGTTGGAAACCAAAAAAAAAATTTTTTTTTGTCAATTTCAGATTATTGCATTTTAAAATTCTTTAGCTCATTACCTTTCCAAAAATACCTCATTTTAATATATAGCACAATTAGAAGTGCTAAAATTTTATTTTTAAAAAATCATCTAAACGCACATCACCGATTTAAATGGACAGAAAAAAGGTAAACATTGCACTTCCTCTTTGGCCAGCTAGAAGTTTGACGTCATTTTTAAAATGTCTTTCACGATGCTAGCTGCCAAGCCTCAATTATTTTTCACCCTAAGAACGGCTTCAGCGATACAACTAATTATACGTTGTTTACATTTGTAGTTTTGAAAAAAATCGTTCGTTCAAACACTGTTTGTTTTGCTCAAGTTGTGTTTATAGTAATTAGACCTGCTTAGCTCTTTACAACGTTATTATTTTGATTTTAGTATTAATTTGTTATATTTAAAATGTCTAGATCTAGTGGCAAAGTTTTTTAAAAAGGCGAGGTAATTTTAATCAAGGCAGAATAAGTAATTCCGAATCAACAATGAGAAGTGATTCTGTACCACAGCAGTCTTCTGCTTCTAACAGTAATATTTCTGCTTCAAAAAAAAAAAAAACTCAGCAATTTAAATAACTGATACAAAAGTGAGTTTAATAGTGGATTTAAAAATGCTATTGTGGATTTGAATGTTTTAGCTGGTGTGTTTTCTGAAGCTGTCAAATGTTTACAGTGTGGAGCAACAGGGCTTAACCTTTCCTGTGAAGAAAATTGTTCTGGTGGAGCTGTTGAACTTGATATAATCTGTGATATTTGCAGTTATAGCTACAACTTTTGTTCCTCCAAGAAGTGCAAAGCTGAAATTGGGAAACCCAGCACCTACGAAGTAAACACCAGGCTTGTTTATGCAATGAGATGCATAGGAAAGCTGCAGAAGCTGCACGAATGTTTTGCGGAATCATGAACTTACCACCCCCACCGACAAAGTTCTCAAAGTACAATAAAATGCTGTTAGGTGCAACTAAGGATGTGTGTGATGCAACGATGAAAGATGCCGTAAAAGAATCTGTAGAAGAAAACCAAAAATATTAGACATTCCTGTGGCGGTTGATGGAACATGGCAAAAGAGAGGATATTCCTCCATGAATGGTGTTGTGACAGTTACGAGTGTGGACACAGGAAAGGTAATTGACACTGAGATATTATCTAAACATTGTGTTTGCAAAGATAAAAAGAAACATGGACCGGTCTGGAAGAAGAACTTCAACGGGTATAGTGGAAGAATGGAAGTCGATGGAGCTCTATCGATATTTCAGCGCTCTGTTCAACGCTATGATGGGCGTTACACGAAATATTTAGAAGATGGTGACTCAAAGCTTTCGATAACATTGTGAAGAATGAAGTATACGGTGATAATTGTACGATCACAAAACTTGAGTGTATAGGCCATGTTATGAAACGGATGGGATCTCGCCTCCGACGTTTCAAAGCAAAGATGAGAGGCCAAAAATTGTCAGATGGCAAGGCATTATGTGGAAAAAATAGATTAACGGAAGCATCTATTGACCAATTACAAACATATTATGGTCTTGCCATTCGAAGAAATTTATCAAGTGTGAAGGATATGCGACAAGGTATATGGGCAATATTTCTTCACAAAATATCAACGGATGAAAATCCACAACATGGATTTTGTCCATCAGGTCTTGACACATGGTGCCGTTATAAGAAGGCACAATTGGAAAATAAAGTTTACCACCACAAACATAAACTTCCAGTTGCTGTTGTGGAAGCCATTAGGCCTATTTTTAGGGATCTTTCTGATCCAGAGCTATTGAAAAAATGCTTACATGGAAACACGCAGAATCCAAATGAAAGCATTAATAATGTTATTTGGTCTCGTGTCCCCCAAAAGACATTCGTGCACTTAGAAACACTTTCCTTTGGTACGTATGATGCTATTGCATCCTTTAATAAAGGGACTGCAACTAAGTTGGATATTTTGAAAAAACTAAACATAGAGCCTGGATATTATGCGACATGCTGCAGCTGCATGGAACGCCTCGACAAAAAGAGGATTACAAGGGCAAGATATGCCAATTTGCAAAAACTAAGGAGGTTAGAAAGATAAAAGACTTAAAAGAATTATACAAGAGGGTGAATTTTCAAAAATGCTGAAAACTTGGAATATGGAGCTGGAATGTTTTTATAAGGTGAGTTTTTTTTTTTTTTTTTAAAAATGTGTTTTTCTCAAAATGTCATTTTGAAGGTTCGATGTACCTTTTCTCAGAAAGTATATATCTTATGTAAACATAATTTATATGACACATTCTTTGTATGTTCTAGTATTTACTGGAATGAGCTTTTAGCAAAATTTTGTATATATTTTTTTATACATTTTTTTGTCAAAAAATTTTGTTTTCTCGAAATAAATCAAATAAATTTTTTTTAAAAAAACTAATACAAATTTAAAAAAGCTCATTTCAGTATAATACTAAATCTATGCTTAACTTGTAAAAAAATTGGGGGGTTTATTTACAACAGATTCTTAGAAAAGGAACATTGAAAAAGGGCTTTTTTAACATTATCAGTATAGGGCGTTCCGATACCCCTTAAAGTGGGTAAAAATCGAGTTCAAAGATTCCGTTATAGTCTAAGAGCCAGTGAGCGGCTACCTGCATGTATTTGACCAGGCTTGGGTTTTGTACATTGAGGCCCCTATACCTACTGTACATGAGATGGGACTTCACTAAGCCCAAAGTGGTGGACGCGGTTAGTGCGCAGGTGAGACAGGGATCGATTGTTTTGTAATTTTAAATTCATTTGACGACGTTTGCCGTTTTGGTATTCTAAAATATATCATTTTCGTGAACCGAAAATAATAATGGCAGAACATTACCTCGCGTTCGACACTGCGGCAGACAGTTTTGAAAGTATTAAAAATCATTTTGAAAGTAATTGAAGAGATATGCCATTGTTATATTTTACTTATTATAGTTTCAAAAACTTATATTTATTAGGGCAGAAGTATTCATTGCGGACAAGCATCAGCAAATAACAAAATCTGAGTTCCTACTGGCCAGATGCATGCATTGACTGCATATAGCTATCCTTCTTCTTTCTCTCAAGTATTACTATTGTACTCATTCTAGCTTATAGTACTTTTTCTACCATTTGAATAATATAGATTTATACCGAGAGGGCTCTATTGTAGTCCCAACTCTAACGGTTTTAGTCAGATGTTTTCAGTATATTTGGCAACCTTCATGTAGATGCCTCGTGTTCCGTGAAAAAATTGATAGTGTTGCTTTATTTTATATTGTTCATTGGCTTATTAATTATTGAATGTATTTGACATTATATCGAGTGAAATAAATAAAGTGCAGTGTGTTTTTTGTACCATATCAAAAACTGAAAAACTTCTAATATTTTCGAAAGAGACTTTGGTAAATGTCGAAATATTTTGAGGTTACGAAAACTTCATAACTTAAAGTACAATGATATAATTTTACCGGAAGACATTTTTGATGCAGGCTATCATAGTAGTTGTTATAAGACGTTTACAGCTTTGAAAAATTTTTTTGGCAGATGCCAACAAAGAAATTCCATTACAAAAAGTACATCTTCGTCTGCGATTGAACAACCATCAACATCAGCTAATAGTTCAATAATTGATGATACAATGGTACATGATTCTATTTTGAATGATGTGAATATTCCTAAAACAGATGAAGTTGTAGAAAATATTGACGTCGCAGTAGATCAGTCGTTCGAGGAAATACAATTCGAAGATTCAGCAGAACCATTAACTGTTCAGAATTCTGATACTGTGGCTACAGGAAACCCGGATTTGTGCTTTTTTGTAATAAAAAAACAATTCAAGTCTAAGAATGAGCCATTACGTACTTCCAAAAAAAAAATCAATTTCAAATAAATATCTTATCAAAGTTTAAACCGGATTCTGAAATTTACAATGAAACTTTGGTAAAAATACAAAGTGTTGCTTCTGATGAAGTATACTATCATGATGTTTGTCGACAAAATTTTAGAAATCACAAACGGTCACTGGTAAAAGTCCTGTCCGTACTTTCATGGCATATTTCTCGAGAAACACATGAAACCGTTTATAGAGAAATTTGTAATTTAATTGAGGAGAATGTTATAAAACGGGGACGTTGTTATTTTCTGTCATATTTGCACAAAGAATATCTCGAAATGTTTAAAGAATTGAGTGAAGGCTCCGATGTAGCATCAATATTTGCCGCGCATTATTTAGAAGAAAAAATCCACAAGAAATTTAATGATAAAATTCAAATTTTGATGTCGAACAAAAAAGTTGTTGCTCCTAAGGGCATATCAAATATTGACGACTCATTATTTGCGCACCTAAAAGACCAAGATACCTTGCAAGCAGCTGCTGCTATTTTGAGAGAGGAAATTTTAGGAATAACTAAAACAAAATTGCCTGATTATTTAACTAGCCAACGACTAATTAAAGGTGAATGTTCAACACCACCAATGATTTCAGATTTTTTTCGTCAATTCTGAGGTTATACTCGTAAACGCCGGAACTGCGACAGTTTTAAACGTCATGTAAGCTCTTGTCACAGGATATAATTTATATGACACACAATGGCAACGTTAAGACTTCTAAACATATTTGCTTAGGCATGACACTAAAAAGTCTTACCAGCAGCCGTAAGGTTATCGATATAATAAATCATTACGGCCACTGTATAAGTTACAACGCTATCGAGGAGCTAGAAACAGAAGCAACGTATTCATCAGTTTCACGTACCGGAATATGTCCAGAGGCAGTTAATAAAAAATGAAAATCTTTCAACCGGCATGGCATTTGACAATTTCGACCGGTTCGTTGGATACTAAGAATGGAAAAAGACACCTCCATGATACGGTCGGAATAATCTATCAAAATATTGATCCCAATTTCGAAGAAGAATTTGTCGTTGAAGAAGAAGAAGCTGGAGTTACTACACATAATAAACGTAGAAGACGATCTTTTGAAACAATCGAGTATGAGTTACCACAGTGTGCTAAGAAACTGAAAAAGACTACCAATATTCAAGCTGAAAATGAAGAGGAGGTTAATATTATTGTACATAAGAGTTTTTACGATCGGATCGATAATGTTTGGATGCTCAGTCATGCTTTTTAGACTAGTAGATACTCCTATGTGGACTGGTTTTAACAGTAAAATAATGATCGATGATAGTCCACAACAATTGATTTCGTATTTAACTCCAATTAATGAATCACCAACAAGAAATGCAGTTTTTGGCAACTATGCAACAATGCATGTCAGTCTTGCAAGAGCTAAGTCAAGAGTACATGCAAGTGACTTACGATTTAGCAATTGCAAAAATTGCCCTGCAAATCCAAGCTACAGAAAATAACACCTTCCAAAAGCTTTTTATTCACTTGGGTGCTTTTCATATTATGATGTCATATTTCAAGGCGATTGGGAAAGTCATTAATGATTGTGGTTTAACAACTATCATGGTTGAAAGCGAAATGCTAGCTAGTGGATCAGTTTCAAGTTTCATCGAGGGCAAGCATTTTAACCGTTGTAAAAGATTACACCCGATAGTGGCTTTAGGGCTACAAATAATGCATTTTAGATCTTTTAACATCTAAAATATCCAGATTTCTGCAGAAATTGAAGATGAGATTAAAAGATTACAGAGCTGTCAATCATCTTCGTTTTTTATTCACAATAGAAGCTTGAAAGAACTATGTAATGATTATGCTATTTATGAACAACAAACATTGAACGGTGAACGTGGCAAAACAGCGCAGTTTTATATGATTTACATCAAGCTTGTTTATCATTATCTACAGCTACAGGAGTATTCGGGCAGGTGACTTCCAATTATTTCTTGACATCTTACCGAAAATTACAAATTTATTTTTGTATTCAACCATCAAAATTATGCGAAATGGACTGTCCAATACCATTACAATTTTAGGAAAGTTTCTACAACTCATCCTGGTTTAGAAGAAGACTTCCAAAAAGGATTTTTTGGAATCAAACGTACCAATAAACCATTCTCAAGACAGCCTATTGATCTTACATTAGAGCAAACTATCAATGCAGATGCTGCAAGAACACTTACTGGTATCGCCCATTTGACTAACTCGATCTCGGCTCGCCAACGCTGGGCAAGAAGTCACGACATACTCTCTACAATAATTACCCATGTGTTAGAAGAAATTGGAATCACCAAGAAGCAAGATATATCCACAGAGCTACAGCCACATAATATCAAAAGTTGTCATCAACTTGAAAGTTTATGAACTCGTTCGATCAATATGTCAATCCATTCAGTTTAGATTTATCACCAGATCAGCTATTTAACATAGCCTCTGGGAAAGCAGCATCATCTGAAGTGGAAGAGTTTCTTTTAAATGTCCAAGAAATTGGCGAAAAATTAAGAACGACTTTTATAGCTGAGTGTGAATTAGATTCAACAAGATTTGAAAGGGCCATCAAAAAGACACCGATACATAACTTTTCAAGTTTACTTGTAAAGAAGAAGTCGGTGAAAATTGGAGGTAAGCATCAAGAAATCAAGTTACAGCGAGATTTATTTGGACGTTTGCTGGGAATTTCAATGGACCACCAAATTGATGTTTTGAAAATCTTATCATTTCCAATAACTCCGGTACCTCTTGCTTTATGTCATCTAGATGGTGGTTTCTGATAAGTCTGTACTTGTAAAATGCCTTCAATCAAATACAGATCAAGAACCACCAAATAGTACAGATGTAGCCTTAATTGATGGATTTTTCATACTTCACTCTATGAAAGAGGTTCCCAAAACGTTCGAAGTATTTCGAAAAAGTTTTTACAAAAATGGTATCAAAAATATTCCACCCGAAGAATTGATGTAATCTTTGAACAGTATATGTATCCGTCAATAAAAGACAGTGAAAGATGTTTACGACATGAAGCATCATTAATTGATTACATTATTTCTGGGCCTGACCAAGTGCGACCTTCTGATTTTGCAAAAGAATTAAAAAATACAAAGTTTAAGGAGGCTCTTGTAGGCTTTTTCGAAAAACATTGGTGTAGTGAGGAAATGAAATCATTTATAGGCAATCGAAAGATTCACATAAATTTTCGAAATTGTCAATCGTACCAAGTTGTTGATGAGAAGATTCAGTCTAATATTAATGAAGATTTATGTTGTACATCACATGAAGAAGCAGATACAAAAATAATTTATCATGCTTGCAATGTCGTTGAGAAGTCAAATATTGTTATCAGAGGCTCTGATACCGATATTTTAATAATTATGATTGGTAATATGAAAACTTGAAGAACTCTAATTCCAATATTTGGATGCTCAATGGAACTGAAACAATGAAAGGTATATTGACATAACAAAAATTTATACGGAGCTTGGTGAATTGTTAGCCAAAAGTTTAATTGATTCCATGCATTCACCGGATGTGATTTTTAATCCTGCTTTTTTCAATAAAGGAAAGAAAAGACCTTTCTCTGTGTTAAAAAAAAAAAAAATACTATATTTCAAGAAGCATTTGCTACTATTGGTGACGAAGATTTAACTGAGGGGCAATTACAAGACCTATTTAATGTTATTCAACAGTTTACTTGTCAGCTCTACAATGCCCAAAAATCCAAGGACGTAGATGATGGAAGGTTCCAACTATTTGTTAGCAGCTACAAAGCTTCAGACGTCCATGAGAAATTTCACCAAGAAAGTGCAACATTTTGATGCAACTTCAATACCACCGTAAGAGTGAACTTTATCAGCAATTTCTGAGAGCTCATTATATTTCTACTATTTGGAAAAATGCTTACAAAAACAACCTTCAACTTTGAAACCATTGAGTATGGCTGGATTGAGCAGGATAATACATTTATCCTCAAATGGTTCGAAGGAGATCAACTTCCATCTTTTGTCAGTGACTTAATCACCAATATTCCTGGTAAGTTCATAAAAATCAATTCTTCATCAAATATGTGCGAACCTATTTATAAACAACTGACAATTTAAAATTTACGTTTAATTTTTACAGAATCTGACTCAATTGATGATGAAGATGATTTATACAACGATGAACATTACCCGGATGATGATGAATGAAGATCAATGAATATAAATATCTATGTTACCTCAATATACCTTAATATTTAAAATTATTCAATAAATACAGCGATTAAATAAATCATAAATACATTATATTGATGTAAAACAGTTATCGTAATACATAGACATCCAGCCGAGTAGGAACTCAGACTTTGTTATTTGCTGATGCTTGTCCGCAATGAATACTTCTGCCCTAATAAATATAAGTTTTTGAAACTATAATAAGTAAAATATAACAATGGCAGATCTCTTCAATTACTTTCAAAATGATTTTTTAATACTTTCAAAACTGTCTGCCGCAGTGTCGAACGCGAGGGTAATGTTCTGCCATTATTATTTTCGGTTCACGAAAATGATATATTTTAGAATACCAAAACGGCAAACGTCGTCAAATGAATTTAAAATTACAAAACAATCGATCCCTGTCTCACCTGCGCACTAACCGCGTCCACCACTTTGGGCTTAGTGAAGTCCCATCTCATGTACAGTAGGTATAGGGGCCTCAATGTACAAAAACCCAAGCCTGGTCAAATACATGCAGGTAGCCGCTCACTGGCTCTTAGACTATTACATACAAGTGAAACTTAGAAAAGCGCGTTAAAAACTGCGTATGTCAGACGAAATATCCAATAGCATTAGGCTGGATCAGGGGCGTATACAGACTACCTTTAGGGAAGAACATGAAGAAGATAGCACCGAGGTGTAATTTTTGTACCTGAAATAACAAAAAAATATGTTGGACTATGGAGATAGAACCCCCTCTCCCCCTGCCTTCTTCTTTGAATACGCCACCGCGAACGCGTGCAAATCTGATTGAAAGGAGCACTTTGAAGTATGACATATGAGATTTCTCTATTTTTCTCTGAGAGAAAATCTTTTGACGTGAATACGCCTCTAAAATTGCTTCCATAGTGGGAGGCAATTAAAAGAAACGAATGATAACAAAATCGGGAGAAACAGTTTGGTATTGAAGCTACATATCTAGCATTTCCATCCAAAATTCCATTATACCACTGGATAGCTAAAGGATCAAAGAATTCATTACGCTAAGTAAGAACTGTGACGCATCGCGCACAGTGCAGAGGAGTTTGAGGTCATTTTGCTGCGTTTCGAGATTTTCATTTAGTGTAACTTTTGATTCGGAGAAGCTGTGAAGTTCGTTTTAGTTTCAATCGTCAGCTCTCATCAAAATCTATCAATTGTATATAAAACATTATTAGTGTAAAGTAGTGACAGTGAATATAATAAGGTGTTAAAATAAAAAAAGCATTCTAAAAATTACATAATGTCGGCTAATGCGCGTTAAAAGGCCAAATCCAAACACAGAGATCATTCACGGTTGGAAAGTGTTTCTCACAAAAGCAATAGAATGGAACCAATAAAACACCATATGATCGAGTCAACCAGTACCGGGAAAGTAAAAGAATGAAAGCATCCGAAGAGGAGCGATACGAACTTGATCGGTGTTGTGTGTTTGTATCATCAAAATCACAGCGTGGACTCATACAAAAGCAGTGCTATCTTAACAAAGACATACAACGTCACCGACGACACTTTGATCGGCTACAAGAATCACACGGAAGCTGCTGAAAATCGGCAAAAGCTTCATAAATTGAGTGTCTTCGAGTTGGGTGACTGCCGCTTAAGATCCCACTTGCAGTATAGTTTATCCCCTTACATTATTACAACTAACATTGACATTGAGGATGGCATAAAAATGAATGGCGCGATTCATGTCTTACAGAATATAGAGCTGCTCGATGGAGATGAGCATTATGCGGAGCTAGAGGCACAGGACGAACCGTCAACGTCTGTGGCCACACACAAACAGTGACTCAGACTATGGACTGAATTCCCGCTTGAGATGATGGGCCAGCGGTGTCGACTCAAAGCTAAGCCATATGTAAGCGTGACGTTCTCGACATCAAATGAACACCAATAACAACGCGCTGTGCTAACATACCGCTTGGTCTGAGGATCAAATGCCGCTGATTGCAGTTTCCCATCACCCCAGCGTGTGCGATTATGATTCACAAATCACAAGGAGGCACGTTCGATCAAATCGTAGCTAATCCAACTAGTTTATGTGGCTTTGAGTCGCGTCACATTGTTAGATGGCTTTTATATGACCCATACCCAAAACAATTTCATCACGGATGTGTGTTCAGGCGTCTTCTACAGTTAGAGAGGTACGAGATGAGCATCAGAGATTGACCCAATACCCGTTTCCGACACTAGTCGTCAAAGTAAAAATATTTTGTGATAGTGTTCCTGATCAGCGTTGTTTTATACTTATAACTGTCATTAATGCACAAAGCTTTGTGATGCACTCAGAAGACATCTCTACTGATTCCATCATCAACCGATCTGATTATTTGGCAATCAACGAGACATGGGTGGAAGATTCCATACTAATACTACTAAGCGCAGACCAGTAGCGCACACAGGAATTTTTCAAGGGGGGTCCGGGCTCGAAAGTTCACCATTGTTGTATCATGCTCCTTTTGATTTTGTCGATTTTCGGGAACAAAACACAGTAAAAAACTAATTTTTGAATAAATAATTAGCATTAATTAATAAAATTAATTATTAATAGCAAGTAATTAATTAAATTTTACGTACTATATACTTAGAATTATAGTCAATCGGGAAAAAAATCAAGGGCTTTGGGGGGGGATCCGGACCCCCAGGAACCCCCTTGTGTGCGCCACTGGCACAGACAAATTGCTACTACATCATCGGAGGCGACATCATCATCATCAAGCCGCAAAGCCGGTGGAGTCACCATATGTTGTAACATTAATAGCTTCACTGATAGTAATAGAGTTAATATTGATATTTCAGAAATTAATTTGGGAATGAAAGACGCAAAGGCTGGTGATGTCTGTCTAGTTAGCGTAGAGGTCAATGACATCTTCAAATTCCTACCCGGGTGTGTGTATATCCATCCGGGCACAGCATTAGCAGAAATTAAACTCTTCATGTTACGATCGCTATTAAAATTGTGACGGGCTTTCATCGCGATTTCAATTAATGTCCTCTTGGGGTTCTTTGGGTCCAGAATGGCAATTTTTTCCAACCAACTCCAGAAGAAGAACGTGAGAATGCAAATTTGGAATCTTATAAATAGTAGAAGTTTAGAGTTCGCGGGGTGGCTATGTGAAGTTGCTATATGAGGTCTATGTTTACGTTTAAACGCAATTAAGTTAAAGTTAGAGAAAATTACTAGTTCAAGGATTAATCTACCCGTAACTGTGTATTCAAAATAAAGGAGGATACCATTCCACAAGGATTAAAGCCACGTCAGTACGACCAAGAGAGTAGCTGTTACCTAGGATTTAGCGGTAAGCGTCTTCAATTAAGATATAAAGAAAGTGTATTAAGAAGTTTAACAGTAATCTGTAAAGTTAGATATAGTGGTCAATTGCGTGATTATTTGGTAATACGAATTGTGCTTCTCACTTCAGATCCGCTTTCTATAATTATTATTATCATTGTGTATAGTGATTAAGTTAAAATCTTAATAAAGAGATATTAAGATGAATGATATGCTTGGTTCTTCATTATTTCCTACAGATACAGGTCACGTAGATAACGTAGAAATGGGGTACCCACGGGCGCATGCCTCACAAAATATTCCAAAAACATCGCTAAAATTATACCCGATTACGATCCTAATCTTACTACACCAATTATGATAGTCGGAGACTGTAATGTTAATGTGTCTCATTAGACCGCTCATTGTCCCTTCATGCTCAGTGAATTCAATTTATCTTACAACGAAACTTCTCCAACAACTTTAGGTAATACCTGCATTGATTTAACGCGCGTTAACCAGAAATCTAGATGTATTCTGTATGCCATTAGTGTCTTACTTTTCATATCACAGATCTATAATTAATGAAGTTATATTATAACACAGTAATTATTTATTTATTTGATTTCTTTCCTGAACCCATTGAAAGGAAATAATTGTTATCATAAACAAAACATTGTAATCCGGAGGACTTCTTAGTGTTCAAACATGATTATGACATACTTAAATAATAATATTTTACATAAAAAGTATTACTCGTTACGAGACGTATTCATGTACAACACACAGCCGTGTCCATGACACAGCCTCTTTTTTTAACATTTTTTGAACAAATCTTTTGACACACTAAAATAATTAATAATAGTATTAATTTATATGTATCTGTTGTTGTTTCTTATCCCAGATATGTGGTGTAGCTTAGCTACACCATCTCCATAAAACCCCAAATCCCCCCAAAATCCAAAAATAAAATAGGATTTTCTAAAACCTCGTCAGTAGCAAACTTCAAGTAATTAAGAATATGACTGGGAGAGAGGGACCTGATCAGTCTCGCACCTATGAAACTCTGGAAAGACTTTTCGACTCTGTTGAAAAGTAAGATATATGATGTGGCCTCTAAAAAAGCGTGATAGAGCAGTCTGCTGATTCCTAGGAATATTAAGTTGGTGACACTAACGAGGTATTTTCCCAAAATACCAAGGATGAGCAGGGGGTATTCTCCAAAGTGCACTTACCGTATTTTCCTGTATATAATCCGCAGTGGCGTATTATTCGCAAAGCCTTTTTTTCGAGTAAAAAAAATCATTCTATAATACGCAGCGGCGTATAATCCGCGGCAGTTTTGACGGCGAATAATCCAAAATATAAATTGCCGATAAGGAGACACATAAAATAAAAAATAAAGAATATAATTAAAAATAGAAGTAAGAAATTGTACACACACACAAAAAGGACAAAATTTATTATGAAACGCATCTATATATATATATATATATTTAAATATGTATCATAATATTTTATACGATAATCTCAATAAAACAAAAAAAATCTTTGCTACTGCCATCTATGTTTTAAATTGTTAAGCAAAACATTGCACGCGGAAAAAATCTTTTTTTTCTTTAATTTAGCAAGTTAACAGCAAAAAAATTAAGATCCCCTCCCCTTTTACACCTATATACACTTTCAAAATAAAAATAAAAATACTACCTTGAAAAATGATGAAAAAAATTTACTAACAATTAAAAAAGCCTTCAAAATCTGATTCATCAGATTCGAAATGAATCAATTTATCAAATCTTCGCGTAACCCATCCGAGTCACTAGATAGTAAAGAGTCTCCAGAGTCATTTTTGACAATAATATTACATTTTCGAAAAGTGTTCTTTACTGTAGCTTCTGCAACGTCATTCCATGTTTTCAGTTGAAGACATTTTTATTCGATGCCCGCTTCAATTTTTCCGTTTTCAGCCTCTCCCGGGGGAGTGAATTCAGATATCAGTCTTTCTTTTTCAACCTTTCTCCGTGATTCTGGGTATAAGCGACTTATTTCGCTGCCACTCGCGTCATCTAATTTTCGTTTCGTTTTATCCCGTTTTTGTATAGTTTTTTCCTCCATCGGACATCCATTGTTCCCATAAATTTCTAACTTTTGATTTGAAAGATCTATTAATACCGACGTCTAAAGGCTGCAGTTTTTTGTCAGTCCTCCAGGTATTATAGCAATTTCAAACCATTTGCAGCAGAGCATAAAACTACAGTAAATGACGTTCTTTCATTTCCAGTAGTATTTATAGGAATACTACTTGCTCCCCTTCAACGTCGACGGTCCTGGTAGGTGGAATATCAAATGATAATGGAACTTCTTCCATATATATATATATATATATATATATATATATATATATATATATATATATATAAATCAAATCCTCTGTAAAATTATTTTCAACAATAATTTGCTTGAAAAATGTGAAGTCGTCAGATTTTTTCCTCAGTCATCAGGTAATTTCTGTCCAACCGTTGAACGACTAAATTGTTTATCTTGATAAACCAGTAACACCACGTGGGGCCACCAGAGAAGTTAACAATATTCATTTCGCGTGCAATAACTTGAGCTTTCATTCTGATGTTAACTGTCGAGACTGCTTTCCCATCGTCCCTTTCTTTTAAAATCCATTTATTTACTTCTGCCTCTAATTCTGACCAGTGAGGTTTTTCACGACGAACGGCCCTTTTACGTCTATCGCAATTTTCGAAGTTAGTTTTATTCTTTCTCCACAAACGAATATTCGATATGTCAACGTTGAAAAATCTTGCAGCTTCGTTAGCCTTCTCTACAGCTTTTAATTTGAAGTCTGCAGTATAGCTAACACGCTTTCGCTTCATCATGATAAAAACTTTCAAAGACGTTACAGTTCTAGTTAAGACAAAGTTGTAAATGACGCCAGCGACTTGTAACTGTTATTTCCTTCCGAGGAACCGAATTCGTTCTTGAACGTAATTGGACAAAAAATAATTATGGCCGTAATACGTCAACCGAGTCGTGAAAGCGCCTTCTATTATTTATTTTATAAAACATAAACGGCATTTCTTTCAAAACTTTGTTAGCTTTTGTGATGGAGCACGTTTTTTCTCAGATAATCCGCGGCCGCGTATAATATACACAACAAAATTTGAAACTTTTTTAACACATAATCGGAGTATTATATAAAGGAAAATAGGGCAATTCTATTCTTTTAATGGAGGGGAGCTCGGCAAAAGTTAGACAAATGTTACCTGATAGCTACCTCAAAGTGGCGGGAGAGTGTACCTGAACGAAATGGGCGATGTACGTCGGGAGTATATACTCTTGGTAGGGTCACCCTAGATGTGAAGCCCATTGCATTATATCCAGCTAAAGTTAGCAGGGCATAGGGGCTAAGTCAGTATTCTTTCTTTGATGCCCCAGATCCTTGGATCAATTGAAGCTGCTTATTTCCCATTACTATGAAAACCAATCTGATCTCTCTCTCTCTCTATATATATATATATATATAAAACTAATTACTTAGATGTATCATTGTATATTAAGGATTATAAATTGCATTGTAATATTTATGATAAGAGATGCCTTAGATTTTAACATTCTTAAAGTGCCATTTTGGATTTCTAATATATCTTCTATATATATAAATACTTTTAACTATATTTATCGTAATAATATATTAGTTAGAGAAGAATCTAATATCCCTTTAAATTTTAATAACTTTATTAGTTATTGTATTAAACATAAATATCCTGCTAATTTTCTTTACAATTATATTTCTAATAGTTCTCAATGAAATGACAAAATGTAATATTTACATTAAGTGGTTTTTTTTAAAATTAATTATACCGTTACTTAATGGCGCTACATGTTTAATGAAATTATTATTTTATTTTATTTTGATATCATTGTGTATGTTTAGAAAGTCCCTTGATTTTTTAATAAATTTTATACCACTATACTAAGGTTTTTAAAATGTATATATACAGACTTACTTTATTTTATCATAATTTACTAATTTTACTTTTATGTGGTACTACTAATACTACCTTTGTATTGGCGGGAAACATTAACCTGATGCTGTGCTCACGAAGTAAATTTATCATCTTCTAGTTTTATTACATCAATTTTAACTCTATACTAGTAAGAAGTTTATTAAATTTTATCGTTATATATTAATAGTTTTGTGAATTTTATTACTTAATAATTAGATTTCCATAATATTTCTTCTGTAACGGGTCTATTTGGGAACCTCCTACTAATCCTCTTGGGGGAAAAACTGTTTTTTTTAAATATTATTCTATTGAAAAATTTCTCCCGAAGAAGATGTGATTTATGTAAATCAAGGCTTACATTTAAGTATTAACTTTTAGGTTTGATAGGAGAGAGAGATTATAGCAGCTAATGATAGAAGTTAGTGATTAACGTAAAGTAGTAGAAAGCTATTCGAGAGTGACTAGTAATTAATTGCTTAATATTTCAAATTAATATTTGACGATTTGCTCAATTTGATATTTAAACTGGAATAGTGTCGACTTAAAGTAGATTAGCTTCAAACGGAATTTCGATCATTTGGAACGTGATTTGCCTAGAACTTCCAAGAGTAAGTGATTCAATTCATAATTAAATATTAATTATCTCGTGTACCCTCGCTTTTGCTCCAATACTTACTTATAGATGCATTTTTTAACCTGAGTTGTTGTGATTTGTTAGGTTGTTGAGACTTGTTAATAAATTATATTGTTTTGATTATGGCTGATCTTCATTATAACTCTCGAACACTGCTGGATGTGAGAGCTCATTCATCACACTTCCTTTCTCTATGGCCCAGTTTATAGGCAAATTACAGGTGAAGGTTGACTAGTCACAAAACTTTATTTAAACCTATAATTTTGGTTCCTAAGGTCAAGAGTTTGCTATTGTACTACTGTGGCTAATATTTCTTACAGTTTTGACTGGTTATACTTAGGTTTATAACTATTTATATATATATATATATATATATATATATATATATATATATATATATATATATATATATATATATACTGATAGCTATAGAACCTAAGTATAACTATTCAAGATAGGAAACATATGGCACAGTAGTACAATAACAAACTCCTGGTCTTAAGAACCAAGATTGCAGGTTTAAAAAAGTTTTAGGGCTAGCCAACCTTCACCTGTAGTTTGTCTATACGAAATGCCAAGGGGAAAGGAAAGAATAATATTAGGAGAAATTTAAACATTGCAAATAAAATCACTATACTAATAAAATATAACGATAAAATTATAGCCTACAAGCATTCACAGTATAGATTTAAAGTCGATGCAAAAGGTAAATAGTAAGACTTACTTCGTGAATGTATCAACTGGTTATGTTTCCCGCCAAATACAAAAGAGGAATAACAGTACTGCATAAAGTTAAAAATTATGATAGAATAATATAAAGTCTCTCTCTCTCTCTCTCTCTCTCTCTATATATATATATATATATGTGTACGTTTAAAAAATCATAAATATATATTGATATAAATATTTCTGGAAAATAAATGAATACAAGAAATATTTTAAATAATATTATTAATTTATTGAACATGTGGCGCCATCTATTGAATAATTGTATAATTAGTTAAAAATACTAGCATTAAAACATAATGTCGATAATAGTTATTAATACAAATTGTATATCATTGAAAACTATTAGAAATATAATTGTAAAGAAAGTTAGCAGGATATCCATGTTCAATACATTGCTTAATAAAGTTATTAAGATTTAAATAAATATTAGCTTTATCGCTAACTAATACATTATTACGATAAATATAGTTAAAATAATATTTCTATATATTGATATAGATAAATTTGAATTCCAGTAAGGCACTTTAAGAATGTTAAAATTAAAGGCATCTCTTTTATCATAAATATTACTATGTAATCTCAAATCCTTAATATACAATGTTACATCTAAGTAATTAGTTTTAATTGGATCATTATTAATTTTTACTAAGTTTGGGTAATCCGGATAAAAATTAATATTGGGATTGAAATTATCATTTTTACCAAAAATAACTAAATCAACAATGTATCTAAAAATGTAATACACATTATTAATAATATAGTTATATTCATAAAAGTGTAAATATAAATTAGCCGAACTATTGCTTGCTGGGCCTCCTAGTGGCAGGCCTTTATTTTGTTTATATAATGAACCATTAAAATTAATGTAATTTTCTTTTAAGACTAAATCTATGAGAGTTTTAAATTTGTTAAAATTAATATTAAGATTATAAATACTGTGGTTTTCGAAAATTACTTTAATAATATCGTTGATATCAATGGAATTGAAAAGATATTCAAAGTCATAACTATGAACTGAATAAATATTTTTATTTTTAAAAAGATCTATACTATCTTTTTTTACTATTTTTAATTATAGCTTTATTACATTGCTGATTAATAAAGTTTTGTATAATATTATGAAGTAATTTACCTGCAGTAATGTATGTTTTAAAACCATTTGTCACGGTTCTAAATTTAACATGACTTTTACGGAATTTTGGTGTTAAAAATATATATGGAAACTTAATTTTAGGAACGCAAACACCTAATTTTTTATAAATAGCAATAATACGACACACACACACACACACACACACACACACAAATATATATATATTCGGCTTTCTCCTTCTAAGCGAGTGACTCTTTTGTTACGAGTGACGTTTTACTATCAAATATTAACCCCCCAAAATCGTCTCTCTCTATTCATTATTTTTCGCAGGAAATTATGGTTTCAGTTTCTCATACATAATGGTATAAAAGCTCTGACTTAATTTCTTCAAAGCTGAAGAAATGGTTAGCTGACAAAGTGAGAATAGGCAACGCTGAATATGCAAAGGTGACCTTGGTGGCAAATTTGGTCATCAGATGTCACTATACATTTTGTGAAAGAAAAATAGGTGCCTCGAAAAATGGTTCTGGAATGATTATACACTCATGACAAAAAAATTAGTATACCAAGAAATAATTGCGGGATTGTAACGAGACTTGGCATGAAGGTACATGTAGAGGAAATATGCAGATGATTAGAAATGCAGCGTGATTGTGCATTGCGTATAGCCGGTAGAGGTCATTTAACATCGTTCTCCGTGGAGTATAAAACAGGTAACCAAAGCTGTCACAATTTGAGGGGGGAGAATCATCGGCATGATGGAAGCTGGGTGGTCAGCTTGGAGAGTAGCTCGTCAATTAGGCCGCTCTGATTGTGTTGTGAAGAGGTGTTGGGACCAGTGGATCCGAGAGATGTCATTTACACGAAGACCAGGCTCAGGACGCCCTCGACAGACCAGTCGTTGAGAAGACCACCACATAGTAAGAAATGCACACGTACATCCAACCACTTCATCCGTAGTCATCCAGGCACAGATAACACCATCACTACGGGTGTCTTCTCGAACCAAACGAAGGTTCCTGACTGAAGGACATTTAGGATCGCGGCGTCCATTACGTGTGCTGCCCTTGACGCCCACCCATCGATGCCTCCGTTTGGTGTGGTGCCGTGCACGAAGAAACTGGACTGCAGCTGAATGTAACCAGGTCGTCTTTAGCGATGAATCCAGATTGAATTTTAGCAGTGATGACAATCGTGTTCGTGTGTGGAAACCCCGTGGTGAACACCGCAATACTGCCTTTTCTTTACAGCGACACACCACTTCCACTGCTGGTGTGATGGTATGGGGTGTCATTGCCTACAATATACGCTCACCCCCAGTATTTATCCGTGGCACCATGACAGCCCAGCTGTATGTCCATGACATCCTGCAACTACATGTGTTGCCACTCATGCAAAGGCTCCCAAGAGCTATTTTTTAACAAGACAATGCTCGGCCTCATACAGCAAGGGTGTCACAAGGCTATCTCTGCACTGTTACTATCCTTCCTTGGCCTGCCCGATCCCCAGAATTGTCTCCAATTGAGCATATCTGGGATCATTTGGGGCGGTGAGTTTGGCATCCCATGAGTTTGAACGAACTAGAGGCAAGGGTACAGCAAATATGGAACGAAATATCTCATGACATCATGCAGAACTTGAATGCCTCAATGCCCAATCGTATCGCATTCGCGTTAGAAGGGGTTCAACAGGGTATTAAATCCTCCGTTCTTTTGCCTTTTTCTCTGAAATAAATTATCCTTTTCCTTTGATTTTCTAATCATTTGCTTATGTCAAAGTAGTCATTATGTATGTAAAATTTCTTTTCATTTTGACGACTCTTTCTTGGTGCGCTAATTTTTTTGTCCATGAGTGTATGAAGAGATATTAGAAGCCTCTAGAATACAAGAATACCTATGTAAAAGATAATGCAGGGTAGTGAGAGTGGAGCAGCGACTGAGAGTTTCCTTCTTCTCGAGTTGGAATGTGTTCTGCGTTTGTGTGAACTTTGATTTCGCGTTATTATTTATTTAAATATGTATCTGTTTCTAGTCAAAAAGAAATTTCCGGTTTTTATTAAAGAGTACTAAAGTAAAATTTCGATTTACTTTCAAACAACCTGACTGCTAATTGCATGGACCTTTTCTTCATTTGAAAGTCGTTCAACCGCGTAAAACTTTTGCCTTATCACCAACGGTTAGCAAGTTATGTTTTTAAAATAATGTAAATCAAATTACCTGTAGTAGTAGTCGTTGGTTTATAGGTCGTAGTCGGTTGTTCAGTGGTTGTTGTCTGTAGTTCAGTAGTCGTTGTCTGTAGTTTAGTAGTCGTAGTCTGTAGTTCAGTGGTCGTTGTTGGTTGCTCTGTGGTAGATGTCGGTTGTTCAGTGGTTGTTGTTTGTAGTTCAGTGGTCGTTGTCTGTAGTTCAGTGGTTGTTGTCTGTAGCTCAGAGGTAGTTGTCTGTAGCTCAGAGGTCGTTGTCTGTAGTTCAGTGGTCGTTGTCTGTAGTTCAGAGGTTGTTGTCTGTAGTTCAGTGGTCGTTGTCTGTTCTTCAGTGGTTGTTGTTGGTTGTTCAGTGGTTGTTGTTGGTTGTTCAGTGGTTGTTGTTGGTTGTTCAGTGGTCGTTGTGGTAGTGGTGGGAGATTTTGTGCTCGTAGTTGTGACGATCAGTGTCGTTGTTTCGGCAGCAGCAGTCGTAATTGCTGGGAAAAAAATGAATCGTTTATCTTGAGTGAAATTTGGTAATTCCGTATTTGTATGAGAAACTAGATTCGATTTGCGATCCAGAATTTTGAATAATTCCACTCCTCTCCTTTGATTAGCGAGGGCTACATTTTGATATTGTAGCAGAAGTAAATAATTTCTGTGCCCTCACACGGGGTAGATTAAATGGCTGAGCAAAAAGGAGAAACGAGTGAATAATGTTATTGTAATCTTAGAGATCACTTTCTATAAGGACATTATATATATAAGTTTGTAAAAAAAATTCTCACCCATGTTACAATTTGAGGAGAATGGGGACAATTGATAAGAAAGTTTTCTGGATTTTAATGAAAAGGTGACTATTTGCAGATAAAGTTATATGTGTGTGTTAGGGGAGGGGAAGGGGAGAGATAACTGTACTGTGGAAATATTTTATTCCAAATTTAAATATCAATGACCTCTTGCACAAATACGTGAAGATACAATTTATTAAATCCGGCTTTTCGTATGGATATTTTTTAGAAACAGAATTAACATTTATTTATATAAATCGAATATCAAAAACTGTAAATTATACCAACTAAAACGCATACAAAAAAGGCTAATTATTTACCCAATTACTGAGAAAATCTTAAAAAATTTTAAAACAAATGTCCGATGCATATCGAAGAGCTTCTCGCCCATAAGATGACCGATAGGGATTGCTTATAATAAACGTGTACTTGCTAATGAAACAGTCCGTAGTAAAATTCCATTCTGTGATATTTATAACTACAAAATTTTTAATAGATGCAGCTTATGATTGCAATATTTTATGAAAAACTGCGAGAAAGATGAGAATTTATAAAAATGCTGTGCATTAAAATACAGATACAATTAATTTAACAACTTTTTCATATGAATATAAATTTGATATAAATTATAGATGTTGAGAAAACGAAATGGTTAACTTTGCTAAAAGAAATCGGAAGTTTTAGTTAGAACAGTTAAACAGTTAGTTGAACAGTTAAAATACCAATGCCAATTCTGTCTCTCGTCTTGTTCTGCTGAAATAACGAACGCAAAGAATCGATTATGAACAAAAACCTGATAAAGTGTTGGAGAACTTCTTCCCAAAAAACTTACCTTCCGTCATCGTAGTGGTTGTACTGACGGCAGCATCCCGTCTGAGCTGCAGTAGAAAGTACAAAATATTCAAGCATACAAAATTTGTTAGCATAGTTTATAAACAGCAAAAAGAGAAATCTTCACGCAATTCTTAAATTTTTTTAACGACGTTATATAAATATTTTTTCTAAAGAAAAAAGTACGCAAATGAAACTGTTTTGTGGACTCTCACATCTTCCTCAACTACTGAGTTTGCTTTATGAAGCCTGAGCTTAGTTGATAACATAGTCTCTCCTTATGAAGGAACCGTTGTAAAAGTGATTAGTATTTATACAGAACTAGGAGGATTTCAGAATTACCTGAGAATACGAGGATGTGTCGATGACTGTTCAAGAAACAACAAGAGAAAGTTCTGATAGGCTAGCAACAAGATTGACTTTGGAAATACAGAGTGTTTTTTTTTCCAGGTATAGAAGTTTAAGTTGGCATTACTTTCAAAGAGGGCGACCGATTTAACAGCTGTCAAGTGATTTATTCTCAGTTTGGTTTGGCAATTCATCATGAATAGACTCACGCCTGAACAACGCTTTCAAATTGTGCAATTTTATTTCGAAAATAATGGTCAATTTTCATATGCGAATTTTGTTTAGCGATGAAGTGCACTTCTGGTTGAATGGCTACGTCAACAAACAAAACTTCCGCATTTGAGTAAGCTAATCCACAAGTGTATGTCGAAACACCATTACATCCAGAAAACTGACTGTTTGGTGCGCTTTATGGGCTGGTGGAATCCTTCTTCAAAAACGATGAAGGCCACAACGTTACAGTCAATGGTGATCGGTATAGAGCCATGATTACTAACTTTTTCATTCCTGAATTGAACAATCATGATGTCCAGGAGCTGTGGTTCCAACAAGACGGCGCAACATGTCACACAGCTCGTGCCACAATCGATTTATTAAAAGACACGTTTGGTGACCGCCTAATTTCACGTTTTGGACCTGTGAATTGGCCTCCAAGATCTTGTGATTTAACACCGCTAGACTATTTTTGTGAGGCTATGTAAAGTCATTGGTCTGTGTGGATAAGCCACAAACGCTTGACCACCCCCCTTTGAGAAACCTCACACATCAGGGGGCGAGTCGTTACAACAAGTGAATAATATAAAAAAGAAAAGAAATACACAGCTGGACAATTGCTAAGGATGGATAACACTATCATCCATAGCAACCACAAAATGAAAGGAAGCAAAATGTGGAAAATTAGAATAAGTGCGGGATATTAGTAAGAAGAAGTATGAGTATGCAAATTTTTTTCCACGTCTGTTCATCACGTGATAGCGTTCATAAGAGCTTTAAAGGTTTTGACGCGTGTGGACAGTTGTTGTTTCAAGTCAAAGTTTTACAGGAAAGATTTAATAGACGAACTTAAAATTTTTGGCATGTCTTCCCGACATCACATAGATGATTTTATGCGTGGCCAAATTATTGAAAGATCGAAGAAGGGCGAAAATAACAGATGTTGCCAGGAGTTCGACATCGCTCACAGCGTTGTTTCACGGCTGTGGAAGTCATTTAAAACTACTGGAATGTGTAGTAGACGGCACGGGGAGGTCGCGTTAGAAGTACGACGCCTGCAGAAGACAGATATATCGTCCTATCAGCAAAAGGAACAGGCGCACCACAGTTCAGCAGGTGGCAAATCAGTTTCTTGCCGCCTCAGGAAAGCAGATCTCCCGAAAACTGTTGCCAGACGTTTGAGGGGAGGATGACTATTCGCACGCAGACCTGTTGTGTGTGTCCCATTGACCAGACAGCACCGTACTGCCCGTTTGCAATGGTGTCGTGAGCATCACAATTGACTGAACAGGACTGGGCATGCGTACTATTCTCAGATGAGAGTAGGTTCAGTCTGTCATCGGATTGTAGACGCCAACTGATCTGGCGAGAGTGGTACTGCTTATCGTCCAGAAAATATCCAGGAAAAGGACCGATATCCGACATGCAGTATCATGGTGTGGGCCGGCATCATGATCAATGGCCGCACGCGCCTACATGTGGTTGCGAATGGGACTATGACGGGCCAACGATACGTTGATGAAGTTCTACTTCCTCATGTTCGTCTTTTTCCGTGGTGCTGTCGGTGATAAATTTGTTTTTATGGACGACAACGCAACATATCATCGAACACTCGCTGTTCAGGATTGTCTAGACAGCGAGGGTATTCAACGTCTCGTATCGCCAGCGCGTTCTCCAGATCTAAACCTCATTGAAAATGTGTGGGATGCTTTGGGGAGGCAAGTTGCTGGTCGAAACTATCCTCCGACAAACAAGAACACCCTCATCTGTGCACTCACAGAGGAATGGGATAAATTGTCTGAACAGCTGCTGGATAATGTTGTGCAAAGTATGGTACGACGTGTGGAATGTTGCAACACACTCCACGGTGGACATATCCCGTACTGATACCTTTCTTTAAGGCTGACTATTAGATGCATTGTTCCATTTCTCCGTACGCAGATCAAATGAACATTTTTTTTTCTTTCAGATGTTTCACAGCTTTTGTACTTTCCAGAACAATAAATATTCTTTATTCTAATGTCTGAACAGTGTGGCAACTATATTTTATCCTACTAGGCCTCATGTCTCGCTTAAAGTTATGCTACATAGCAATTTGTGATCCGTCCTTAGCAATTGTCCAGCAGTGTATATATATATAAAGAAAATCTTTATATATGTATATATAAAGAAAAATTTTATACACACATATATATATATATATATATATATATATATATATAAAGTCCACGCTATCATGAAAATTATTTTTGACCGTTCCATTCCTCGTCATTTTTAAAATTTGTCTCAGACTTATTAATTCGCGTTTACTCAGACTTCCTTCACATGTGTTTGCCGTTTACGAACTAAAGTACTCACCTCATATATCTTCATGCCGGTCCTAGTCGGGCATTCGTCGTCAGGGCATCCGTCGAGCTCATCTCTGAGCAGGAGGCAGTGACTGACATTGAAGCCGAAGTGAGTGCAAACCTCCTTCTTGAAGCACAGTGACGCACACTCAGTCCGGGTGACGAACCTCAAGTCTTTCGTCACCCAATCCGGGAAGAGTTGGTCCCGGATGGTCAGAAAGTAGGTGTAGGGCTCTCCGCAGAATACCCGGTGGATGGACAGGAGCAGGAACAGTGATATCATCTTCGGGCTGAAATGAAAAGGTTCTTACTCATCAGCACAAAAGTTTGGAACACTTTTGGAGTGAATATTAACGTCGCACTAATCAGCTACTGGAGGACTTTTGGCGACGTTATTTTGATCCATGGTCAATTGAAGAGGACGGCACCTCAGCTGGCATTCCTCCTCTCCTAATTTCTTCACCACACCAACGGGAGGACTTTTGAGCCTGGACAGATTTAACGTGCATCGACCCTCTCTGCACGGCGGGTTTTCAGCGGTACGACGCAGGAACTCATGACACGACTGCCATGAGTCCCTTACCTTGACCCCAAGGCGAAACTTTTTCAGAAATGAAAGACTAGTTTCGAATGGTTGTAAAACAGCTTCTTGAAAAGGACATTAGAATTAACAGTAAATATCTTCACCCTCTGTAGCATAATGTAGCCTCCACCTATGCCAATTCTCTCCCTGGTGGCACTCCGATAACATTAACTCTCTTCTCAGCGCATTTGTTCTCTTTTCGTTTGTTTCGTCGCGGGGATACACGAAGATCGAGTACAATCTCAGTTGAAAGGAGAATTTAGTTTGAGATATACGTAGAGGGTGCTGTAGGTTACTTTTAGCTTTACTAAACGTTCTTATTTTTACTGCGAAAACTTGTACTTTGTTTAGTTTTTGAGATAATTCATGCCTTCATATTTCATCAAATGGCCCCTAAAAAGGAGAAAGCTTGATGTGCGCGGTTTTCAAGACTCTTGGAACGGATGCATATGGATTCGCGCAATAAAAAGATTGTGTTATGTAATGAAAGCGTTGAAAGAAAAGGTACCCTCCTCTCAAAACTTCCCCTCCTCGCCAACAAGAGTTGTCATGGCCAGAAAGATTCAATTGTTTGAGGAAAACTATATATAATCTGCTTTCAGTCTTTTGTTCTACATATTTATGTGCACAAATCTTTTCTCATGTGAAAAATATTTTTACTTCACATAGAAGTTGTTAAACAACCGAACATTCAAAGAATCCTGCGGTAAATTATGACCATGATCCTTACTTCCGGGTGTCTCAGCTGAGCGCTTAAGGTGCCTGACTAGTGCAAAAACGTCAATTTTGATGAAAATGACGATTTTTTTACTTTATATTTTATATAGTTGAATTTTCTGCTTTCTAAAAATACCTTACTTTTGTTTGTACTTCAATTATTTACGAAGTTATAACACAGAGTTTTTATGTCAAGAGAGAGCAACAAAAATGAACCGGAAGTGTTTGCATTTTAATACTTTTTTTACATTTTTTTCGGTGTTTATCGAATTTATTTAAAAAATATTAACTTAGGTAAGGTAATGACGGGACATGATGATATTTTTAAAAAAATAACTTATAATTTTTAAGTGAAAATTGGTAAATAAATTCGTAAAATTTTTGTCATTTTCCGATTTTCTTATGCCCTTGCTTCTCGATATTTTGTTTCATATTTAACTTTATTTTATATATTTGATAGAAAACTCTGTTCTTAAGGACAAAATATTAATTAATTATGCTTAAAGCAAGGCCTGCGAGGTCTAATGAATTTGCTTCATCGTTGGTGCTAGCAGTAAGGTGAATGTTGGCACAGAGCTAATCCCACTAATACTTATTCAGTTGGTGACTTATTCAGTTGAAATATATTCAAAAATGTTTCGAAATTTACTCCGAAAGCCTTTTTCAGTAACATTTTATGGAGTATTTTACTTAAAGATACAATTATTAAACTTGAAACATTTCGCTCTTTTAAGCGCATTATTCACGTTAATTCCTTTTAATTTGTGATATGCAGGTTTATTATCATTATATATATATAATTAGAAATGGAAATACTTCCCTTCCTAAGATCTTGTACATGGATTTGTAAAATTTGATCTGAACGCATTTTAACTTCTGTGGGACACCCCTTAGAATATAGAAAATTTTCTCAAAAAAAGTTGTATAGAAAACAAAATTACTAAGGATGAAAAAATCAAAGTGTATTCATATGGAGGTTTTAAAAGCTGTTCTTTATATGCTTTTCATTATAATTTTTTATAACCTTTTGTGATAAGCAATATTTTTTATAAAGAAATTTTTGGGAATATTTACTGACAAAATAACACACATTAATATATATTTTATATTACATATTTCTTAAGCTCTAAGATACTTAGTGTGGAAATATATTCCTTTTTTTATATAAAAATATATTTTTTTAACGTAATAAAGTTTTTCTAGTGTGCTTTTTATATCTTTAATTAGTATTTAAAAATACTATGCATTTAGACGTTAAGAAAAGCTTTTTTTCACTCTATAAAATTAATTACAAAATTAAAAAAAAAATTTGAAACAAATATATACTACTGATATAGGATTATAAAAAGTTTATTCTTTTCATATAAAGAGGTTTTAGGTTGTTTTAGCAGTATAATTTTTTAAGATTTAAATTTTAAATCTCTAAATGCGTTTTTCTCCGAAACAGTTTTTTCCATATTTTATCGCGTGGCAAACATGACGTCTCAAAAAGTCCTTGAGATAATTGCATGAAATTTAGCATCATTATTTATTATTATAGTATGCATGTTGTGCACTAGAGAATAAGAAAAAAACAATATATTTACCTTTTTTATGATTGTTTTTCTTTGTGATAAATGCAAAATTTAAAAAAAAATTTCCCTTTGTGCACTTTTTGACCCCTAATTTTGTAAGAAATTGAAATTATTCAAAGATGATAAAGCAAAACATAGGTAAACGCTTTCTGAATAAAATTCAGAGAGCTTTTTTTATCTTATGCATTAGAATTTATTTTAGTGTTTGCCGTGATGTGCAAAAAATGCCTAATTTTAACCTAAAATTGTCAATTTTCTTACAAAAATATATTGAATTTTTTTTTCGTCATTTTTATAAGTTTTCAGTTATAAACAAACAAAAAATGAGTTTAAAAATGAACTTTCAGCATTATTTAAAAAAAAATGTTCCCACAACTAGTCAGGCACCTTAACCGAAAACTAAAACTATATGATGCATATGCATCCTATATGTACATCTTGTATGTACATAACAAAAAGACGCATATGCAAAATCATGTAGCCCAAATATAAAGGGTGTTTTTTTAGAGGTATAGAACTTTAAATTGCAATAAAACAACGATGTATTATTCAATTTAGCTGAATTTTTTTTATTGGAAAGATAATCTTGTGGCATTACATTTTAAATATGATTTCTGGCATAGGACTGCCACGGCTGGCTCGGATGTAGTCCAATCTGGACGTCCAATTTTCGATGACTTTTTCCAACATTTGTGGCCGTATATCGGCAATAACACAATGAATGTTGGCTTCCAAATGGTCAAGCGTTTGTGACTTATCCGCACAGACCAATGACTTTACATAGCCCCACAGAAAATAGTCTAGCGGTGTTAAATCACAAGATCTTGGAGGCCGATTCACAGGTCCAAAACGCGAAATTAGGCGGTCACCAAACGTGTCTTTCAATAAATCGATTGTGGCACGAGCTGTGTGACATGTTGCGCCGTCTTGGAACCACAGCTCCTGGACATCATGATTGTTCAATTCAAGAATGAAAAAGTTAGTAATCATGGCTCTATACCGATCACCATTGACTGTAACGTTGTGGCCTTCATCGTTTTTGAAGAAGGATTCCACCAGCCCATAAAGCGCACCAAACTGTTAGTTTTTCTGGATGTAACGGTGTTTTGACATACACTTGTGGATTAGCTTCACTTCAAATGCGGCAGTTTTGTTTGTTGACGTAGCCATTCAACCAGAAGTGCGCTTCATCGCTAAACAAAATTCGCTTATGAAAATCGGGAACAACGGCAATCTCGTTTTGGGCCCATTCGACGAATCTACGCCTTGCTTGATGATCGTTTTGATGAATTGCCAAACCAAACTGAGAATAAATCACTTGACAGCTGTTAAATCGGTCGCCATCTTGGAAAGTAATGCCAACTTAAACCTCTATACCTGAAAAAAAAACACTCTTTATATATAAAAAAATCGAAGCAGGTGTCAAAGAAAACTTCCTGTTCTCTCATAAGACATTTTGTGTCACCTAAACTATTATTCCGTAAAAAAACATGGAAAATGGATTTCAGAATTTCATCTCGGCACATTTAAGTAAGAGCTATTTAATTTCTTGCCGGGCCAATAACAAATCTCGTGCGTGTGTGTGTGTTTCATCCCTTCAACATCCCGGTTGGAGATTTTCAAAAACACTTTCTTATTATATATAGTTCTGCCTCGCGTGAATATTAACGCCGTACTATTCAGCTACTCGAGGGTTTCGGGCTTTGAACTTCGTCATTTTGAACCACGGTCAAGTAACGAGGACGACACCTGAGCTAGCACCCCTCTCCTAACTTCCACAACACACCAACGGGAGGACGTTGAACCTCGACATATTTAACGCGCATAGCTCCCCTACACGGCGGGTCTTCAGCGGTAATAGGCTCGAACTCATGACACGCCGGTCACTAGTTCATTACCTTGACTACTAGTTTATCGTTGCCTTTTGATTCGCGTGAAAAAACACTCAATGTTTTCAACAAGAAAATTTTTGAAAGCATTAGAAATGATGTTTAGCGCACTGTAGATTCAACATTATTGTATCACTCGCAATAATTTTATTTACGCATTTAGTTCACGAAAGCAAATAGGAATTGCAAAGTACCGTTCCATAAGAGAATTGCGACAAATATTTAAAATTCTGGAGGATATGGATTACAGCTGAACCAAGAGAGGTTTATGCAAGAACACAAGTTACTAACGATTTGTATATTCAATGAAAAAATTAATAATGTTTTCTCAGATTTCATTTCCTATACGCAATGCTCAGAAATATATTTTCTTTAACACGCGGGTTCTACTCGGGCTTTCACTAATTCTCTTGGGTAAAATACTTCTTTTAACAGGGGTTTTAGATGAAAACTGCTTTCCGTAGAGAGCACTTAACTTTACGTAAATGCGAGCTTCTATTTAAGTGCTAGTCGTGGAGTAGGTGAGGATGGTTGAAAATGGATTCTAAGAAGAAAGTATTGTGTGAGCGATCGGTAACCACACTTAGTATGATTAATTACCGAAGGAAGAGAAGCCGTCCACCTTACGGCTTACAATTAAGCGAGTGTTGTAGCAAGAGCGTTGAGGAGAATTGATAAGGCCTCATATATTTATATTATAGTTAGATTGCTCCTCGGGATTAGTTGTTAGAGTGCATTCTCAGTTATTTCCATTAAGTCTAATAAATGTTAAAAGGAATAAAATTGTTTAACTTGAAAAATGTCAGATTTTTGCCAGAACCCTCTCACACCCACGATCGAAGGATCGCGACAGACCCACTGAGTGAAAGAAATCCCTTTTTTATTCAATCATAGATCCTCAACCTGTTTCATGTTCAGAAAGAAAATCGATTTAAAATATGTAGGGTGAGTGAGTGAATATTAACGTCGCACTGTTGGCGACGTTGGCCCTGCTTCGCGAGGGCTTTTGGAGATGGACCTCATAATTTTGAACCATGGCCTGAGCTAACAACCCTCCTCTCCTAACTACCACACCACACCAACGTTAAAATATGTAGGAATGAGGAAGAAAGATAGATGGATTGCTTGTTGACGATGCAACACGATGATTGCTTGTCACTCCTAATTTGTAATCATGATCAAGGGATACCTAGGCTGGCATCCCACTCTCCAAAGTTCCACATCACCCCATATGGAGACTGAGTATCGACAGATTTAATACGCATGAGCCCCTCTACTTTCGTGAGCCTTTCGTGGACTTTGAACTCCAGCCGCCGACTCGGCAGATTCAACGCCGTTCATGTATAAAGATGTTTTCATAAATGAAAATTAATTGACTCTTTTAATAATAGAATATTACAATTAAATTTTGCGGTTGATAAAGGAGAACAGTTTCAATCTGCTTTAATAATTTAATTTGGTAGGTGAAAAATGCGTTTTCAACGAAACATTTGACCATTATCTTTACATGAAAATGAGTTAACTCTACAAACAGTTTATTTAAAAGCAGTTATAGCAACTCTACGAACAGTTATCAGAGGCTCACTCTGATATATATATATATATACAGGCATAGGACAAAATAATAGGAACACTCATTTAAAAATGAATCGTACTTCAACCGCCTAATAAACAGTGTGCCCCTTGGCGACGAAAAGGAAGGTATCAGTCAAGTATTTTACAGTGTGAAAGTTGCTTGAGAAAATTCTGTTCCCAACTAAGCGGGATTATGTGCGACCTCCCTGACGTGTGTGAAAAGAGGTATGGTAGTTGGAGCTCGCCTCGCTGGAGCCTCCGTATCCAGAACAGCCAACATTGTGGGTGTTTCAAGGAGCACAGTGTCAAGGGTTATGACAGCCTACACAAACCTGGGTAAGGTGTCTTCTGCGAAGCACAACAGTGGGGGAAAGTTGAAGTTGAAGGTCCGTGATACACGGGTGTTGAAGGGGATAGTCGCCCGAAATCACAAGACTACACTGCTGCAAATAACGTCCGAGATGAACACCCACCTTCTGAACCCCGTATCCATGAAAACTATTCAACGAGAGTTGCATACTGCGAACATCCACGGCAGAGTAGCTATTCGAAATCCGTTAGTTTCGGGGCGGAATTCTGCAAAGAGATTACAGTGGTGCCGAGACCACCTAAACTGGACGCAACTGCAATGGGAACAAGTCATCTGGTCTGACGAATCCTCATTTACATTATTCCAGACCACCGGACGTGAGTTCGTCAGGTGAACACCGACAGAAGCATTTCATGTTGATTGCATGGTTCCAACTGTGAAACATTGAGGGGGTTTTGTGATGGTTTGGGCAGCAATATCTTCCCGTGGGTTAGGGCCTCTCGTTGTCTTGAGGGGGATGATCCCAGATGACCATTATCGAAGCATTCTCGCAGATCATCTTCACCCTATGCTTCAGACTCTCTTTCCATAAGAACGTCCTGTGTTCCAAGACGACAACGCCCCTGTTCAAAACATGGTTACATGAGCATGATGATGAAGTGGAACATCTAACCTGGTGTCCTCATACCTCTGATCTCAATATCATTGAGCCTTTGTGGGGTTATTTAGAGAACAAAGTCCGTGCTCGGTTTCCACCTCCTCGCACACTATTTGAACTCGAGACTATCCTGCACGAAGAATGGGTGCAAATTCCTATGAATTTTGTTCAAGACCTTTATTTTTTAATCCCACGTCGAATGCAAGCAGTCATTCAGGTCAAAGGTGGCCCAAAACCTTACTAATTAAAAATTTTCATTTTTTCACAGGTGTTCCTATTATTTTGTCCTATACCTGTATATATATATATATATATATATATATATATATATATATATATATATCATGTATTCGAGAAATTCTTGGATTGACAGGAGAAATGCAACGGACAGCCGTTTATCCTATTATATTTTATTTCAATATTCAGTAAAGCAGCCTGCACTCCAAGCCATGACAAAATCGAGAGCTCTTTCAGCGTTGATCAGCAGTGAGGGAGTCCTTAGTACACGTGTCTTCTTTAAGTCCGGCGAAAGTAGAAGTCAAAGTTCCTATGCGGGAGGTGGGTTGAGTTGTCCTGGTAGGAAGTTTACCCCAACTGACACTTGAGGGGCTGGGGATTGATCACAATTTTCCCCTTCCGCACTGCTCGTACAACAACAGGGACAGGATCACTGACGACACAACGATGACTGAAAACTTAGGTATATTGTTTTTTAAAACTTTTATGAATTACTTTGATAATCGTCATGGCGTGGAGTACCTAATACTATGTTACACAAATACTCAAAATATTTCCGATTAAGTGGTTACAACCGAAAACAACAATATCACAATCACTAATTATTACAGCAATATATTGTTGATATTTACAAAGCATGATAACTTATTTCAAAATAATACAATGATATACTAATGAAGGTGTTAAACAGATATGAAAATTCTTCATTGAATACCCTGAAAAGTGGATATTTACAACAATATAGGTACGAAACTCAATTTGTCTCATGGAAACAAGGTATATTTTCACAATTGTAAATAACTTGTTTAAGACATAAGTATACAATAGCAGAAATTGAGTTTTCATTCATGACTTAACTTTAATATATTATCATATATATATATATATATATATATAAAACATCTTAATTTAGAAATAGTGACAATTTGGGAATCTTTCTTCGCCAAAGAATTTGGTTTATTAATTTCATAAGTGACTTCCGAACATTGCTTTATTATTTCATAAGGGCCAGAAAAAGGAGAGCTCAATTTCCTCGTATTAGGATATTGGAACTCTTCATACACAACAAGATCACCTGGGTTGAATTTTTTTTCAATACAGCGAGCACCATATCTAATCTTATTTTTAATATGATAATCTATTGTTCTCTGCAAGGTCAATTCACGTGCTTCATCAACAGGTTCATAGTAATTATTCTGATCTATAGGTGACTGATATGGCAAGAGACCAAATAGCAAGTATGCTGGTGGGTATTTAGTTATTGAGTGTGGAGTTGAGTTAAATTCATTATACACTTGTTCTAGTAGTTTTGTAAAAGGAATTTTAGTAGATGAAGCATTTTCCTTGCATTTAAGTCTAGTAACAAGAGATTGATTGACGCGTTCATTTTTACCATTTGTTTGAGGGTGATGAGCTGTAGTTAACAAATGTTTAATATTATAATTTCTACGAAATTTTTTAAATCTGGAAGAAGTAAAGGCACCATTTCTATCAGTTAATAATTTTTCAGGAATTTGGATTTGAGAGACTTGTTTTAAGATATTTGCATAGGTTTCAGAATTTTCATTTTTTGAAGGAAAAGCCCACACATATCTTGTTGCATGGTCAATCACAATGTGCAAAATTTTTTTTGTAGAATTATAATAGTTGAAACCTCCAACAGTATCCACAGATATAAACTCAAAAGGTTTACTGGTAGGTGGAACTTGTTGCAGTAACCCAAATTTCTTTTGTTTCCTTCTTTGTTAAGCTGACATACCGTGCAATGTTTAACAAATTCACTAATATCAGTTGTAATGTTAGGCCAATAGTATTGAAGTGAAATTAAATTCAACATTTTTTGAACACCAGAATGACCAAACTGCTCATGAGCTTGATTCAACAGTTTTAATCTTAATGAAAATGGAATAACTATTTTATGTAAATTTTTCTTTTTAATTACTATTACATCTTTGATCTCATGGTATTTAGGTCCACAAAGATTATCATTCTTTTGATGAGTTTTAATTTCATTAATGTCAAGCAAATGACTTGAATGTTGAAGGTGATGAGCAACCGGATGCCTGGATAACATATCTGCTTCAATGTTAGTAGAACACTTTAAATATTTAATTTCATAATCATACATACTTAGCTTTAATGGTCAGCGGAATAATTGACCTCTTAAATTTTTAACATTTTTTAGCCAAACAAGAGCTGCATGGTCAGTATGTATGATAAATTTTTGGCCATGTATTTAGTAATAAAATTTATCTAAAGCATCTATTATTGCAAGACATTCTAACTCAGTTATAGCATAATTTTTTTCGTAGTCTCTTAAGGTTCTAGAATGGTAAGCAATTGGGTGTAACTCATTTGAGGTATCAGGTTGTTTCAACACAGCTTCAACACTTTTTTGTGATGCATCAACAAAAACATGACAAGTTAAGTCAGGATCATACAAATGTAAAATCGGTTTCGTTATTAAACTTTCTTTTAGTTTCTCAAATGCATTTTGGCATTCATCAGTCCAATTAAATTTCGCATCCTTTTTAGTAACATATTTAATGGATATCTAAGGTCAGCATATTCTGGAATAAACTTATGATACACATTTATTAAACCCAAGAACCTTTGAAGTTCTTTTACATTATTTGGCGGTTTCAACTTTTTGATAATTTCGATATATTAGTATTATTTGGAGTAACTTTACCCTCTTCTATTTCATATCCCAGAAAGTTAATTTTAGTTTGGGCAAAGACACATTTAGATAGCTTCAATTTAATATTTTCTTTTTGGAAAATGTCAAAAATTGTCTTCAGATGATTCCAATGTTCTTTTTCTGACGAAGAAAAGACTATGATATCATCGAAATAATTGCAAGCAAAATCAATTTTATATTTAGTTAATATTCTTCGAATTAATCTATTAAAAATTGCAGGGGCTACCTTAATTCCAAATGGTAATCTGCGCCATTCATATAAGCCAAAGTTAGTGCAGAAAGCGAGTTTCTTAGTATCCTTTGGGTGAATGGGTACATGCCAATAACCGGAAGCTAAGTCTAAAGTTGAAAAAAATTTTGCTCGAGCTAACTTGTCTAATAAACTATCCATCATTGGCAATGGCTTAGAATCCGCTTTACATAAAGCATTTAATTTTCTGAAGTAGTACACAAAGTCTGGTCTTTTTACCTTCATCGCGTTTAAAAGCTAAAGTCACTGGGGCTGAATAGGGGCTATTACTTTCTTTAATTAACCCAGCTTGCAATAATTTCTCAACTTGACCCTTAATTTCTTTTTCCTGAATAGGAAGTACGATAAGGTCTGAGATGAACTGGTAAGTCAGATTTGAGTATAATTCTTTGAGGTTCAACTCTTAATTGACCTACATCATACTTGTCTTTAGAAAAAATTGAATCATAATGGGAAAGTATTTCTCTTAACTCACACCTATTCTCTATGACAATCTGCGGTAGAACATTTTGATCCTCAGAGATCTGAGAATGAGGAGGAGTTACATATGTTTCTTCGTTTATATGTAAAGAATATTTTCGTTCATTTTTGTATTTATTTATTTTATTTACAATATTTCAATTTTGTTTTATTTGTAGATGACTGCAGTCAATAGTAAGGTTAAATTTTGATAGTTCTGGTAGTTCAAGTATAAGATAGGGTAAAGTGTGATCTACTAAAAAGCATCGTTACTAACTTAGAAATAGCACCTATTTTTAGATAAAATGAACACATATCTTACTCAGATTAATTGTACCCTGGGTTTGTTGTACAATTATGCTTTGAGCATTTTTCTTTTTTAACTGGTGCTTACTTACAAAATTATGAGATATAATGGATATAGTTGAACCGGTATCAAAGATACATGGTAAGGGTTTCTTTTTAATATATCCAGATATTTCCAATAATTGTCAAATTTGGGACTCTTCCGTTGGAGGATCAATATTTGGTTGCATAAGTATTTGAGGGGGTACTTGTATTGCCGAGAGTCTGAATGGACAAGTTTGAGCCCAATGATAGGCATTTTGAATCCCCTGACACTCGCAAAATCTACACGGGTTGGGTGGTAAGCTACTCTGAAAGTGCATTTTCGGACTGTTTAACGTCCTAGGAGTTTGGTTAGGAACCTGGTTTTGTGCAAATTTATTTGGCCTAAAATGTCTAGGTTTCCAATTTTGGTAGTTTCCCCTAGGAACATTAAATATTGGGGTTCTACAATTACTATGATTTTCAATTTTGTTCTGTTCACTGTTTTGAATTTTTAATAATTTAGTCGCGGTTACTATCCATTCTGTTGGGTTACTAGGAGGACTTATAGTGAGAAAATGCCTTAAATTAATGGGTAAGCCATTTGTTAATCCTTCTAATATCATAGATGTGGGTAAATTTAATTGTCTCTGCCAATTTCCAATTTTTCATGGAAGTATTGAGCAATTTCCTCTCCATTAAAAGTTTTTTGCGTGAAATCATTTAAACTAGAAATTGATGGCGCAAGATATTTTTCTGTTCAGAAACAAGTGAATTCCTCCCAATTGTTAATTTTATCATAAAAATTAATGTAATCCGTTAAGGCACTGTTCTTTAAAAAGTTAGATATATTGGTAATTTTCCTAGAATCATCTAGGTTCAATTTTTGACATTTATCATTGAAGTATTTTAACCATGAAATTACTTGCATAGAATTATTTGGATCAAAAACTATTAATTGGTTTGGTTGATTTAATTGGTTTTCAGAAGTTGGAGCTTTTGATGTATCACTTGTTTCTGCCATATTTGTTTGTTTACCACCACGTAAATGCATAAATAGTTTAAGAATAGAATAAATGAAATTAAAATTTATACACCGAAAAACAGTATCAAAAAGTTTTACATATCAGCAAACGATCACAATTAAAAATAATTATACGCAAAGGAAATCAATGCAATTTTTAAAAAAATACATATACCAAAATATAAGAAATCAAATAAATATACCAAAATATAAGAAATCAAATACAGATACCAAATCAAGCATTAACTTATTCAAACTTAATAACGAATGCAAGTCACACACAATTATAATAAATTTACCATAATATAGAATTCTAAATAATTATTGTGCGAACTTAAAATAACTAAACTTACGAACTTGAAAACATCCCAAAATTTTAGCATTGGAAGTGTAAGGATACCTTTAATCATTCAAAACGAAGTGTTTAAAAAGTTTTCCTTCTTTTCTCACTACACACACTTTTTTGAATTTGAAGACATACTGATAGACTTTTATTCTGTTGATTATTACAATGGGTTACTTGGAGAATTTTTTTGACACAAACATATACTTTGAATTCTGTTGATTTTCGAAATGAAGTTTTTGAAGAAACTTTCTTTTAAATAAATCGTATTCCGATCTATGTAGCCGTACAAATTTTAACAAATTTCTATGTTGCGCTATTATTCAATTTTTGAAGCAGTCATTTTTATTCTTGCCGCGTGTATAACAAGATAAGCAGGTTTCACATCCTGCCGGCTATTATCATGTGTTGGAGAAATTTTTGGATTGACAGGAGAAATGCAATGGGCAGCCGTTTATCCAATTATATTTTATTTCACTATTCAGTAAAGCAGTCTGCACTCCAAGCCATGACAAAAACGAGAGCTCTTTCAACGTGTTGATCAGCAGCGAGCGAGTCCTTAGTACACGTGTCTTCTTTAAGTCCGGCGAAAGTAGAAGTCAAAATTCCTATGCGGGAGGTGGGTTGAGTTGTCCTGGTAGGAAGTTTACCCCAACTGACACTTGAGGAGCTGGGGATTCATCATATATATATATATATATATATATATATATATATATATATATATATATATATATATACCACTAGTCACACAAATTGCAACACCAAGAAGGACCAGAGATATACCAGCGAAATTTATTTGGCAGATAACATGTAGTACAAAGATCAAACGATTAAAATTACAGCCTCTTGAGACGTGTAAATGATGAAAAAATCAGTAGTTAGTGTAACCGCCATTGTTGGATATAACCGCTGCCACACGCCTCAACATAGAATCAAAGAGGCTCTCGATGTATCCTTGGGGTAAAGCAGTTCATGCGGCTTCCCCAAATTAGCAAAGTTGATCTGGTGTAGCAGCAGGTGGTGTATCCCGGCCAGTTGCGGTGCAAGTGTAGACCACACGTTTTCGATTGGAGATAGATTGGCAGAACAAGCAGTCCGGGGGCGAAAAAAAATTCAACCTGATAAAGAAGGGCCCTTGAACATTGCGTGCCACGTGTGGTCAAGCTTTATCCTGTTGGAATATTGATGATGGCCAACACTGAATGTATGGGAGGACCACGGGCTCCAACACCTCAGAGATGTAGCACTGGTTGTTCATTGTACCGACAATGCGTACTAGAGGGGTGTGGCAGTGAAATCTAATATCATCCCAAACCATGATACTAAATTCAGGACCGGTGTGGCGATGCATAATGCAACAGATCAGCAGCCGCTCACCGATGTTTCCAAATTCGAATTCGACCATCGTGATGTTGCTGGCAGTAGCGGGATTCGTCAGTAAATGTCGTTCCATTCCGTTGTCCACGTCCGCCGTTCATCGCACCATTGGTGGGGCAAACGCCTGTGGTTTACACTCAAGAGTAAACGAAGCAATGTACACCTTGCGGACGTTCCACTCTGCTGCAAACGGCGTCGAATGTTGTAAGCGAATGTCGAACTATGCGTAACGAGCTGAATCTGTTGTACTATGGTTCGTGATGTGGCTGCGCGATCCATCAGTGCCATGCGCACAATCCGCCTGTCATCACGGGAAACGAGGCATCAGGTGCAACGAGGTGGGTGTGATCGGCCCCCGTCGTTTCTTCCTGCATCCAGCGATGACAGATGCGCATCACAGTTGCTTGGTTTCGTCCAACACGTTGACCGATTTCTCTGAAGGATAATCTGCAATCCTTATAGACTACTATTCTTTCTCGGTCGAATTCAGAACTTGGTCAAAAGACGCTCGATGTCTTCCTCTAAGCATAGATAAACAGATTACGCAAAAAACACACGCATGAAAAACAATTTTCCCTGCTTCCAATCGCCAAATTGTTCTCCCTTTATTTTGAGCTCCCCTATCCCCTAGCTACGGTCGGCGGTGATGTTCGTCTGCGCTATAATGCTGATGACTTGTATATTTCAGTTCGGAATTATGATTTTGCAAAAGCGGTATAAATGGATAATAATTCACGATATTCAGTGTCACCTTAGATTAGAAAGTGTACATAAAATTGTTTTAAGAACAAGTATTACAATAAAAAAAATATTTAAGTGCAATATTTTGACAAAAAATGAACATAGAATGACCCATTTTCAAAAATATTCCTCCTTGGAGAAAAATGCTTCTTACTACAATAACAGAGTTTTGCCTGTGTTATAGCTCTAGACCCTCTACAGACGCCCAACTAGAATTTTTGAAATGTATAAATTTAGAAGTGGGTTTATCCATGTTTTACGACAACAGAGAGGCAGAAATTTCAAGAAAAACGCCAGATAATTATTTCAATGGGTTGTAACCTCGAAAATAAAGTGGAACTTTTTCAAAAATCATGGTTAAGGAGCTCTCTGTAGCAGAGGTCTGAGCTGCACACGTGGGCAAAAATATTATTATTTTAGATAGCCTATTTTATGACAAAAAGGAGAACATTTTGAAAAAAGGTTATTCTA
>BMAU01019874.1:0-46141 GCA_019973935.1 Trichonephila clavipes | reverse complement strand
GCCAACTTATCTGGCGCGAGTGGTACTGCTCATCGTCAGAAAATATCCAGGGAAAGGACCTATATCTGGCATGCAGTATCATGGTGTGGGCCGGCATCATGATCAATGGCCGCACGCCTACATGTGGTTGCGAATGGGACTATGACGGGCCAACATTACGTGATTGAAGTTCTAACTCACCCTCATGTTCGTCTTCCGTGGTACTGTCGGTGATAAATTTGTTTTTATGGACGACAACGCAACATGTCATCGAACTTACTCGCTGTTCGGGATTCTCTGAACAGCGAGGGTATTCAGCATCTCGTATGGCCAGCGCGTTCTCCAGATCTAAACCCCATTTTAAATGTGTGGGATGCCTTTTGGGGAGGCAAGTTGCTGGTCGAAACTATCCTCCGACAAACAAGAACACCCTCATCCGTGCACTCACAGAGAAATGGGATAAATTGCCTCAACAGCTGCTGGATAATGTTGTGCAAAGTATGGTACGACGTGTGGAATGTTGCATCACACTCCACGGTGGACATATCCCGTACTGATACCTTTCTTTAAAGTGCCTGCTGACTTTTAGATGCATGGTTCCATTTCTCCGTACGCACATCAAATGAACCTTTTTTTTCTTTCAGATGTTTCACAGCTTTTGTACTTTCCAGAACAATAAATATTCTTTATTCTAATGTCTGAACAGTGTGGCAACTATATTTTATCCTACTAGGCCTCAAGTCTCGCTTAATGTTATGCTACATAGCAATTTGTGATCCGTCCTTAGCAATTGTCCAGCAGTGTATTTATGTAGCGCATACAGGAATTTTTCAAGGAGGGGGGGTCGGAGTCAAAAGTTTACCATTCTTGTATCATGATACTTTTGATTTTGTCGATTTTCGGGAACAAAACACAGAAAGAAACTAATTATTGAATAAATAATTAGCATTAATTAATACAATTAATCATTAAAAACAAATATTTAATTAAATTTTACATACTATATACTTAGAATTATAATGAATCGGAAAAAAATCAAGGGCTTTGGGGGGTCCGGACTCACAGAACCCTCCTCCCTTTTATGCGCCACTGTAGTATATATATGTGTATGTATATATAAATGCCAGACGAAAATGCTGAAATCTTTTCTATCCTTACTATTTTTTTGTGTGAGTAATATCTAAAAGTTTTTTTTTTACAGTTCTGCGGTGATTGTAGTTGAATAAGAATACAAGTATTAAAACAACACAAATAGAAGTAATAATAACACTTAAATTGCATTCAATTCACTTAAACTAAACGGGTTAAACGGGTTATCCTTTGAGTGTCCCAAAACTAATTTTAAATATTTAAAAACGCATTAGACTCTTAATGATATAGTAATTAAAATTTCCCAATAGCTATTCAGAAAGGTCTTAAAAATATGCGAAAATATTTTCATACAAATTTTTAGCATGTTAGAGATTTTCTGAAAAAGTGCTAGCTTTATTTTATTGTCTTTATATATCTACTAAACGTTACCCACCCGCTTCACTAGATATTTCACGATGATGTATATATGTATACTGTTTACATATATATTAATTTGTGATATCTAGCATTAAGAATTCGATTGCATTGAAAAATATATTTATAGCTGTTACACTCTCACCCCTTGATATAAAAAGAACATAAATTATAATATCTAATTTCTATTTATATCTAAAATAGAAGTAGAAAGATATTTTTCGCTCACTTAACCTAATAATCAAGTGGATTTCCACCAAAGAAACTTTCAGTGTATCTCTACTCCATAAAATAAAAATGCGTGCTAAATTTCAAGTCTAAATCTAACAGAGCAAACACGGAATTTTTATCATCAATACCTCGTTGAGAGCACTCTTAGCGGATTCCAATTCAACAAAAGAAGCATGCAAACCAAATTTTATTTTTATAGTCATGGCAGATCAAAAACGGGAATTTTGTCTATCAATACGCCCCAAGAACTCACCCCTCTTCCCCCTGCAGTTGATTTCCGTAAAATCCATTCTTAGTGGAACTCTATTCAACTAAAGAAAAGTGCTCAACAAATTTCAAGTAAATGAATTAAATTCTAAAACAGCAATTTTTCTACAACACGCCTTAATCCCTCACAACCTCACTCCTCTGAGAGTCCGATTTCGCAAAAATCTTTGTAAAAGGAACTTTATTCCATGAACGGTAAATACCTTCTATTTTTCAAGCAGGTGGTTCAATTAGTTGAAAAGCGGAAATATTTAATCTATTACGCCCCTTAATCCCCTCAGTGACCCTTGGAGATCAATTTCCCCCAAAACTATTTTGTAGCGGATCTCTACACCATGAAAAGAATTCGCTTATCAAATTTTAAGGTTGTACGTCGAATAGTTTAAAAATGGAAATAATTATCTATAACGCCCCTTAAGCCCCCGCAACGCCACTTAGGAAACAATTTTCACAAAACCCATCTTATGACAGATCTCTACTCAGTGAATGGGATCTGCTTACTCAATTTCAAGATCATGCGTCTAATAGTTTAAAAGAGTTAATTTCCTATAATGCCACTTAATACTCTACAACGCCACTTGGGAGTCGAATTGCCCAAATCCCATTCTGTAGGGGATCTGTAATCTATGAAAGGAAATTGCTTACCAAATTTCAAGACTGTAGTTTTTTTTTCTGTAGTTTTAATAGTTCCGGAGATATCGTGATTAGTCAGTGAGTAAGTGAGTCGCTTTTCTCCTTTATATGTAGATACATATAAATAAAAATGAAGTGTCTGTTTGTAATTTAAAATTAACAGCTTTTTACTAAATGCATTTAAAAGTATATACGGTACTTATATTAAAAAATCAATTTTAAAATTTATTTTCTTTCTGTTAGTCTGTTTGTTGGGGCTAATCTCTGAAACGGCTGGACCAATTTTGACGAAACTTTCACTGCTGGATAGCTAAAGTTATAAGGAATAACGTAGGCTACTTTTTATTACAGAAAAAATTAGGTTCCGCGATAAAGAAATGAAAACCAATGAAATGGTGAACAATATCAGTTTCTAATAAGGATTGTTTATTTCAGTAGGGATTATTTTTTATTCAATAGGGATTGTTTTATTTTGCAAGCCTTCTGTCCCGACGTTTCTAGACAAACTTTTTTGTTTGATAAGGTTACTGAGACTCGCGATATTTCCCGTTCAACGAAACGAAACGAAAATTAGATGACACGGGTGCCAGCGAAATAAATCGCTTATACCCAGAATCTCGGGGGAAGTATGAAAAAGAAGACCGATATCCGAGTTCACTCCCCCCGCAGGTGATAGGCTGCAGGAAGGAAGCAGACGAACGAGAACGAAACTAGAGTGACGTCAGGAGGGCCAGAAGGGAAGAGCAAAGGAAAGGAGGGCTTAACAGCCCCAAAACGCGTTCCAGGAACACCAAAACGCAGTGAGAAAAAGAATGCTGCTATTTGTTTTTCGCAGCCGGTATGAAGAAGAAAAGAATCTGCAAGTAGCATTTGCTGACGCCACAGTAGGTGGAACGAAGCTGGTGTCAGCTTTAACACTGATTCCAGTTCTGATGAGAGGCAAATGCATTTGAATATTGTAAAGTTTAGAAATTAAGTATTTATGTTGTGATTACGGCGGTTTCAAGGGCAGATTCCATTTAGATTTCCCGTTCATATCTGATCCTAATGATGTTAACAGTTTTTACTTACACCTTGCTTGCGGCTTCGTTTCATCCTACCCAGTCCCTCACCTCATTGACAGTGTCAAAGGTCACGAGTACCTCTCCCCGCTGCTTGCAGATTCGTTTCACCCTACTGTTGCTTAGACCTGTTTTGAACAGTTGCATCATTTCAATGATTACATTCGTTCTCAAAAACACTGAGCAACATCAATTTTTCTATAACTTAGACAGCATTTAAACTTAAATCGGGAAGTTTTTGGGTTTTACGTCATTTGACTTCTCACAAGGCTCAGCATTTAAATAGAGGTAAGCTAATTTTATACCTCTATTGTTTTTTCATTACCAAGTACTGCACAAAGCAGTCACAATAAATGTTTGTCTTGCAAGAGTGATTGTACAAGTGTAAGTGTACAGTGGGAGTGGCGATCGCAGAGCCAACAGGTTGTTTTATTTATTTAAGTACGTAGGTAGTTGTTTCTAAAATAAATATTTTTAATTACGTTTTAGGCGAAAAAGTGCACTGACACCATTTAGCTATACCTAAAAGAAAATCAAATCCTTTTAATATAAATAAATAAATTGAATTGAAGTGTGTTTGTAGTTTGAAATTACAGTTTTTTACTAAATGCATTTAAAAATATATCTACGGTACTTATTTTTTAAAAAAAGTTAAGGTTTTAAATTTTTGTCTGTCTGTTTGTTCCAGCTAATTTCTGAAACAGCTAGACAAAATTTGATGGAACTTTCCCTGGCAGATAGTTGTTGTTACAAGAAGTAACTTAGTTTACTTTTATTTTAGAAAAAAATAGGGTTCCGCGAAAACAAAATTAAAACCAATAAAATAATGAACAACATCCAATTTAAAAAAAATAGGGATTATTTATTATTTTTTTTATACTCAAAGACATTTAAAAAGCATTTCTTCATGGAAAAAACGCGATGACTCATTTTTAACGAAAAAGAATAATTTATTCTTACTCTCTGACTCACTTTTAATTTTATAAGAACAAACTATTTTTTTTCGTTGCTATCGCAACCAGGGTTCATATGAAAGAGAGAAAAGCTCTAAGCAATATAAGGATTAATCTATAATTTTAAATAAAAAATGAAGTGTCTGCTTGTAATTTTAAGTTAACAGCTTTTTACTAAATGCATTTAAAAGTATATACGGTACTCATATGAAAAAATCAGTTTTTAAAATTTTTGTCTGTCTGTTTGTTCCGACTAATTTATAAAAAGGCTGGAACAATTTTTACGAAACTTTCACTGGCAGATAGCTAATGCTATACGAAATTACTTAGGCTACTTTAAATTATAGCAAAAAATAAGGGTTCCGCGAAAATAAAATAAAAACGAATGAAATGGTGGACAATATCTGTTTCAAAAAGGGATTATTTTTATTCAACAGGGATTATTTTTATTCAATAGGGATTATTTTATTTCACGAGCCTTATGTCTCAACGATTTCTAGCATTTTTGTTTGATTAGGTTGCTGCCATTCGAGAAGTTTTCCGTTCATGTCCTTTGATCCAAATGATTTTACAGTCCTTAACTGCATTGTCAAAGGTCATGAGGCTCTTTTACCCCTTCCTTGCGGCTTCGTTTGTGTTCGCGCTTCACACTACTGCCACTTAGACCTATTTTTATCCTAATGATTTTAGTCTTCACCCCATCGACAGTGTCAAAGGTCATGCATCCCTATCACCCCTAGCTCAACAAAAAAAAAACAAAGGGAAAAAAATAAAACAAAAAAGAAACATAGAATCACAAAGTAGAATAATGACATACTTATAGCATAGGCATTTCTTTGCGTAGAATACATAATTAAGATTTCGTAAACTTTGCGAATAAACACTTTTTTTTTGTTAAATTCCTCAGGCACGAAGTCACGGGTAACAGCTATTCAGCTTTTTCCTTTGTGTTTAATTTAAAATTCAAATAAAATTATAACTCATTGAAAACTTCTTTATCCTTCATTCTGTATTGTTTAATTTTTAAATTCACACGTTAAAAGAACGGGTATACCAGCTAGTGTATATATATCGTATCAAATAATTTTTTTTTATTATTGGACCAGTTAAACGCGAATTTTATGTAATAAAAAGATCTCATTTATATAGAATACGTTTGTAGTGTTTAATCTACAGTTCTTATTTAGCTGTTATAAATTTACAGGCAAACAATTAAAATTAAAAATACTGCAGGGAAGATGATACGTGCAACTGTCACAGTCAATCATAATGTCACATGTAGATTATACAGTACTAATTCATTTGTTAACTGGAGAAGATATAATTCATTTCTCATCGGATTGTAGTTCTAACAGGTGTGCAACACACTAAAAGTATCCCTTTTTCTTCATTAAATAGTTTAATTAAAAATGCGCATATTTAATTTTTTTTAAAAAAAATTTGAAACATTTCACAATTTTATCAAGCTTGTTGCCTATTTTTGGAAACGATGCATTGTTTTCAATGAAGTGTAAAATTTAATCTATTTTAAAAAATAAATTTTCAATTTGTTGAAGATTTTAGTTTGGAATAGTTAAACTCTTTTAAACTATTTTTATCGATAGCAGTGCAGTTTTAATTCAAATAATAACATTTGCAAAATTAAATAAATAAATTAATAAAAAATATCCGTGACGTTTGACAAAAGGATTTAAAGATGGTGATAATTTAAGTGATGCTTTAACAGAAAAATTGAATTGTAATTTCGAGTGAGTTTTATTAACATCACCCCAAAAAGCAGTACGAGGGTTATTGGCGACGGACTTTACAATTTCGACCCTCAAATGAATAACAAGAACTGCACCTGAGCTAGCACCACCTCATCAAAGTACCACACAACGCCAACGGGAGGACTTTGAGTCTCGATAGATTTAACTTGGCTCAACCCCTCTACACCAGTTGCACACTTAAGATCTTTTCAGAGGGGGTCCGGGGTCGAAGGTTCATAATTCTTGTATCATAATCCTTTTGATTTTGTCGATTTTCGGGAACTAAACACATTAAAACGCGAATAATTGAATAAATAATTAACATTACTTAATAAAATTTATCATTAATAACAAATACTTAATTAAATTTTACGTACTATGTACTTAGAATTATAATTAATCGGAAAAAAAAATCAAGGGTTTTGGGGGGTCCGGACCCTCAGGACCCCCTTGTGTGCGCACACTGCTCTACACAATGGGTCTTCTGCGACACTGGAGTTCGAACTCGTGACACGCCGGCCACCTACAATAATCAAGAACTAATAGCGGTAATCGGAACTCGCTGATCTGGACGTTGTACAATCTCCCCCAAAAATAAGTAGAATCGGATGATTTAGAACAAGCTGATTGGATAAATATAATCATAAAATTTAAAACCACATTACATTTTAATTTTTTCAAAAAAAAATTATTCTCCTAACTATAACTGCAATGTAAAAACTTTAAATGGTATATGAAGGAAATTTCACCAATAATTTTGCTATAATATTTGCAAAGTTAATGTGTGTTTTTTTTAGCAAATGTACTAATTGCATATAAAAAATTAATGACATTTTTTTTAAAAACACTTATTAAATATTTAAATAATACTCAGTTTTTAACTAACTGCTATACTGGACCGAATTGTGAATCTTAACCATTCTCGAATCCACTTCAAATGACACAAAAAATGTGATCAAAATCGGTCCAGACGTTAAGGAGAATTTCAGTCACATACACACACAGAGAAGAATTTTTTATATAAATATATATAAAAGATTAGCAAAGTTTTTGCAGCGTGAGTCAATATTAACGGTGTAATTTTGAGCTAAAAAATGCTTTAGGTGACGAACCTCGTTATTTTGAACCATGGTCAAGTGACGAGGATGACACCTGAGCAGTAGTACACCCCATCTTCTAACTACTTCACCAACGGATTTAATGTGTGCTACTTAAAACGACATATCTTTTGAAGTACTGAGCTCATGATCGCGTGACAAATGTTTATGTAGCATAAGTTCAAAGAACGAAGATCATCGGAGACTACTTATAATGTGTATACGATAAGGATTCGCGATAGATACATAAAAATGTAATTAAAAATACTAATTTTTTTTGTGAATAATGCTTAAGATTGAATTTATTTTTGTATTATCACTGCTGCATAGTATCCGGCAGAAATTTTCAAAGCCTTGGGTCTTAACTTATTAATTACAAAAGTTTTCAATTTTAATACTTATTTCCTGTATTTGAAAAATTCAACAAGTATTTGTTCATAAAACGAGTTTGTTAATACTATGCATACGATATATAAAAATTACGATAATTTACATAATAGAATGAATTAGCATTTTTTTCCTTAGCTCCTTTACCTAAAAATGAATCTTCTCGTTAATGGATAAGAAATATTATAAACACCTGGATTGACAGCTTTTATATATCTTCTACGAGAAAAATATATTAATGTTAATTTAAAACACACACATACATATCAATGTACATTCGTTTATTATGTGGGGGCGCTGCGAGCCCATGTTCATTAACGAAACTAAGAAAAATGTATTTTTAGCATGATAAGTGTATGCGGGTACACAGATCTATTATCGAATTTCTATTTAAAAAATTACTGGTAGTTTTGCATAGTGATTAAAGTGTACACTCAATTTTGTGACATTAAAATAGTGTAGTCTCTCCTTCGAACTTTCATGTTTTTGTTTCTCAATCAATTTCCATATCTTACATTTAATGTTATTTGGAAGAGTAACGTATGCATTTTGAATGTACTAAATTGCGTTAACATAGCGTATAAATTTCTACACCTGGTGATCCGATGGTGAGTTCGGAATTAAGTGTATTTAATTTTGGAAGTCACTGAAGGTATGAGTGTTTTGTTTAAAAAACAACATTGTCTTACTTTAATTCATTATTTTAATTTTTTTACAACTGGTGAAGAATTTGACACCAATTACCAATTTTTAAAAATATTTCATTTTTCCCATATTTTTTCTAAATTAAGATACAATAAAAAAAAGATGCATTTTTTTTTAAAAACTAAAAATTTTTTCACCGTATTTCATTTTATAGAGCTATAATCTTTATTTTCCCCTTCGTTGATTCAAAGTTAAGTGAACTTTTGTTTATGATTCGTCGTCCAGCTTTAAAAGCGTTTGAGAATCTTTCTTACTATTCATATTTGTTTTATTTTTCTACATGAGGTTCAGGATAAAGTTTCTCGTTTGAAACCACACCAAATGTGTTAGATTTTAAAATCTTTTTAGTAAATTGAAGAAGCAATAGTTTTTAATCCAATTACTATATTTGCACCCTGAATTTTTAAACTTCAACATAATTAAATTTTAAGCTTCAGATGCATCATATATTAATACTTCCAAAATAGATCAAAGGTAAGGCGAAGGTTTATTTCAATAATGAGTTAAATGAGAACGTTTATTTAAGTCCCACTTAAAACAACGAGGATTCATAACACACCCAGTGGTTTTGAACCTCTTTCAAATGACGAGGATTACTTCTTAGCCGGCACCCCACTCTCCCCACCAACGTGAGGATTTGGAATCTCGACAAATGTAACGGGCATCACCCATGCTACAAGGTGGTCTTTCAGTGACACGATGACTCGAAACCGTGATTTGACAGCGACGGCTACGAATTCATGATCATGACCACTAAGCTACCACTAATTAGTCAAAATTCCAGTTTTAATGACAGAAAAATATGCTTCTAAAAGTAATAATTAAAAACAATGCATTTTTTCACATTTTTAGTTTATTACGTGTTCTAGATTATTATAATAGCGAAGATTAAATGCTATATTTATAAAATAAAAGTCAATTGTATATATTAAAAAACATAAGCATTAATACCTTCGTGTCCAAAGTAGTAACAGAAACAATTGAACGAATTAAGCAATCTTCTCTCTCTCTATCATTTATAGACTTGAAAAAAGTACTACATTTTTTGTATATTAAAATTTCTTTAATATATCCCTTTATATATTTTACTACATGTTGTTTTGAAACAAATTTCAAAGGCACAGGAAGTAACAATTTATAAAATTTTATTACTTTACACCTCTATATTTTCTACGTCATTTAAATAAAACAAATCGATCGACAATATTCGAAAACATAATAATTAAACTGAGTACTCACATGTCTTCAAACATAGCTTCTTAAGTTCTATGAAACTCGGCACTGTTTACTATTTAAGGGAACCCAAAGAGCCTTTATTGAGAGATTTCAAGCATGAATGTATAAGAGGTCTCGAAGTTATCAAGTTAAGACAGGTTTTTATCATTCGAATGTCCGCAAGGGTTTGTTTTTATGTCCCTGCACACCAAGATCGGTTTTTCTCGTTTGAGCTTTCTTATAACAATCTTAATCTTTTTTTTTCGTCGCTAATAAAATGTTTAGAAGCGGGAAGTGTCAAACATTGAACTTTCAGTATTTTACTATATATCGACCAGTTTCACCAAATTAAAAGACGACGTGAATTCGAAAAATATCGCCAAATGCTTTCATTGTTAGTGTGTTCGAACACGCAGGGAAAGGGTCTTCCACTTTTGGCTTCATATCATGCCGTTTTGGTGACAATAAGGAGCTTGACGAAATTTCTTTGATCTGACAAAATTGATCGTCAATGTAAAATCGGGATTAGAAAAAAGAATAAGAATAATTTTGTTTTACCTGAGGCTATTTGAGTGAATATTAAAGTCGCACTAATCAGCTATACGAGGGCTTTTGGCGACGGGTGAGTGAGTTAATATTAACGTCGCACTGTTCAGCTACACGAGGGCTTTTGGCGACGGACCACGTAATTTTGAACCATGGTCAAGTGACGTGGACGACACCTGAGCTGGCACCCCTCTCTAACTACCACACCACACCAACGGGAGGACGTTTCAGCTCTCGACAGATTTAACGTGCATCGCTGCCCTTCTTTAGTGGTACTGGGATCGAACTCATGACATACCTGCCATGGTTGGATACCTTAACCACTGGGCTACCGCAGCCCTTTGGCGACGGACCACGTAATTTTGAGCCATGGTCAAGTGACATGGACGACACCTGAGCTGGCACCTCCCTCTTCTAACTACCACACTATAACGGGAGGACGTTTCAGCTCTCGACAGGTTTAACGTGCATCGCTGCCCTACACGGTGGGTCTTTAGTGGTTCTGGGCTCGATCTCAGGACATGCCTGCCATGATCCGATACCTTGAGCACTGGGCTACTGCAGCCCCCGAGGCATATGAATCTTGGATTTCAGTTTGAGTAACATATATTGGCTTTGATGAAATTAACATGAATCATTAAGGTGCGTGATCTGTAAGTTAACTTTTCGTGTTATTTATTTTAAAAATACAGTCGAACCTCTATATATAACGAACCTCTATACTACGAATTTTTCTATATAGCGAACATTTTTATGGAACCTTGAACATTTCACTATTTTCTTCGTAAAATAACCTCTCAATAGCGAAGTGCATTTTATGTATATAACAAATTTTTCTTTTGTGATTCAATTTTTGTTCTCCCTCTTTTTTTAAGTATTTCTGAAAAAAAAAAAGTCATGTTATTCTCTCTTTGATACATTTTATGTTGGTCATAAATCTTGAACTGGTTTTATTACATCCTAATTCGCCGAGAGCACCAGAGTTTTCGCCCTTTTTTCAAGAACACACTAGAAACACCTTCGGTATCCTATTTCACCCTCGCTGGAATTGTCTCTTGTCCCCGTGTTCTAATTATAGTATAATGTATGTAATGTTACTGGCAAGTTTTAAATTAAAAAAGTCCTCAAAATTCATTAATTTTAGTAGAAAGTTATTTTCTTAATATTGAAAATGCAGTGAATTCTCCGACATTCTTTTTTCTTGTTTTCTTTGCTTTTTTCCTTTCTTTTTTGATGGGTAAAGTTTATGAAATAAACATAAATTAATTTGACGAAAAAGGTATGAATAATTACATTTTTTAATATATAGTGTGTTTAGTAATTTAAAATACTTGTTTTATGGGATTTATAAAGTATATTAAGAGATGAACCTCTATATAAAGAATTTTCCATATAACAAACTTTTTTCCTGGATTTTGCAACGTGGTTATATAGAGGTCCGACTGCATTTCCCCAATTTTTAAAAGCAAAGTATGTATGTATTTCAGTAGCACACAGGAAATTTTCAAGAGGGGGGGGCATCCGGGGTCAAAAGTTCACCTATCTTGTATCATACTTTTGATTTTGTCGATTTTCGGGAACACAACACAGAAAGAAACTAATTATTGAATAAATAAATAGCATTAATTAATACAATTAATCATAAAAAACAGATATTTAAATAAATTTTTCATACTATATACTTAGAATTATAATCAATCGGAAAAATATCAAGGGCTTTGGGGCTCCGTTCCCAGAACCCTTTTTGCGCCACTGAAGTATTTATATGTGTATGTATATACACTCTGTCGCAAAAAAATATATGCAAGAAGAAATTGAGCTACATTCACGAAATTTGGTATGCATGTCGTGTATATGAAAATAAACAAATGATTAAAAATTCAAGAACAAAATATCATTTTATTAAGCGTTTACAGCTTGCAAAAAGGTTAAAAATCAGTAAGTAGTAAAGCCACCTCTGGCAGCTATCAAGCCGAAATTCGGCGTGGCATCGATTCAATTAGATCACTTATGACCCCTATGTGGAAGATCCTGCCATAGTCTTTGCATCTGCGCAGTTAATTCTCCTGTATCTCAGGACGGCTGCAGTTGCCTTCCCATCAGACATGCTCTATTGGCGAAAGATCTGGTGACCTGGCGAAATGGTAGGACGTCATATTTGAAGACATTGTTGGGAGAGTCACAGTATGTGGACGAGCATTATCCTGTTGATAAATGGCACCTGGGCGACTTGATAGCATGGGTAGCACAATCGGCGTTAAAATATCGTCCACGTATCTGCGAGCTGTCAAAAGTGCCTTGAAGGACCACTAAAGATGATCGTGTGTCCCAAAAATTGCTCCCCACACTGTCACACCTTGTGAAATTGCTGTATGCCGCTCGAAATAAATGCCGGATCGGACCGCTGGCCGGTGCGCCTCCCAGACACGTGCGGTGGTCATCATCACTGAGACTGAATATCAAATGACACGTCTTCAGTCTGTCAAAAGGTCGGCAAAATCCAGTCGACACTGCCTATGATGTGGGTCAGTGGTAAGCGTCTTAGCGGACGTCGGCTCCTCATAGTCGTCTCCTTATGGTTTCTCTTGAACTGGATGTCTGGAAGGGATAGTAGAGTGGCGTTGAATCGTGCTAGCGACGTTGTTGGTGCCGATCTTCTGATTGCACGATCCTCGCGATCATTTGTGTTCTTGGGACGTCCTGACCCTCCGCGACGGTACACTCTACCTTCTGTGATCCACTGTTGCCAACACCGAGCAACTACCATATCAGCTCTCCGACCGAGGTGGCGGCCGATACGTCTATTCGACCAACCTGCTTCTCTGAGGCCATTATACGGCCCCTATCAAATGCTCGTACTGCCGCCGGTTACGTCTTAATCCTAAGTCTCAATATCGTCTATCAAAGTCATCAGATTTTTTCATAGCCGTACGGCGCTCGTACTCATGCTTTTAAACTCTCCCAGTTGCGCAAAATATGCGCATAGCACACTATTGACTTCGAAAAATCATTTGCATATCTCTTACCAGACTACATTCTTGCCGAGTTTCGTGATTGTGTAGCTATTTCTTCTGTGCATATATTTTTGTACAGAGTGTATAAATGCCAGACGAAAATGCTGAAATCTTTTCTATCCTTACCATTTTTTTATGTGTATAAGATCTAAAACTTTTTACAGTTCTGCGGTGATTGTAGTTGAATAAGAATACAAATATTAAAATAACACAAATAGAAATAATAATAACACTTAAATTGCATTCGAATTCACTTAATCTAAACGGGTTAAATGTCAACGGGTTAAATATTTAAAAAACTTAAATTTTTTCCCGAGCACCTAGAATAATGAAAATCAAGCTAATTAACCGAAATATATTTATATTTTAAAAATCTAACTCTGTGTGCTGTTATGAAGTTTTTCATTACAGAAAAGCATAATTGTACAGCAAGAGTAAATTCAAAATATTACATAAAGCCAGTATACAGGAAAATTAAATCAAGGCTTCAAACCGGATTCAATTTGAAAACTGGAAAAAAATGTTATTTCGGTTGGAACGAAAAACGGAACTGAACCGAGAAAGCATTGGTTTATTTCCATTTAATGTATCCTCAGTCATCTTGTTACTGTAGCCAACCTTATCAATATTTTCCAAAATCAAAATATACATAATAAAAATATATTAATGCCAAACTGAACCAAAATCGTTATTTTTGGCAGAACAAAACTGGAACTGAACCAAAATATTTTTTTTAGTTGAACCGGAAGGAGAAAAATTAAGTTTTGAAGACCTTTTCTAATAAACTTATAGGTAATAAAGTTAGTAACGATGATAACCTAAAGGAATTGTGTATGAAGAATCTGAAAAACAGATATGAATGACACAATAAATTATTTGGAGTATTAGAATTGAACACTTACTTCATATGAATCTGTATGCATTCTGATGGATTGATACTCATTTCCAAGAATTTAGAAAGCAATAATAACGAACATTTCCATCAATCTGATGTTATGTTAAAGTTGGTCAAGGACTTCATCCTGAAAATGAAAGGAATACATATTTTTCAAAAAAAAAAATCTACAATAATATGAGTATTTAACAAATACATGATGCCCATTAAAGAATCACAAACTTATTCAGTCCACTGTTATTAGTTACGTTACACATGAAACAAGAGAAAAAGCTCAAACAAAAGAATTAATAAAGTTAAAATGTTACGTTGGAGTGTAGATTAAGGTGTCTCTTGGTTTCGACAAAGTTTATTAGATTTCATGGTAAGATATTTATTTCAATATTGCAGTCTGTTTACTGTAGTAACTTAGGTGCAATGAAATTAGGGTTTATTCAAATAAGATCACATCTACATTCGATTGCTATGTTATTTAATATCGGCAGATGTTTTTAAAGACAGATGATTCTTTTTATATTAAACATTTCATTGCTGTTTTTAAAAATTTTGGTATTGATTTTCATTGCAAATGTATGGCACTTTAACTTTTTTAGAATTTGCCTTCAGTCGTTTAACCAGAACAGTAAAACTGGGATGTAAAATTTAGATTCCTTTTCGATGGATTGATTGAGTGAATATTAACGTCGCACTGTTCAGCTATACCAGGCTTTTGGCGACGGACCACGTAATTTTGAGACATGGTCAAGTGACATGTACGACACGTGAGCTGGCACCTCCTCTCCTAACTACGACACCACACCAAGGGAGGACGTTTGAGCTCTCGACAGATTTAACGTGCATCGCTACCCTACACGGCTGATCTTTAGTGGTACTGGGCGCGGACTCTTGACAAGGCAAGCCACGATCCGATACCTATACCACTCGGCTACCGCGGCCACTACATTACGTTTCGAAAATGACTTTTAGAATGCAAGGTAAAAATGTCTGTTTTACAAGGATACATTAGTAAAGATTTGATTTAAATTATTAAATATCCAATTGGGGGGAGAAATGACAAGTATTTGCATAAGAATTTAATTGAATTTGTTTGTAAATGTCTATAAGAAATTAATCGTCATTTTATAAGGAGGTATGTGAGAAAGAATAGTTTTAAGAATCTAATTAGAATATGAAGAATTTTTTTAACGAGTATGTACCTTCAGTAAGAAAACTGTCATTTCCTTTGTTTTCAAACTACTGTCTCTGAGTACAACTTTCTCTAGTCTTACCAAAGTTCAACTACTTCATTTGAGGTTAAATTTTGATCTAATTTTCAGATTTTATATGGAAAGGGATGCACAAAAACTGCAATTTAATGAGTAAAGTTGAATCATTTGAATGATCTAAAAAAGGTTTATTTTTCCTGGGAAGAATTATTAGCCTAACAGAAAATATGTAACATATTAAAAATGGTAAATTTCTTAATATTGTAACGAGAATGGTAAAAGATGGACAATGAAATATTTTTCATTGTCAATATTTCAGAGGGCGTACAATAGTACGCCCTCTTTTTGAGCAAGAGCTGGAAACCAGTCGGCGGGGAATGCGGATGCCCATTTCTGCTCAAGCACAAACCTTTCCTTTTTATACTAGATATTAACTGTTTGATATGATTGTAACTGTGATATATTTGGATGTTGATGAGTTGGAATTCGAAAACCATGAATTAATGACGATATGAGCTAACCGGCGTGGGAATTCTTTGATTACAGCATTACAATGTTAAAATATTTCATTAATTTATTAAATTTCAATCATCTTTTAGATACATAGAAATTTTTATTTTACAATATTTTGTTTGGAGTTTCCTACTTTACTAACAGCCAACAACCATATCAACACATCAGTGGCGTAACGTACACCGTCAACCCCCGCATTATGGGGGCTGCCAAGAATTCTAGGTAACTAAGTGACTAGGTTATATTTTTAACTTACAAAAATATGGTAATTTTAATATTATGTAATTATTAATAATTCCTAAATATTATAAGTTTTCACCGGAAAATTATAATCTTAATTTCGTATATCAAATTTGCTACATTGCGATCCTTGATTAGCTGCCCTCCCGCCGTAATAAGCAAGCTGTAATTTATTTCAATGGGCTGTTGTTGGAACTGAAGGGTATCTAATATTTCATCGATGCAAAAGCTCGCAGTGTGTGTAACTCGACGTTGTGATTTTGAGCTCTGCACGAGTGACGTGAACAACATCTGAACAAGTACCTCACTTCTACATATTTCATTTTTGACGAAGAAATAGAGCACAAAATTTCATTTCATTGAGTACTCTATTCTATCGTAAGAAGTTTTTCAATTAAAAAGGGTTGAAGAAATTTCTAGAATTATAAAAAATGTTGCGTGGAACGCAACGTGATAGAAACGAAACTTCTTTGGTGACTTTGGAACATTGACTATTTACCCTAATATTCCAAATTGACCGAGCACATGTCTCAATCGCCTAATTTGCGTGAAAGGTATTCGTGGCGAAATGAGTCTTTCTGATACCAAATCAAAAGTAGAAAGATGTCCTGGAATTTCTCGGTATACAATACCATTATATTTTGGTAAATTTCGTATACTTTTCCTATTTAAACTTTGTTGGCAATTGTAGTATACTTTAATGGGTCTTCTAAATCAATTCCTGGTAAAGTATTTGTATAATATTTTTGTGCTCAGCAACAGACGTTCTCATATCATCTCCAAGCCATTATTTATCATAGATTAAACGCCCGTATCAATTGAACGATTTATCAATTAATGTTTGAAAATGTTTGTGAGATTCTTATGGGAATCATAGTCTTTGTAGAATTTATTACTGATTTACATGCATCAGTTCCAACACGCACTAGAATTGTTGAGGGCTCCGTAGTTAATGACACAGGAGGGTTCACAAAGTCCGTATTAATCTGTGCAGTCGTTAGAAGAGTCTCAATAGCATTCCCATCCCTTAAACTGAGCATTAAGTCTACTTATTAATCTCACTCATCGAAAGTCGGAGGTCTGGAAACGAGGTCGCGCTTATTAAATATGTTGGGATAGTAAAACGATTAACTGAATAAAACACTAAAAGAAATGGACTGCATTTAATGAAATATTACGGGAAAACAGCCTCTTTGGCTGTATACCCGCATACACTTATGCTAAAAATACATTTTTCTCTTATTCGTTAGCGGGCATGTAATCGGAGCGCCCCCACATCATAAACGTATGTACATTCATATGTATGTGTGTGTTTTAAATTCACATATTTTTTTAATATATATTTCTCGTAGAAGATATGTAAAAGCTTTTAATCCAGGTGTTTATAATATTTGTTATCCATTAACGAGAAGCTTCATTTTCAGATAAACTAGCTGCATGGCCTGGCGTTGCACGGGCTATCTCAACTTTTATAAATTTTCCCTTTCTTTCACAAAATCAGAACTTCTATTACTCATTTTCAACATGACTTCCCACCCCCCTCCATCGCTTAAGTCCATGAGGGGCAAGGCCTACTTTGTCCATATCAGTGTACGTGACCTTGGGCCCTGAGGTGCATAAGCAGATGCTCCGATCAGGTGGTCATTCTAAAGAGGAATGCTGGGGAGGGGTCCCTATGTGTTTCTTTTTCTCAGGAAACCAGACGAGAATGCTGACAAAACACCTTTATTCTTACACTCGGTGGCTCGGGGCGTATGTAGGAACACTTGCGATGGACATCGTAATTCCGCGCTCTCGCTCGTCTGATCTGCCACACACACTCTGAAAACTCTTTAATTCTCGTTTCGCTAAATACATTTAATCACCTCCGCGCGGCGCCAACTGCGCATGCTCGAACAATGCAATTTTATCATACAAATTACCCGAAACAATTCGTGATTTGAGAACCTTCCTCGGACTCCTTAATTTTTTAGAAGATATTTAAAAATGCTGCAAAACATTAAGCTATTCTTCACGAGTATTTAAAAAGTTCAAAAAGGAATGACAAAACAAGAATTGTTTGGACAGAGGAAGCTAAAGAAAATTTTGAAAAATGTAAACAAGATGTTGCACATGCTACTTTATTCAGCTTTCCTGACCCTGATTTACAATTGGCTTTATTTACAGATGGTTCCAATTTTGCGATCGGATGGGTATTACAGCAGTTTGATGCTGGAAGTTGGAAACCGATTTCATTTTTTTCTAAAAAATTAATTTAAGCATAGAAAAATTACAGCACTTATGATCAGGGGCGATCCTAGGGTATCGACCGCCCTCGTGCAAACACCTAATGTGCCGCCCCCCTAGAGAACTTTTCATATTTGGACTAATACTTAACGTTGACGTTAAAAAATCATCTACTTATATAGGAATAAAAAGTGAAACACATTAATAATAACTCAAATAAAATTTGAAGTGCAGAACTTGATTTTTTGACCAGGTAATAATAGCGACTTTAACAAAATAATAAACTAACAAAAATATAACCTTTAAAATAAAAATAAACATTTTATAATGATAAATGCAAAACAGAATTTACTCAAAAAATACAATCTAATAAAAATAAATACTAAGGCACAAATCTCGTGAAACGAAAAGGATATAAATTTGTCCTTCTACTAAGACTAAGTAATAAACTCTAACGTAAAATCTTGAGTAGAACGCGTTCTTTGAACTCAAAAAATAAGGTCGAGATTTACGGGTGCGCGTTATAAACCAGGCATAAAAACGAGGGCTTTAAAAATACAAAAAAGATGAGTACAAAAAAAGATCAGACATATCGAAATACTGTTTCTTTGAAAGAAATAACATTCCTTATGATTTTAAGGGGTTGTTTTATTCTGAAAGTACAGTTTTTACTAAAGCTTGGAATAATATTCGAATAAAGGACTTCTAAACACAAGATCATTGCGCACATGCATTTCTGGTTCCTTCGTAAAAAAGGGTGTGCGTGTTATACGGCGAATATGTGTACGGACACGTCATACGCCAGATTTTACTGTAACTATAAAATAACTTTTCTGGTCTTCTGAGACGCAAATTTGTTAACAGCTTCGGTTAAATCAGTTTTTTTCTCGGATTTCGGATTTAATTGAGTCTATGGCCAAATCTGGAAGCCTTTCTTCTGTCATATTATTTCTCAAGTATTTTTTAATTTACTGAAACTTCTTTCATCGGAAGCTACAGAAACAGGTTAGGTTAAAAAAAATTCTAATGCTAGAGCGAAATTGGGAAAACAGGGAATAAGATCATTTTTCATTATAATTTCTAATATCTCAGTTGGCTGTTTTTTACCAGGAAAAATATCTTTGAAGTTATTTCATTAAAGAGCAGTATACCGTCTATATCTTATTATGGAATTTCTTTTTTATTTTCTCTCATAGTTCTAGCAATAGATTTCTTTTTTTAAAAAAATTCATCAGAAAGTAGATGTGTACCAGTTGTCTCCTTTAAAGTCACGTTCTTCCCAAATTTTTATGTGTCTATACATATAAAACTTGTATTTCTAACTGTGTCTCCCTCTTCTAAATCTGGATCGATTTCAGTTGAGAAATCATACTTGCTGTTATACTCTTCATCATTTGATTTGTATAGCGGTTGTTGTATTGTGGAGATATTATTGCATTGTGCTAGTAGCACACGCACCAGAAAGATTACTAAAAATGAAAGCATAGTTAGATTTTTAAGCAAATAATTACCATTTATTTGTCTAAGGATGCGGTAGCCCAGTGGTCAAGGTATCGGATCAAGGTAGGCATATCATGAGTCCGAGCCCAGTACCACTAAAGACCCGACATGTAAGGCAGCGTTGCACGTTAAATCTGTCGGAGAGCTGAAATGTCCTCCCGTGGTGTGGTGTAGTAGTTAGGAGAGGGCGTGCCAGCTCAGGTGTCGTCCACGTCACTTGACGTCGGTTCAAAATTACGTGGTCAGTCTCGCCAAAAGCACTCGTTTAGCTGAACACAGTGCAACGTTAATATTCACTCACTCGCCATTCATTTGTCAAATTAATATTTTAAAGAAGATCGTTTAAAGCAGTGCTTCTCAAACTTTCAATACTGGCGCCCCCCTTTTCGATCACAATTTTTTCGCGCCCCCTTACACATTAATAATGTACTGAATGCAATAATAATGCACTTTGACGCTAAAGCTACAACAGGCGATCTTAATTATAAACCATACAAATTAGTAACATAAGTATTAAATTTTGTATACTACTTTTAAGCAAAATAAATAAATAAATAAAATAATAGGATAATTATTTTGTTAATTTTCCTTTCTCTAATTTTTAAATTGAACATATTGCAAAATGCGGTAGCTGCTTAGAAGACAAAATATAGATATCTGCTAAATATAGAAAAAGAACTCAGATGGACAATTTCTAATAATAAGCATTCCTTATAAAAACTTTGCTTTTCCAAGACAAGCTCATGGACGTCATTTATACTTATTAAACTTGTTCTTAATTTAGTATTAATTAATTAGTTATAAAATATTCTGTGCAGCACCGATACATTAAAAGTATACCGGCTGAAGTGCCCGCTCTTTGCACGAGTTCATTTATAAGAAAATAAAAGATTATTGATATAATAGCTGAATTGTAAGGGAAGCGCAAAGCCAAGTGCTCGACAATGTTTACAAAAACGTAAAATGATTTTTTTAAAATCGTTGCTCAAATTATAATTAGATTTAAGCGAATTGTAATTTTAAGCCTCACATAATTAGCATTTATAATTGATGTTAAACAGTAGCGCAAACAGGAATTTTTCAAGGGGGGTCCGGGGTCGAAAGTTCACCAATCTTGTATCAGGTTCCTTTTGATTTTGTCGATTTTCAGAAACAAAAAAAAATTAAAAACTAATTCTTGAATAAATAATTAGCATTAATTAATAAAATTAATCATTAATAACAAATGCTTAACTAAATTTTGCGTACTATAAACTTAGAATTATAATCAATCGGAAAAATCAAGGGCTTTGGGAGGGGTCCTGACTCCCCCTTGTGTGTGCCACTGATGTTAAATAATGATCAATAATATAAAATATCGATGAAGAATAATTGTATTATTTTTAATATTTAAAGCGAAAAGACTTCAACATGTTTTAACACGGGAGCAGGCACGCACTCGATACGGTCGGGGGTTTATTGAATCACCCCAATCCTTTTTTTTATAATTATTTTTATTGTACACGATACAAATCGTGATTCCAGTGAATAATTTAATTAAGAGAAAAATTTCATACCTACTTTCAAGGACTTTTCAATTTTTCTATGGTAACAAATAAACAGTTTTGCCAGAATAAACGATTTCGTAATCTGTGTGTGTCCCGCGCAACCACTTCCGGTTAAAAAGTATATTCATTATGATAATGAATATACTTTAAAAAAAAATTGTTCAAACGTTTTTCGTTATGAATATATACATTAAGAATATACTATTTGTAAAAATGATGTTACTGCTAAAAATAATCCTTTTGCATTATGCTTTATATGTTTGAGAATAGCTCTCCGTGGTTTTCCAAATATCATAAAACTCTTTTGTATGAAAAAAAACAAACACACGTAAGAGAGGGGTCATAACTAACTGTACCAATAACTTAGAAGGTCAAACAGATTACAGCTATAATGTGCGGTATTTCAAAAATAATGACAGTGATGAATTTTTTCTGTTCCTAAAGTTTTTCGATTCTGGGTCCGGGATCTGTTTTTCTCTGAAAGAGTAGTATGTTAGGTTAAAAAAAAGCGTAATAAAAAAATCTCTCATCGCGGGATGACAGCAAATCAAATAAGTTTTTTTATTTGGTTATAGGATCAAAGATAGGCTAATTAGGTATTGAAGAAGCTTTTATTTTTGATGGCTTAATATCGCCTATAAATTATATTGTATATTATTATTGTTATATTATTATTATTATGTATATATTATTATTATTGTGCATTTTTTATTATGTCTGAAAGTATTTTGTTTTAATTCATTCCAGTAAACTAATTATTTTTTAAATCTTTTATTTTCGATATGTTCGCGCCCCACCGTTTGAGAAGCACTGGTTTAAAATATTAAGAGTGCTAGAGCCAAATAGATCTTGCAAAAATATCTAGTTTGGTACAGTTAAATGATCGCAGAGGCTCAATTCTTGCAGAAAAAACCCCCGGGAATATTCAATATCCAATTGTAGTTTAGTTTCTAGTTCAAAATCATTTAGGTAAGACTTAGATATTTAATGTTTAAACCAAGTCCTAAGTAGAACAATTGTTCCTTGTGCAAACTTCTTTGATATGCATTTTAGTCTCACTATTTTTATCTTCATAGTTATGATAAATTTTTTCAAAAATATTTAAGTAATCATATAAAAATTTTGAACACATTTTTCCCCATTAAAATCTAATGCACTTAAAAACTACCGTTTTTAGAAGAAATAGTAGTTGCAATTTTTATAAAGAATTTAAGAATTGTCTTAACAAGAATAACTTAAATCTTAGAAAAATGTCAAAACAATTTGTACAAAATGCTCTAAATCATCACTTATCTATACCTTAGGAGGTACAGAAAGAACTCGTACACAACGAAAAAGTATCTACTCCATTAAAATTCGTAGATAAATAAACATATCTATGTAGGGCTGTAGGAATGTAGTCCAATTTTCTCACGAACCACAAGACGCAGAAACTCGCCAACGGTACCAAAGTTTCGGGAATGATCCGAGAAATCCATTTTGGCCATTTATATTCCGATATTCCAATTAGTTAAAAATATATTAATTAAAAACCTTGAAATGCATTAAAATGCATAGTTATAAACGTGGCGTCATCTGCCGAGAATCGGAAAGTTCTTTTTAAAAAATTTTTTAGTGGAATGAAAAAGGTTAAAATTAAAATAAAATAAATTAATTCTTTGTTAATTAAATTAGACGATCAAAATACACTTTGAAAATCTGAAATCTATTTTATTATTTTCTCACGAAACTTTTTTCCGCTTGTAGAACAGTATTATATTTAATCTGTACACAAAGATTGATAAAATATCTTAAAAATTACGGTTAAAAAAATGTGTTTTTGAACTTTTTTCCCTTTTGCGATAAATATGTAAACATTACTTTTTTTAAAGTTTTCTGTTTAAAAATTACCGTTGTTTTCAATCTATATATGAAGTTTAAAAGCATCAACTTAAAAATGAAGTTCGAAATTTTTTTATAACTTTAACAGAAAACGAAATGAGAAATTCACAAAAATCTTCCGATATTTTAAAGGTATTTTGGCTTCTCTTCCCCGAAGGAAGGCATGACGAGGTTGATAAACCCGTTGCTTTATGAAACGGTAGTGGTATTAAAAAACGGCAGTTCCCAGGTTCAAAACTGAAGGGGAAGAGACATTCAATTTTGCATTACATTACTACTTAATTTTCTTTTACAGGAGACATTCATTACAGCATTTTGGGACATGAGAGCAGAGAAATCTGTCATATCAGAGGAGGTATATCGCAAATATTTTTCGTATCGACCTCGTCAAAAGACGAAAGAGAGTAGTGACGGCCCAGGGAGCCCCGTGTTTTCACTTAGGTCGCGTCGAATTACAGATTCGGATCCGAGAATTCCAGAAAAACTGGGAATTTCACATTCTTAACAATATGCAGTACCAATGCATTTTAGGCATTGCTTTTATGAAGGAGTCCAAATTGATATTAGATTTCAATCAGAAATCTCGGATCATTCCAGATAACCAAACTAGGCAGTCGCCAAAAGTAGAAAAGCCGGTCAAGATTGATCTATCAGATACAAAGCTCGGTGAAGGGCAAAATCAAAAGTTAAGGAATTTATTTAATGGTTTTAAAGGGCTATTTTCAGATCAGCCAGGGTTAACTCATGTTTTATACCATGAAATCGATACTGGGGACAAGGGACCGGTAGTGTCAAGACCCTACAGATATTACAGGGTCAAACAGGGAATAATTGATTATCATATTGAGAAAATGTTACGAGAGGGTAAATTCTGTCCCATTCAATCCCCTTACGCGTCACCGGTAGTTTTAACGTGCAAGAATAATGACCTTCCTCCAGATTCTCCAGAGGCGTAATGATTCGCGATTGATTATCGCAAACTTAATGCCATAACTAAATACCCCCAATATCCATTACCGGTGATTGATGATCTAATCACAAACATTCCGCATACCGGCGTCATGTTGACATTGGATTTAAAAAGCGGTTAATTTCATTGGACTAAATTCATATGATGTCATAGTCACATGATAACTGAGCCACGTGTATTCGGCCAATCTCTTCAGAAATTAATACGACGACATAATTATATCATAAATATAATCAGGCGTTTCTAGCCAATTAGTTCATGTGCTTCATTGTTGCCAGCTTTTGCTTTTTGCAGTGGAATTGGTTTAATTTAAGTTTAGTTTAATTTTTTTGCCTCAAGCTATATGTACTTTATGTACTAAAAATGCATGAATTGTAAGTTTTTTCTGAAAAATATCAAATTTATAATAGTATTAACTTTTTTAAAAAATGTTTATGCATAGACACAGATTTCAATGTTCTTTTAATCCTAGGGAAATGGAGCCCAATACAACCAGTGCTGGTCCCCAAACAGATACATTTGGTAAAGTGATAGATATGCTATCTCAAAAGGACATTGCTATTGAAAAATTAATATCAACAAAGGAAATTAATTTTATCCCTGAGAGCATGCGTGATGATACTCAAATGAAATGCGTAACAAGTTTTACCATAAAAGAATTTTACTGTATTTACAGATTCCTCCAGATTGAGGATGATTTATCAATGGGTACAAAAAGAAGACCTATTGATAGGTATTTTCTGTTTTTGGTAAAACTGAGAACTGGAATTTCAAATGAATTTTTAGCAATTTTATTTGGAATTTTAGATTCTACTGTTTCGCGTGATTTCAATTACGTCACGGATGTTCTGTATGAGAAATTAAAATTGCAGGATGTCTTCCCATCCAAGGATCAGGTGATTCGGTACATGCCACCACCATCCCAAATGTATTGTAAAAATGTCAGAATAATTGTAGATTGCACCGAGATTGAGGTTCAGAAACCCAGTAGTCCAGTGTTTCTCAAAGTGTGGGGCGCGCCCCCTTGGGGGGGCGCGATGACCCTACAAGGGGGGCGCGAGCGTATCGAAAATTTAAAGATTTTTTTTAAAAAAAATAACCGGAAAGAGAAGTAAAACAAAATGCTTTCTTCCATAATAAAAAAAAATACACACAACAACACACTGACATAATTTATATTTATTATCTAGCTTTTTTCCGTCATCAAATAGCTATCTTTGATCCCAAAACCAAATTAAAGAAAAAAAAAACATTTTGTTTTATTTGCTGTTTTTCCTCAATGAGAGATTTTTTTTATTACGTTTTAACATAAAATATTACTCGTTAAAAGAAAAAACGAAACCCAGACCCTGAGAAAAATTCTACGAAGATAAACAATTCACCGCTGCAATTATTATTGAAATACTGTACATTAGTTGTAGAAAAAGAAAAGGAAGTCATGATTCACTTTTCAGCCAGGCTGCATAGTACGTTCAGTTCAGTTCAGGTTTTGTGGGATATGGAGCAACAAAGGCTATATATGATCCCCTAAAAGACAGATGTTTCTTAAAAATTAGTAGATGTCAAAATATTTCAGTTTCTGGATAAAAATCTGAATGTTAATTTGACCTTCAATCTTATGGTATGGTTATTATCAATATTAGTTCCCTCCCATCTTTCATGTGTTTGCTTTTCGCTTAAGGAAATTGTAAATAATTGAGTTTTGCGATATTTGGAAAAAGAATTGATTGGTTTAACATTTCTGTAGGATAATTGAAAAGTGTCTGATTTGCGTCCTTTATTATGGTCTTGTACTTTTGAATCATTTTAGTTTAGTTTTATTGGATTTTTTCTCAAAACATCAAAGAATTGAATAGTCCTTGAAAGAAGGTAAGTATACTTTCTATAAATTAAAATATTCACTAGAATTCCGATTTGTATCGTGTACAGTAAAAATAATTCTAAACAAATGATTGGGGTGACTGAGTCCCCCCGCACTACCATTAATGTTAGTATCGAGTACGCGCCTGCTCCCGGGTTAAACTTTTTGAAGTCTTCTCGCTTTAAATGTTAAAAAGTAACACAATTATTCTTCATCGGAATTTTATATTCTTTTTCATAATTTAACATTAATTCTAAATGCTAATTGTGTGAGGTTTAAAATTACAGTTCTTTTAAACAGTTATTTACAATTATAGTATTTATCTAAAAAAATCATTTTACATTTTTGTATACATTGTCGTGCACATAGTTTTACTCTCCTTACAGTTCAGCTATTATATCAAGAATAATGTTTTATTTTTTTAAAAAATGAACTCGTGCGAAGAGTCGGTGTTTCAGCCAGTATACGTTTGATGTATTAGTACTGAAGAAGGTATTTTATAAATAATTTCTTATTACTGAATTTGGCCGCGGTAGCCGAGTGGTATAGGTATCGGATCGTGGCTTGCCTTGTCACGAGTTCGAGCCCAGTACCACTAAAGACCCGCCATGTAGGGCAGCGCTGCATGTTAAATCTGTTGAGAGTTGAAACTTTTTCCCGTTGGTGTGGTGTGGTAGTTAGGAGAGAAGGGTGCCAGCTCAGGTGTCATCCACGTCACTTGACCATGGTTCAAAATTACGTGGTCCGTCGTCAAAAGCCCTCGTGCAGCTGAACAGTGCGACGTTAATATTCAATCAATCAATCTTATTACTAAATTAAGAACAAGTTTAATAATTATTAGGGACTTCCACGGGCTTTTCTTGTAGAGGAAAGTTTTTCACACAAAGGAAGGTTTTAATATCAGAAATTGACACTTAAAGAATTATTTTTCTATATTTAGCTGAGATCTATATTTTGTCTTCAAGGCATCCACTGCAGAAAATCCGGTTTGCAATAGGTAGGATGTTGAAAATGGTAATAGTATACGAAGTGCTTTTGTTTTCAGTACAGATAATTCCTCATCCACCTCTACCCCAAATTCAAAGAGCGATTTATTACAAAATTGCCTTTTAATTTTTCACTGCATGTGAAATCTATGAAGATTTCTTCTTCGGAAGTTGAGAGCCCTTCTGGAGTATCTTGAAATAGATCCCTAATCCACTCGTAACTTGCTACCAAGCTGTCCTCATCCAGAAAATACTTTTAAAATTCTTTGCCAACATAGCTAAATGATTTTACATGTTTTAAAAACAGCTTTCACATGTTGTTCTACAGATTTGTAAGTTTTAACACATATCGAGCTGGGGCTTTTTTTCCATCATTTACTTCAGTAGTGGTAAATCCAAAATTTAAGTATTTTTGAGAAGATCGCCTTGATTTAATTTTCGGAACCATGCTCGTTCGTCTGTGTACTTGTTGATTCTTTATTATGGTCGAATGTTTGCTTACGACTTAAAAATGTATGCATGATATTGTTTTAATCTACTGCCGTAAATACTTAATTACCGTGAATTACAATTAACGTGGAAATTAAAAAAATGTACATTCAAGCTAGATTCGGTAGCTATAGGAGTATCGAGTCGACCAAAACTGACTGGAATTGTACGAGGAAAAGCATTTTTACATGTTTTGCGCAGACGTCCGATAGGTTGCCCAGACTCACGCAAACGTACCCTATAATGCCAGATGTGATGGATATGATAGAGAGCGCCATTGACTACACTATTTTTCTAATGACATTTGTGCTTTGAGAAATGAATGCTGAAGGAAATAAATCTTTAATTAAATACATCATTTTGCGATCTGTTCCAATTTAAAAATTAGAGAATGAAAAATAACATAATTCTAAGTAATATATATATTTTAAGTAATTTTCTTAAAAAAATATATATATATATTACTTAAAATATACCCAAAATTTAATATACTTATCGTATTAATTTGTACGGTTTATAATTATGATCGTATTGTAACTTTAGCGTCTCTCTCTCAAAGTGCATTTTTATTGCAGTAAATACATTATTGTTGTACAGGGGGCGAGACAAAAATTATGATTGAAAATTGGGTCGCCAGTATTGAAAGTTTGAGAAACACTGCTTTTAATGTATGAGTGGCGCACAGAGTATTTTAGGACTAATTAATTAATACTAAATTAAGAACAAGTTTAATAATTATTAGCTACTTCCATGGGCTTGTCTTACAGAGCAAAGTTTTTGAAAGGAGTTTTAAGATAAGAAATTGACCCTCTGAGTTTATTTTCTATATTTAGCTGATATCTATATTTTGTCTTCTAAGCAACCACCGCATTTTGTAATATGTTCCAATTTAAAAATCAGAGAAAGGAAAAATAACTTAGTAATTATACTATTACTTAACTTTTTTTTTTTTCGCTTAAAAGTAACATATACAAAATTTAATACTTATGTCATGAATTTGTACGGTTTATAATAAATATTGTTGCTTTATCGTAAAAGTGCATTATTATTGCATTCAGTAAATTATTATGTATAAGGAGGGCGCGATAAAAATTGTGATTGAAAAGGGGGGCGCCAGTATTGAAAGTTTGAGAAGCACTGCAGTAGTCCAATGGAGCAACAAATGACTTTCCGTCGTTACAAAAAAGTTAATACCTTTAAAGGTATGATTGGCATTACTCCTAACGGAGCTATAAGCTTCATATCAGAATTATTCACTGGTAGTACATCTGATAAAGAGGTTTTTATAAGAAGTAAACTGATGGATCGTTTAGAGCCAAATGATGTTGTAATGGCTGATAAGGGTTTTTTGATTGTCAATGAATTGGAGAAAATTGGATGCAAGTTATATCACCCAATATTCCTAGAAGACAAAATCCAGTTCGACTTATCTGAAATGGTCAGTAACTGCCAGTTGTCGAACAAGCGAGTTACAGTGGAAAGGGCGATATCAAAAATAAAGATTTTTAAATAATTTCAAGGGGTTTTACCGTACCATAGTTTCCATAATGCTAACAAAGTTTTCTTTATCGCATGCTTGTTGTGTAATTTTCACAAACCTTTGATGCAAGTTAAAGGTTTCAATAATTTAATTTATTTTTTTTAAAAAAAATTTCATATAAATTTTTATTTTTAGTATTCTATTTTCATAACTTGTGATCTAAATATCATTTTCTTTACATTCTTATTTTGGAATGGTGGGGCTGGAATCAGTGGCACACAAAGGAATTTTTCAAGGGGAAGGGGGGGTGTCCGGGGTTGAAAGTTCACCATTCTTGTATCATGTTCTTTTTGATTTTGTCGATTTTCGGGAACAAAACACAGTAAAAACTAATTTTTGAATAAATAATTAGCATTAATTAATAAAATTAATCATTAATAACAAGTAATTAATTAAATTTTACGTACTATATACTTAGAATTATAATCAATCTGAAAATTCAAGGGCTTTGGGGGGTGTCCGGACCCCCAGGATACCCCCTCCTGTGTGCGCCTCTGGCTGGAATATATATTCAATTATTTCATTTGTATATTAGAATTAATGCAAATTTATCTCTTAAAATGAATAATGTAGTAAAATTTGTGTTTTTGTATATTTGAAATTCTATTGATTTATTAATGGCTCCGAGTGTTTTTGATGAAAATTGATATTGCACTAGCACTCTGACGTAGTTTCTGGTTTCTTGTGATCTACATATCATTTTCTTTAAATTCTTATTTTGGAAAGGTGGGGCTGGAATACATATTCAATTATTTCATATGTATATTAGAATTAATGCAAATTTATCGCTTAAAATGAATAATGTAGTACAATTGGTGTTTTGAAATTATATTTATTTACAATGTAATACATTTAATACGAGAACACTTTAATAAAATGTGCAAGAAAGTTTCTTTATTATTGGATTGTCCTACAATATCGGAAAAATTCGTTAAAGTATAAGATGTGTGTGTACTGCCCCAATATTTTTTTCATTCATTTTTATTAAATATGCATGGAATAAATAAATAAAATGTACTCTTTAAATAAAATGTGCTGCAATAAACTTAATTTTGTTGATTTTTTTTGTATTCTTTAACATGAAAATTTTTTTAAGTTCCCACTTTTGTGTTAAATATAATTTTCACTGTATATACATTTTGTAATGACTGATTGGTTTTGATAAAAGCATTCTATGTCCTTGATCCAAGTATCATTTTCTTTAAATTCTAATTTTGGAATGGTGGAAATGGAAGAAATACCACTTATACCTTTTTCCATTGAATATTAAAATACGTTTAAGATATTTTCATCAATATCTTCATGTAAAATGATTAGTACCATAAAAAATTATATATTAATTTAATTTAGATTCATTGCAGAAAGATAAAATATCGTAAAGTCCGCCATATAACGCATACCCATACTTTCAAGCTGCAATTTTTAAATTTTAGGTATATTCGCTATATAATGTGCACCCCATTTTTACGAAGAAACCTGAAATGTACAAATGCAATGCTGTTATGTTTAGAAGCGATTTATTCAAGGTGTTTATCTAAGCAATTGCAAAAATAGTATACTTTTAGAACTACCACCTTTTAAGTTCAATAAGAATGTCATGCCTTTTAAATAAATAGTATTTCGAAATATTTAGAAGTTTAACTTTTTTATGCTCATTTATTTTTTAATTTTTAAAGCCCTCATTTTTATACCCAGCGTATAACGCCCACCTGTAAATTTCGATCTTATTTTTTGTGTTCAAAGTGCGTGTTATAAGCCGGATTTTACTGTAGGTGGAAGATTTTAATCGGTATACTACTCGCTAAACACATACATAGTCTACAGAATTAAATTTAGTATTTTATATATAAAAATTATCCAAAGTAAATATTCTGTGCTTAAAAATAAATTGAAAAATGATATACAATACGAACAGTAATTGACATCAAAAGAGCTGTACTATCTTTATCAACGCGAAAGTAAAATTTGAAAAAATAATTACAATCTTATGACAACCTGCTTCCTCAACATGTATTTGAGCCCTCTGTCTGTTTTGCTCATACACTGATGCTTACTTTAATTTGATCAGCATTTATACCTCGCACTGCGTTTGCTTGGCCAGTATGATGACCTAAGTTCGAGTTTCTGCAATACAATACAATTTTATGTACTCAAGCTTATTGACTGCAGTTAAAGTGAAGGTTTAATGAAAAACATATGAAATTACAAAACAGCTCTGAGTGGGCCTTGTATCCGAATTCCTTTGTGGCCCCCTTTTTCAGATATGAGCACCATGGAAGTGGAATTGTAATAACATTCGTTGGGGCTCCTGCATCATTGATACAGCGGTAGCTCTACGTCCCTGACAAAAACAAACCATAATAACTTCCAGGATTTTTTTTAACAAATTACTAATGGAATCTGTTTAAGAAGGTAATAATCTTATAAAGCAATGAAAAACAAAATAAGTTCCAATATTTTGATCACTCAAAATCAGAAAATCTTAGTTTTAACATTTGTATTTCAATACTAACATCAAATGAAAGGTACTTACTTATTATCGCAACCTATTAACAATATTGTATAAAACGAAGCACGATTGCCAATTCCGCGCGTACAACATCTGCGAAAATGGAATGGCCAACTTTGCGAGTTATCATTAAAGTTTGCGATTGTTGCGATAATACGTAAGAATCAAATGAAGTTTAAAAAGTTGTCTAAAAAAGAAAAAAATCCTATTAAAAACTCCGTCGATTAATTTCATCACATTAAAATATCTCCAAGTGGGAAAAAATATTGTTTCCAAACATTGAATGTTATATCGCGACATTTGGCTACGTCTGTTTATTTCAGGTAAATGGTTGACGGAAACTATTTGGTAGAAAAATTAGTAGCGTACAGAAGTCAATTATGTTAGTTTCATTTTCGCTTAATAAAGAGAAATAAATTTAGTTAAAATTAAAGAAAAAACACGATGTAAAGTTTAATCAAAGTCGTAAACATCCCGCGATAATGCTATCCAACTGTTGCCAAACCTACAAAACAAAATTTGAGTTCTTGAAAGAATAATTTTTAAAAAATGATTTAGTCAAAAATTAATCCCAAATATACGTATCAAAGGTTAATAAATAGATAAATATGACAACGCATAAACATAACCATAGAAGAGTTATACAATAATTTGGAAAAATCTACGCGTAAAGTTTAAAATTTTGTATTCAGAGCGAATCGTGAAGTCAGATGACGTCATAACACCAAAAAATCACTTAAAAATTAAATTTAAAAAAATTTACAGAGAATTTCGAAATAAAAAGTACATAAGATACTGACCGGAGACAAATGCAACGTTGTGTCAATATTTCGGATTAATCCATGCAGAACTTTGAGTTCTGCGTGCATACACAAACCAACACAACATTTTTATATACAGGGTGGGCAAAAAGTCCGTAAAAACTTTAAAAATTCATAAAATCCGGAGAAATGAACGAAATAAAACTGTTTGCAGGATCAGCATTAGTATGTCACGGGATTTTTTTAAGCTAGAAAAAAAATAATTCGAAAATCATCACTTAGGTGGCGCTGATGTACGCCAATCAAAGAAACAATGCATAAAAATTGAAAAGAAAACGTTCACAAATTTATTACACCAGAATATGTTCCACATGACCACCACCACAGGGGGAAGACATTCCAGACGAGTGACAAATCCAGCAACGGCAGAGTGCAACATGTCTGGATGTACGGAGGATACTTCTCTGCAGATCGCATCTTTCAGATCCGACAGACTTGATGGACCGGATAGATACACGCAATATTTCAAATATCCCCACAACCAGAAGTCTGACGGTGTTAAATCTGGAGACCGAGGAGCCATGGGAATCTGTAGCACCTGCTAACGATTCTGTCTTCCCCGAACGTCTGTATCAGGAATGCCTTAACCGGGTTAGCAGTGTGACTGTTTACTCCATCCTGCATGAACGTGACATTCGAAATCTGACCTCGTTGAATTAAACATGGCACGACAGTCTCCCGCAGAAGCGTTAGATAACGCTGAGCATTTACCGTTTCAGTTATCCATCCATTTATTGGGCACTGCGTTTCAAAGAAGGGTCCTATGATAAATGAACCGTGAAACCACACCATGCTGTCACTTTTGGGGAATGCAATTGCTTCTGTGTGTACTCACGTGGATTAGAGGTCGCCCAAATGCGACAGTTATGGTTGATAACGTCACCATGAAGCGAGAAATGAGCTTCATCTGTCCATAAGATGTTAAAAACCCAGGTGGGATCCTGTTCCATTTTAGAGAAGGCCCACTTCGCAAATGCTTCCCTCTGTGCGGTATCTGCTGGCAAAAGTTCATGGCACGATTGCAATTTGTACGGGTACAGCTGGAGGATTCGATGAAGAATATTCCGGACAGATGATGGTGGTAAGCCCAATTGTCTGGCAGCTTCAGGAGCACTGCTGGTCCCTGAAGCTGCTTCGGACGCAATCGCTTCCATTTCGACAGCAATGCAGGGTGCACGTTCTTCTTTCAAGCATGGTCGTCCGGCTCGTGCTCGATCTTCCAACACTTTCCAGCTTCCTTAAAACGTTGAACAAGCTTTAAGAAACCTGCAGGTTTTAAAGGGCCTTTTCCACACTTCACATTTTTCTGAACTTGGAATTTATGCAAGGCAATGGTCGCTGATTCCTCGTTCATGTAAAATAACTTCACCAACAAAGTTTTATCCGGCGCACTGAGCATCCTTGTTCACATTCACTGTTTGTAATGTTGAAATGAATGTGGATTCATTGAGAGCAAAGGTTTTTATAGCCATCTAATTTGCATATTTCCACCACAGACGCTTGTAACAGCGCCACCTACCGGATGATTTTCGAATTGATTTTTTTTCTAGCTTAAAAAAAATCCCGTGACATACTAAAGCTGATCCTGCAAACAGTTTTTTTTTCGTTCATTTCTCCGGATTTTATGAATTTTTAAAGTTTTTACGGACTTTTTGCCCACCCGGTATATAGATATCTATCGTATCAAATAAATTTTATTAACTTTGGACGGAGTTAAACGTGAATTTTATGTAATAAAAATATCTCATTTATATAGAATACGTTTGTTGTGTTTAATCTACAGTACTTATTTAGCTGTTATAAATTTACAGGATAAAAGTGCAAAAAATTAAAATTAAAAATTCTGCAGGGAAGATGATACGTGCAACTGTCACGGTCAAGCATAAAGTCACATGTAGATCATACAGTACTAATTCATTTGTTAACTGGAGAAGATATAATTCATTTTTCATTGGATTGTAGTTCTAACAGGTGTGCAACATACTTAAAAATATCCCTTTCTCTTCATTAAATAGTTTAATTAAAAATGCGCATATTTAATTTAAAAAAAAAAAAATTTGAAACATTTCACAATTTTATCAAGCTTGTTGCCTATTTTTGGAAACGATGCATTGTTTTCAATGAAGTGTAAAATTTAATCTATTTTTAAAAATAAATTTTCAATTTGTTGAAGATTTTAGTTTGGAATAGTTAAACTCTTTTAAACTAATTTTATCGATAGCCTTGCAGTTTTAATTCAAATAATAATATTTGCAAAATTAAATAAATAAATTTGAATTGACTCAACACACACACAGTAAACACACGCAGTGGACTGTAATATTTTTAATCTCTCTCTCTACTCCGTACACAACCTCTCGGAGTGAGTGTTACACTTACACTGACGTTTTTCTTTACAAGCCGCTAGAGGGCGCTGTTCAATAACAGAACTAACATACCGCCCCACATTGCACTGGTTTAACCATGCAATCATTGTTACTAAATTAACATTCATATTGGTTACATTTAGAACACTTTACACACATTCAACACTTGACAATTCTCAAGAAATACAATTACATAAATCATTATATAAATTCAAGATTTCACAAATAACAATATTTTTTTTTACAAATACAAAATCACTTTACTAACAATGAGTAAATTTACACACCACCAATGGTTACACTAAATGAAAAATTCTAATTATATTTAAGGATCTTCCATTGGTAAAACACAAATTTTTGATATGGCTCTTTTACATGTACTATACTGAGTTTTAATTTTCACTACACGCACTTTTTTTATCTTCGCCATAATACAATTCTACGATTCTACCTAATGCCCATTTTTATGTTGGTAAATTTTCTTCAATTATTAAAACCAAGTCTCCAATTTTAACGTTATTCTTCTCAAACATCCATTTTCCTCTCTGTTGTAATTGATTCAAGTAATTACGACTCCAAAATTTCCACATTAACTGAACTATCTTAGTTATTTTTGCCACTTTTTGAGATTACTCTCTTTACATTTTTGTCAAATTAGGCTCTTCTAGCGAATTTAAAGACCTATTAATTAAAAAATGAGCTGGTGTAAGCACTTGGAAATCATCATCATTGTTTGATAGGGGGCAAAGCGGTCGAGAATTTAAAATTCCCTCAATTTGTACAGTGACCGTAAGTAGTTCCTCGTACGTTAAATTAATTCCATTCACAACTCTTTTTAAGTGATATTTACATGACTTTATGGCCGCTTCCCAAAGACCTCCAAAATTGGGCGACCTCGCAGGAATAAATTTCCACTCTATTCCTTCTGCTGCTAAGTAATTAGCTAATTTTTCGTCTGGTTTTCTGACTATTTCAATGATTTTTTTAATTTCATTGCTAGCTCCGACGAAATTTTTACCATTGTCCGAAAACAGCTTTGCACCTTTGCCTCTTCGAGCCATAAACCTTTTTAATGCGGCAATGAATGCTTGCGATGTTAAATCTGATACTAACTCAATATGTACCGCTTTAAACACAAAACACACAAAAATACAAATATACACTTTAAACAAATTTCCTTTACGTTGTCCTTTATTTTTAATGAAAAAAAGGACCACAGAAATCTACTCCTGAACAATTAAATGGATAATCAGTAATAAGTCTCTCTTTTGGCAAATTACCCATAATTTGAGTTGACACAATTGGTTTCGCTTTAAAACATACAATACATTTATATACAATTTTTTCTGCACATTGACCTACCATTCAACGGCCAAAATTTTTCCCGAATATGATTCAGTAAAGATACAGTTGCCACATGTAAATATTTCCTATGAAAATATTCTATTATTATTAAAGTTAATCTATTATTTTTTGGTAAAATTATCTGGTGCTTTTTATCGAAACTTAACTCTAAGTTACACAATCGTCCTCCTACTCTTAAGACACCGTTGTCATCTAAAAAGGGATTCAATGTCTTTAACTTACTGTTTGGTAGCACACTTCCCTTACTTTTAAGATGGTTAATATCACTGGAAAATTCTTGCTCTTGCACCTTTTTTATAAGATATGTTTCAGCTTTCACAAATTTCTTTGTTGTGAGTGGACCAGCCACTTTATTTATTCCCTTTAAATTTTCCACGAACCTGAAAATAAAACTTAATACACGTAAAATAGTTATATAACTATTGCTTAGATTAAGAAGGTCGTTTAAAAAATCATTAACATGAATATTAAGCACCGATTGAAAGTTTTCAATTTGTTCATTAACACAGTTTTTCAGTTCTGAATTATATTTATCTAGCTTCTCTCTACAGTTTATAGTTCGATTTGGATAGTCATCACCTGAAAGAAATGTTGGTCCATTAAACCATAAGTTTTGTTGCAAAAGTTTCTCAGGATCGACTCCTCGGGAGACTAAGTCTGCGGGATTTTGATCAGATGGTACGTGTCTCCATAACTGATTAGGATAGAGTTCTTGTATCTTGGCAACCCTATTTTGAACAAAGGTCTTTAAGTCCATCGGTTCCTTTCGAAGCCACGCCAAGACGATCATCGAATCCGACCAAAGATATACTTCAGCAGTTTCTAGTTGTAAAGCAGCTACAACTCTTTTCACCAGTTTTGACAATAGCACTGCAGCACACAATTCAAGTCTGGGAATTGTCAGGCTTTTAATAGGCGCTACTCTCGATTTGCTTGTGATTAACCGAACTAAAGTTTCACTCTTCAAATTTTTAGATTTGCAGTAAACTGCTGCACCATAGCACCGCTCTGAGGCATCAGCAAAGCCATGGATCTCAGTAACTTCTGGAAAAGCGACAAGAATACGCCTTGGTATCTCTATATTGTTGATATTCTCTAAGGATACTAGGAATTGTTGCCATTCTCGATATTCTTCAGCTGGCAGAAGGTCATTCCATTCCAATTTGCTTCTCCACAAACGCTGGAGGAAAATCTTTGCTTTGGAAATTACTGGTGCCATCAGTCCAACAGGATCAAAGATCTTGGCAATAGTAGACAAGACGTCTCTTTTAGTATAAGAACTGTCCAAACAGACTTTCACTTTAATCAAAAGGCAATCTAGGTTCGGTTTCCACGACACTCCTAACGTTTTCGTCTCTGTTAAAGTTGCAAAATTGTAATTCTGTTCGGGATCCGGTGACAATTTCTCGTGATTGGCGCAAAGTTTATGCAACTCCATTCCAGCACTTTTCAAAATTCCTTTTAATTGTTGTCTGAGAACAATTGCCTCCTCTAACGTTGCAGCACCACAAAGGACATCGTCCATATACAAATTGTTCCGTAAAACGGAAGCTGCTATAGGGAAGTTAGCCTCTTCATCCATCGACAATTGGGTTAAAGTTCTCTGTGCTAAGTAGGGAGCACTTACAGTGCCATAGGTAACAGTCGAAAGTTCATAAATTTTGGGTGATTCGTGTTCACTTTCACACCAAACGATTCTCTGCAGACTACGCTGTTTAGGGTTAATTAATATAGTTCGATACATCATTTTAATGTCTGCCGTAAATGCATACGTGAAAGTTCTGAACCTGAGCATTTGCGCATATAAGTCCTCTTGTATCACTCCTCCATTATATTGAATGTCATTTAAAGATATTCCATTATCAGTTAACGAAGAACAGTTAAAGACAACTCTAAGTTTTGTTGTGGACTTTTCTGGACGATAAATTCCATGATGGGTAGCGTAATATGTTATATCTGGATCAGTTTCGTTAGTCACTTCCTTCATGTGACCCAGTGTCTTTCATAATCTCTTAAAAATTCACGATATAAATTTAAATAATTATCATCTCTAGCTAAGCGATTCCACAGCGATCCAAGTCGTTTGAGGGCTATGTCTTTCGAATTACCCAAACACGAGGGTTCCTTTTTTAAGGGCATAGATACTACATATTTACCTTCTTTAGTTCTAAAATGAGTATTCGCGTAATGTTCCTCACAAATTAGCCTTTCTTTATTTTTAACTATTGGTTCCTGTATTTCCTCTAATTTCCAAAATTTTTCTAAATTTTTATTCAAATCCTCATCACGAATCAAACCGCAGTGAACCTTAGTTTCATTTATTGAATCTAAATTACCCGTTACTATATAACCAAATACGCTGTTGACTAACAGTAATTGCGAATCTTTTATTTTAATTCTTTCCGGTTTCAATAACTCATAAAATATATTTGCACCTAATAATAAATCAATTTTGCCGGGAACATTAAATTTAGAATCCGCTAATTCCACAAATTTATAAAAATCAGAATTTATTTCTAACTCTTTCTGCGGAATAAAATCAGTGATTTTTAACTACGAGCATATCCAATTCCTTTCGAAAGATTTATTTTGATTAGAAATCGCCACTTTAACACACCCATTTACTACCATAGAAGCATCATTTAAACAGGAGATTAATGTATTTATTCTTTCGGTCTTAAGTCGTAATTTATTCGCGCACTCATTCGAAATCAGACAAGTTTCACTTCCCGAGTCTAACAAGGCTCTAAATGTCTGCCATTCTGAATATTTATCTTTCACTAGAATTAAAGCAGTACTCAAAAGGCATTTGTTTTTAAAACACGCCGTTGCCACGATCTGTGTTTCGTCTTCTTTCGGAACGAAAGATTCACCATTTACACTCAAGGCGAATCGGGGTTCCTGGTTAACCTCTGTCATCGACTCAAGGGGGAAGAAGGAATTCCCTTTCCTTTCTCTGGGGAAATGTAATAGTTTGTTATGCGGTTTCGAGCAGAAACAATTTTTTGATCTACATCTACTAACGCTGCATTGAGGTGAAAAACATTTAAAACAAAGTCTATTATTTTTAACAAATTCTACTCTTTCGTTTACAGAAAACATTTTAAATTGTGGGCAAAATTGTAAAGCATGAACTACATTATTTTTACACAATACACATTTATCATTTTTTTAACTCGGAAAAAATACATTCGATGCATCTCGCGGTATTTTAGCATTAAATTTGTTTTGTTTATTATAATTAAAACGCTTGGAATTTTCACAAAAAGGGCTTAGAAAATATCTCATTCTTAATTTTGCCTTTCGATGACAAATATATATCACACTCACGCCCTAACTCTTGTGGTTTAAAATATTTCTCTCCCTGTTTTATATTCATGTAAGACAATAATTCTCTGTCCAGTGTGTTCATTATTTTATCCGATACAATTAACTCACACAATGATTTAAAATCATTCACATTGCGCAGCTGACAATAATATTCAAATGTCGCGCATAATCGTGATGCAAATTGCACATAACTCTCTGAACTTAATTTTTGCGCTTTCTGAAATCTATTATAGCATTCTTGTGGTGTGGGAGAAAATTCTTTTAATACTAAATCTTTAAGCTTACTATAATTATTTAACACTTCTTCGGAAACATGAACAAGTAAATTATTAACTCTCTCACCTAGAATATTTAAAAGAATTTCGCATTTAAATTGTTCGGGAACCTCTTTTATTTTGAATGCTTTTTCAAGCGACTGGAAAAATAAATTATATGACTCCACTCTTGAAGGCCCGGGTATTGTTAAAGTTTTCACGGACTTTAACAAAGTCTCAACATTACTATTGTCGGCAGTTTCAAAAACACTCGGATTTCGAATATCGGAATTTTCAATTAAATTCTTCTGGATATTTGCAAGCTCTAATTGTTTTTGCAATTGCGCTAATTTAATTCGTTCAAATTCTAACTTAATTTCACTATCCAATCTCTTATTTTTAATTTCCGCCAAAGCATAATCGATTGCAGATTGAACTAACTCTTTATCATTTTTGTAAAACGTCACTATTTACAATTAAGTTTTTTAAGCCAGCGATTTTTGCTCCTTCTGGTACAGTTAAATTTAACTCTTCCGCAACGATTTTTAACTCATCTTTCCCTAATTTATTTAAAGACATATTTATGAATTAAGGACACTAATAGAAGGATCAATTAATTGCACCTACCTCCTCAGATCGCTGTTTCACGCTGCTCGCTACTCTATTCACACTTTGGAAATCACTTTTATATTTTTTTTTCACTGTGAATTTTGATAATCCACGGTTTCACAAATTCTCATATCCATAAGGTCGTTTTCCTCCGGCTCGACGGACCATGTATTGACTCAACACACACACACACAGTAAACACACGCAGTGGACTGTAATATTTTTAATCTCTCTCTCTACTCCGTACACAACCTCTCGGAGTGAGTGTTACACTTACACTGACGTTTTTCTTTACAAGCCGCTAGAGGGCGCTGTTCAATAACAGAACTAACAAAATAAATTAATAAAAAATATCGGTGACGTTTGACAAAAGGATTTAAAGTTGGTGATAATTTAAGTGATGCTTTAACAAAAAAATTAAATTGTAATTTCGAGTGAGTTTTATTAACATCGCCCTAAAAAACAGTACGAGGGTTATTGGCGACGGACTTCACAATTTCGACCCTCAAATGAATGACAAGAACTGCACCTGAGCAAGACCACCTCTCCTAAGTACCACACAACGCCAAAGGGGGGACTTTGAGTCTCGATAGATTTAACTTGGCTCAACCCCTCTATACCAGTGGCACACACAGGAGTGTTTCGGGGGTCGGGGTCGAAAGTTCACCTTTCTTGTATCATGCTCCTTTTGATTTTGTCGATTTTCGGGAACAAAACACATTAAAAAACGAATAATTGAATAAGTAATTAACATTAATTAATAAAATTAACTATTAATAAAAAACTTAATTAAATTTTACATACTATGTACTTAGAATTATAATCAATCGGAAAAAAATCAAGGGTGTGGGGGGTCCGGACGCCGAGGATCATCCCTCTTGTTTGCGCCACTGCTCAACACAATGGGTCTTCTGCGACACTGGAGTTCGAACACGTGACACGCCGGCCACCTACAAGAATCAAGAACTAATAGCGGTAATCGGAACTCGCTGATGTGGACGTTGTACAATCTCCCCCAAATATAAGTAGAATCGAATGATTTAGAACAAGCTAATTGGATAAATATAACCATAAAATTTAAAACCACATTACATTTTAATTTTTTCAGAAATGAAATTATTCTCCGAACTATAACTGCAATGTAAAAATTTTAAATGGTATATAAAGAAAATTTCACCAATAATTTTGCTATAATATTTGCAAAGTTAATGTGTGTTTTATTTAGCAAATGCTCTAATTGCATATAAAAAATTAATGACATTTTTTTAAAAAAAACTTATTAAATATTGAAATAATACTTAGATGAAGTGCGTGAAAAATAAAATGTGATCCAAGACAAATATTTATTGAAATAATCAAGGCACAACAATGCAAATCTTAAATTCTTTTAAAACATTTCAAAATTAAATATCTTCATAAACAAAAGTCATCTTATGGTTTAAAAGCAGTGCTTCTCAAACTTTTAATACAGTGCTGGACAATTGCTAAGGACGGATAACACTATCATCCATAGCAACCACAAAATGAAAGGAAGCAAAATGTGGAAAATTAGAATAAGTGCGGGATATTAGTAAGAAGAAGTATGAGTATGCAAATTTTTTCCCACGTCTGTTCATCACGTGATAGCGTCCATAAGAGCTTTAAAGGTTTTGACGCGTGTGGACAGTTGTTGTTTCAAGTCAAAGTTTTACAGGAAAGATTTAATAGACAAACTTAAAATTTTTGACATGTCTTGCCAACATCACATAGATGATTTTATGCGTGGCCCAATTATTGGAAAGATCGAAGAAGGGCGAAAAATAACAGATGTTGCCAGGGAGTTCGACATCGCTCACAGCGTTGTTTTACGGCTGTGGAAGTCATTTAAAACTACTGGAATGTGTAGTAGACGGCACTGGGAACGTCGTGTTAGAAGTACGACGATTGCAGAAGCAGATATATCGTCCTATCAGCAAAAGGAACAGGCGCACCACAGCTCAGCAAATGGCAAATCAGTTTCTTGCTGCCTCAGGAAAGCAGCAGATCTCCCGAAAAACTGTTTCCAGACGTTTGAGAGGAGGGAGGATATACACACGCAGACCTGTTGTGTGTGTCCCATTGACCAGACAGCACCGTAGTGCCCGTTTGCAATGGTGTCGTGAGCATCACAATTGGACTAAACAGGACTGAACATGCGTACTATTCTCAGATGAGATTAGTTCAGTCTGTCATCGGATTGTAGACGCCAACAGATCTGGCGCGAGAGTGGTACTGCTTATCGTCCAGAAAATATCCAGGAAAAAGGACCGATATCCGACATGCAGTATCATGGTGTGGGCTGGCATCATGATCAATGGCCGCACGCTCCTACGTGGTTGCGAATGGGACTATGACGGGCCAACGATACATTGATGATGTTCTACTTCCTCATGTTCGTCTTTTCCGCGGTGCTGTCGGTGATAAATTTGTTTTTATGGACGACAACGCAACATGTCATCGAACACTCGCTGTTCAGAATTGTCTAGACAGCGAGGGCATTCAATGGCCAGCACGTTCTCCAGATCTTAACCCCATTGAAAATGTGTGGGATGCTTTGGGGAGGCAAGTTGCTGGTCGAAATTATCCTCTGACAAACAAGAACACCCTCATCCGTGCACTCACAGAGAAATGGGATAAATTGCCTCAACAGCTGCTGGATAATGTTGTGCAAAGTATGGTACGACGTGTGGAATGTTGCATCACACTCCACGGTGGACATATCCCGTACTGATACCTTTCTTTAAGGTGCCTGCTGACTTTTAGATGCATTGTTCCATTTCTCCGTACGCAGATCAAATGAACATTTTTTTTTCTTTCAGATGTTTCACAGCTTTTGTACTTTAAAGAACAATTTGTTCTTTAAAGTCTTTATTCTAATGTCTGAACAGTGTGGCAACTATATTTTATCCTACTAGGCCTCAGGTCTCGCTTAATGTTATGCTACATAGCAATTTGTGATCCGTCCTTAGCAATTGTCCAGCAGTGTATTTGCAAACCAAAATTAAAAAACACTTTTCATCCCCCCTTCAATACCAATAACAATGCATAAATCCAATAATACACTCATGTCCATAAATTAAGAATAATGAAGTTCAGGCAAAGAAAGAGACAGAAGCAAAACAAATTTGACTTATTTGTAAGGTCTATTTTTTAAACAAAAGGTAAAAAGCAAAAAAGATGCCACATGTTTGACATAATTAATAAAAATTGCGATTTTTACTTCCTAGAGCAAATTTAAAAAAAAACCTATTTACGAAAAACAGTATAACATGGTTAATATGATGGTTTATACGGAGTATGTCTTTCGGACGATGCAATACAGGCCTTACAACGCCTAGGCATGCTGAGTATCAAACTATCAATGTGATCTTGGGGATGATCTTGTCATGATTTTTACGACAGAATTAGATTAAAGTTTAAAAAAGGAGATCTTTATTGAATCGTTTCGACATCTCTTCTGACGCTAAGAGCAGGGAGTAAAAAAGCACGCCATGGGGGTGATTTCAAGTGGATAACACTTGAAAAACATATGGTAAGTATCGCTGCTTTGAAGAGGGGCTTGCACGTTAATGCTGACATATGTTGACTATTAAATCTAACGATCAGGAACTAGACATGTTTATTGGCTAGGCCATATGTTCGGAAGAAATAAATGGGTGATTAGTTTGATACTTGAATATGGGAACTGAGAAAGATGAGTCAAGTGCTAGAATGCAACGTGACTTTACTTGTGTTTCTTATCAAAATATCATTAGTATTAGTACATTAATCATTTTTCTAAAAAGTTAATTTATATTTTTCACTTTAAAACACCAATTTCTATCATAACTCTTAACTCATTCGACACCTTAAGATAAAATTAAGAGAAGAATATTAAAATTTCTCAAAATTTTGTATGACCAAACCTATACACTTTGTTTTCTCAATTAAAATATAAAGAAAATATCTCATTTATAACACAACTATATTATAAAATTTAAATACCATATCATATTATATATTATTCTTTTCGTAAAGTTCTGTTCAACAAAACTCAGTTATTTCAATGTTACTAAAATTGGAAATATACAATTTTACTGACCTCCACTTTGCAGTGGCAGAAAGCCTTGGTGAACGGTAATCCAGATATTGTTGTCACATTATTTCACTAGTAAAATTTTATTTATTTATTTTTCTTTCAACGTTGGTACTTCACTATTATTATATGGTGGTCAAATTCACAATATTACCGTGCAGACTTTCCGCGAAGAAGATTTTTTTCCTTTTCTTTATTTCTCTGGTGGAAGGGAGTGATGTCTTTCATTACGGAGTTAAGGAATTGGATGTTCACACTTCTCTTCTTTTCTTTTTTTTCGCCACTCGAAAGTTGTTTCTTTCATTCAGGGCAAACTGGTTGGCCTCTTCAGCAAAGACAGAAACATCGTTCGGCGGTAAACAGTGCATTCTTCTCGATGTTCAGAGTGATGTTCGTTCGGGGATTACTAGCGCGTTTCTTTTTCCGTACCATAGATTAATTCTGGTAACCCAACGTCCTCAGCTAACAAATGTAGAGTGCCGTCAGTCTTCCATAAAATTCTTCATATCAGTTATTACTGCAGTTGGCTTTCGTTTTTATATTAAAATATTTTATAAAAAAAATTGTTTTTTACATTAAGATCGCAGACAAAGATCCTGCCGGCTTTAATTCTGTCATGATTTTTAAGACAGAATCAGATTAAAGTTTAAAAAAGGACATCTTTATTCAATCGTTTCGACATCTCTTCTGACGCTAAGAGCAGGGAGTAAAAAAGCACGCCATGGTAGTGGTTTATAGTGGATAACACTTGAAAAACATATGGTAAGTATCGCTGCTTTAAAGAGGGGCTTGCAAGGTAATGCTGACATATGTTGACTATTAAATCTAACGATCAGTAATTAGACATGTTTATTAGCAAGGTCATATGATCGGAAGAAATAAATGGGTGATTAGTTTGATACTTGAATATGGGAACTGAGATGAGTCAAGTGCTAGATAGGGAATTTCATTTTTAATCTAATTTAATTATTCTTATATATATATATATATATATATATATATATATATATATATATATATATATATATATATATATATATAATATATATATGTATATAAATAAATATATATATATATATATATAAATATATATATAAATAAATATATATATATAAATATATATATATAAATATATATATAAATAAATAAATAAATATATATATAAATATACATATAAATATACATATAAATATACATATAAATATACATATAAATATATATATATATATTTAGGTAAATGTATTTTATTTTTACGGCACATTTAAATACAATTGAACTAAAATAATTAATTCGAAACATTCTAAAATAAGAACAAGTAAACTCCCCCATAATGGGTCGCGGCAAAATTATCAAACGTTGAAAGACAACAACGATAAAAGGGGTGGGAAACATTGTCGTAACCGACACATGTGTAACTTACTATTTTTTACATTAAAATAAATAAATTACATTTAAAGCAAAGAATTTTGAAAATCTCCTTTTTTAGTTCCTGATCAACTGTCGAGATTCTAAATCGAGCGAGATGAGCTCTTTAGAACATAAACACCCGAATTAGACAATTTGTTTGGGTTTGCATTGTATGGAATATGTATTTGCTGT